>WELB01000189.1:251277-265247 GCA_009602725.1 Spirogloea muscicola | reverse complement strand
GCCGTCGCCGCCGCCGCCGCCGCCACCGCCGCCGCCGCCGCCGCCGCCGCCGTCGCCTCCTCTGCCGCCGCGGCCCTAGGTCCCCCCGCCTCCCGCCGCGCAGTCGTCCACTCCCGGCGAGGGCGGCGCCCGCGGCCGCAGCAGCATGCCGAAGAACAAGGGCAAGGGAGGCAAGAACCGGAAGCGCGGGAAGAACGAGGCGGAGGACGAGAAGCGGGAGCTGGTGTTCAAGGAGGACGGGCAGGAGTACGCGCAGGTGCTGCGCATGCTCGGCAACGGCCGCTGCGAGGCGCTCTGCATCGACGGCACCAAGCGCCTCTGCCACATCCGTGGCAAGATGCACAAGAAGGTGTGGATTGCCAGCGGCGACATCATCCTCGTCGGCCTGCGCGACTACCAGGACGACAAGGCCGACGTCATCCTCAAATTCCAGCCCGACGAGGCCCGCCTGCTCAAGGCGTATGGGGAGCTGCCCGACAACGTGCGCCTCAACGAGGGCATCGCCGGCGGCATGGACGACGAGGAGGGCGATGGCGAGGACGACTACATCGAGTTCGAGGACGAGGACATTGACAGGATCTGACCTGCGACCAGGCCTTCGTCACGAGCCCCCAAGTGCAGCCACACAGAAACCCGTGGCCAACCCATCATGCGCTGCCTCCTTAGCCCTCCTTATTTAGCTGCCGCGTCCCTCCTCCCCTGGTGATGCTGAACCTGTCGCAGCCGCCTGACGCCCCTGCCGTGGTGCCAACGAGGTTGGCACCTGTCCCGCCTGCCCGCCCATGGTCCTAGGCTCCAGCCAAACTTTCGAGGCTTGAGGCAGACGAGCTCGACGCCTGTGCACAGCCAGAACTGCTATATTTGGCACCTGGCCTGCTAGCTTGGGAGGGCTTCCTTTTGTGGGGCCCGTGCACTCCACACTGTCGTGTTCACAAAAAGCTTGTGCTTGCAGCGAAATCTCTCAGGCTGGCCGTTATCTGCAAGCGACTGCTACCTATTTGTGTGGCTAGTCTAAGCTGGTCCCGAAAGTCCAGCATGTCATACCTGTGTACAGGCACAAGCAGGAGGCGATTGTCACAACGCAATGCTTTACCATGTTAATGTTGGATTGATGCATGTACGCGGCGTGTTTAAAATGACACAAGACTTGAGCAGCGCCTCTCTGTGGCTTGCTTGGGACCTGCACACTGCAATCTCTGCCAAACATAGCAGGGCGTGTGGCCTGCTTATTGCTTGCTTTGTCCCTGGCCAGGCGAAACAAGTTGTTGCCTTGCACATCAAAGTGTAGGAAGGGCAACTGTACTGACTGGAATAGCAGGTCACAGTCCACAATGTTGTCTGGTCCTGGCGAATGTGCCTCGCCACCTGTGCGGTACTCCCTGAAGGCCTGAGGATTGAGGCCTGCCGTGTGGGGCACAGCATCCACCAACACTCTCTGGAGCGCTTGGAGGCGCCTGAACGCCAGCTCGTCCACGGGCGCCTGCAGCAGTCCAAGTGAAGGCCTGAGCCTTCACACAGCAACCTCGAAAGCAAGCACCACATGCAACATGTAGCAGCTGCCCAGCTCCTCGAGAAACAGGAACAGAAGGATGTAACACAGAGAGGAAAATATCTGGGGCACAAGGAGGCGGTAATGCCGCCCGTGAAGTCAGCATCTTCTGGTCAGACACAGACTATCAACGTTCTGCAAGGGGCAGTGAGGTTGACAAGCTGGCTGGCACGTACAAGCACAGCAACTCCCCCGTCCAAGGTGCCAAAAAGTAGTGCATATCGGGCGGCATGTGTTTTGCTTTGAGAGGTCGACGGGCATTGTATCCGCAGGAAGCGCGTAGTATGAGCACCCACATGGAACTCCGCACGTGTCAGCAGCTTTTGGCCTTTCCAACTTTGTAGGCTCTTTGGAGCATACACCAGAATCTGGACCAGAAGGAAGTGCAACACAGAAGTCAGAGGCAGTCCTTGTCATGATAGCCAGGCTAACGAGGGTCCTCTCTGTGGGCGATGTCAATGTCCTCTGCAACGTCATGACCCGAGACTGTGTCTGTGGTGTAGGAGGCACACCCTTCTCCATTGGATAACAAACATTGGTATGGGTTGCACCTTTCCCAAGGCACTCAAGTCACTAAGAGGTTGATGAGCAAATGAATCAACGGAATCATAACTGCACAACAACGCTCCATTCTCCTTAACGAAGCGATGCCAAAGGGAGTGGTTTGCCAATCCCATCCAGTCCCCACCTTGAGATTCTTATTGCGGTCTGCGGCCACAAGGCTGAGCTGGGGTCCATCAATGAGAAACTCAGAACTCAGATGCGTAGCAATCCAAAGGCGAGAAGTCTTTGGCAAGAAGTAGAAGCTGTGCGCCATCCTCCTTCCACTGTAGGAACGAGATGCTTTTGTGGACATCTCCTAGGAGCACGTAATTTTTCACCTGCAAATAAGTGGGCAAAGAGGAAGTCAGCTGGCCCAGCAATACACTGGCACATGGTCTCTGCTCAGTGCTGTGATGAATTCACAAGCTGGAGGAGTCTTGTCTGCACCGTTGTCAGATTGACGACATATAGTGGAGCATCGTAGAAGGCGGTAGCGGTGATGTCCTTGCCATCCCAAGTGTGCAGCACAAGCTTGGGGCCAACGGCCAACAAGATGGCCCCTTGAAGGGAAGCCACAGCTGTCACCCCCCCCTTCATCTCCTTCTCCAAAACCTCCAGCAGCTGCGCAGCCCCCACCAGGCCGCACAGCTAGACAGCATCAAGTCCATCTTGTTGTAATGTGAAGACACCACTGATGAAGCTTACTTTCTTCGTGTTATCTCCCCGTCTCCATCTGCTATACAAGAGTGTGCAAGCCTACCTGCAACTTGTTTTTCTCGCCTTCTGCAGACTCCTTCAGCGTGTAGAGGAGTACGCGCCCTTTGCTTGGCACATCCTCCCCTCGCACGAACATGGTTCCCACAACCACCAATGCCTCCGTGCTTCCACCAGACAGATTCTGCGCGCGGTTGGGCACCAGCCTCAGCCTGATTAGCATGCAAATCTGTCCATGCAGCACTGCCAAAACCATCTGTTGAGGACTGATGCAGAGGTCTATGCAGAGGCCAAGGCCTCTCACCTGGATGAATAGCACGCGAAGAGTCGTCACATGCTCTCCAACCTTTAGGAGCTGATTCTGCTCGATCGCAAAGTCGCGCTTGGCGCTAAGAGCGCACACCTCATAAAGCTTCACAGGCACCAGTTGGCCCTTGCTCTTTCCCCCCTGACCATCATCGGCCTCGTCAACATCCCCTTCCTCTCCTTGCTCAACTACCTCTGCAAGCAGCCTCTTGCCCTGTTACCAGCCACCCAGTGATCATGTTACTCTGATGCAGTGGCACACAAGGAACCTGCATGGCAGGTGCAGTTTTGATGACCCAATCAGGGACATTGTCACAACACACATGTCCAGGTTCACACAAGGTCTCGGAGCCTCGCTATATGCCGCTGCCTTGTCCATATCTAGGTTGCCGTGTCCAGTGACAACGAGCCACAGTGACCTGCGACATTCTGAAGAAGAGCATACAGGGGTTGATGTGACCAGGACGTAGGCATTGGAGTCTGCATGGTATGCAATGTCGTGCGCGGTGACTCTGAGCGGAATCTGCAACAAATTGGCAGCAGGCCTGGACAAGCAATCAGTCTTGAAAGCAGAGTAACGGTCCAAGCTTAGAGAACAGGTGAACTCCTCACATTAGCAGTGCTTGCATCCTTGATCGGCCTGGCTTTCAAGAGCTAGCTCCAAGCAGAGCTAAGTATGGCCTTGTTACCTTCAGCACTGGCCACTCGCTGTCATAATGGAGCAGGTGGGGTAGGTTGCATATTCTGAGCTGCCCCTGTGCAAAAGCAAGCCAGCAATGCAGCAAAGCTCAGCATGCTCTGACATCACAACTGCTTGAGCCAAACAAAACACTCAGTACCTCCTTGACAGTCGCGTGCCCCCGATTTTCGACGTACCGCACCTGGGAGGTCACAGTGACAAAGCCATGCGCACAGTGGACGTTGTGCAAGGAGGCGAAGGCCACAATGACTGCATCCGCTTTCTGATGGTGTGCTCGCAACCTGCCTCTGACGGCCATGAGCCAAAGCACTCTGGCCCCTATCATGACGGCTCCTGGCATGCCCCCAATGTTGTCAAAAGCCACCAGTCTCTGGCTAACCTCTCCTATGCGTCCTGCTACTCTCATTTTGGGCTCAGGGGCTACACAGGGGAGCTGATCTATAGCCAGGCGTACAAAGCGCAAGCGGCTCCGTCTCCCCTCAGCTTTGAGACTGTCGTAGGTATAGGCACGGTAACAGAGCAATCGGCCATCGCTGAGGAGGGCAAGGAGGAATGGCTGCCTTGAATGGCCTCCTCTCCAGGCAGGCATGCACACTTCTTGAGCAAAAGGAACGTCCTCCACTTCCTGTGACTCTGGTTTCCGCACTTTAGCACTACTATCCTTGAGGACCCTTGGTCCAGCCCCTAGCTTTGCCTCCCTGAAGACACACTTGAAGCCAGGGAGACCAAAGATCTCCATTGCCCCATCCCTCATACATAGTGTGCAGTAACCGTGATGCACTGTGTCCTTGGGCTCGCCCTTGCCTCCACCTGCTGACAATCCGTCAGCACTGCAAGCAGCTGTCAGCCATGCAGTCTCCGGTTGATCACAGTGAAGGGCGAAGCATGTTGGCCTCTCTGGGCCAATGTCAATGTCAGATAGAGTTACGCCATGTGCTAGAAGACCTGCAAAGGAGCAAAGAAACCTGCTCAGACTGGCACGCGCATGACTTGCAAGTGAGCGCAGGCAGTGAATGTTCTCAGCATGCAATTGTGCTCCCATCCTGGCATCCACAAGCTCTCACATGCAGTGACGAGCTGGAGCCTCCCATCCACCAACTGGAGGACAGCATAAGGGTCTTGCACTGTAGCCCGCATCACGCCAGACACAGCAACCTCCTGGACCAGCTTTGGTCCATCAAGGAGCCGCACACCATTGCGGAAGACCTGGAGTACCATTCTCCTGCCGAAGAAGTTCCCTACTGCAACCGTCGGGCCTTCGCTGAAATACCCCACTGCATCTGTGACCTCAGCTAAGTCCTCCCTGGTCTCCAGCACAATCGTTCTGTCCTCTAAGCTCATGATGAGGTACGCATGGTGTGCATCAGTGGGCCCTTCTTCGAGAAGGGGCGGGCAGTCATCTGCCTCGTGATACACCGTCCAGATGGCTTGACAACTGGGAACAGCGGCCTGCGGGTGGTTACACGTGGGATGCGCTAAATCCTCAGGACCACAGGACCAAGGCTTGATTCCTCTGTTTTGCGACAGACTAGAAAGTAAACCTGCAGCTCATGAGGAGGGCCGTCACCCTTCCAAGGTTGTTGCTTGAGATCAGAGCGGCAGGACAAGAGACCTACCTCCGAGATGACCTCAGGCTGGATGAAGCGGTGGAGGACAGATATACTGCCATTTTTCCCATGGCCTGAACAGGCCAGCTGCAGACGAACAGTGCCAACTTGCTCAGGTCATAGGACAACCCAGAAGCCCGTACATGCCACTGCACAGAAGGCCAAGTTGCACGGTGCAGTGGGAGCGGCCAAGTGAAGTAGCTCACAAGCTCATGGCTGTCCTGCAAAGCCCCCTCCCCTCCCACATCACCCGCATCGGTAGCAGACCGGACACCATGCGCCAAGGCACGCAGAGGAGCGACATTGAGAAGCGAGTCGACCACTGCAAAGTCAAATCTCCCAGGTCTGTCCAGGTGGGGATAGGACGAAGCTGGACCGTCAGCCGAAGGAGATGACGAGTAGAGAAGGAGATCCTCCTCGGCACTGATGGACGCCTGGCCCTCCAGTAACACACGCCGCTTCTTGCTGGCAGGTGAGAGGAGGCCACACTGCAAGGTGCGCAGACATGTAGCCTCATCAGGCTGACACGATGGCATGACTTCGGGCTGCACAACACAGTCAAGCATGAGCACCATGGTGAGACCAGGCAATTCACCACATCCAAGTCCGGCAGTGTCTTGTTCCCATCACTCAAATGCTGGTCGCTGAGAGGTAAGTGAGGGGCCGGGGCATATTGGATAAGGAGGCTGTCTCCAAGGCGGCTGCCCAGGAATAAGTAGGACCCGTCCAAGGTGACAAGGCATGAAGGTAATGAGGACGCTCGGCTCTCGGATAGTTCCAAACGCACAACGGCCCTGTCGCAGTGTCATCCCCATGTCAATCAGGCTGAGCATACCACACCGTTCCTGCCGCAGCCAAGGCTTGCTAGCGCTGCGCTGGATGCCTGCGAGCCAGCGAGTGGGTCCTACCGTCCATCGAAAATGAGGGAGAGAAGGTAGAAAACCCCGATCTTGGTGGCGACGAGTGCGACGTGGGGTGCCAGCCACGTTGCCTGCGCACCGTCCAACACCGTGGTGACAGACGCCCTCGGCACCTCGGCTTCCTGACCTTTTCCAAAGTCATTCACTGCAAGAGAAACCTGCTGGGCTTGACTGCAATGGTGCACCGAGTTGGTCCCCAGGACTAGCACACCGCCCACTGGATGAGGGACTGCGGTCACGCTGAACACATCAAAGGGCAACCCCTGCAGAGACACAAGACAGCAGCATTCTTGACCGCCTGGGCTTGGCATGGAGTGCATCTCAATGGACTTTGTCGGGTAGCCGATTGAGAAGCTCGGCAGGAGGAACGAGAGGAAGTCCTGACTGACGGAGAAGGACCAGATGATGGGGTGCTGGCGGAGGGAGGTGTTGAGGCTGAGGGCGGAGAGCGACGCAATGGAGCGCTTGGAGAGCGGGAGGGTTCCAGCCCAAGCCGGCTCAGCCTCCCACAAGACCGCCGCCACCGGCTCTGTGTACCCTGCTCGCAACTCAAGGCAGTTCCTGTCATCCTGGCGCATACTGGAAGGCGTCAATCAGAGAAACGTCGTAGCAGGTGCTGGCAGGCAGGAGCTCTGCTTGACAGGGGCTCGCACCATGCAAGAAGACAAAGTCCCGCACGTGCGGGATCCCCGCGTCTCGCAGGTGCGCAATGTAGGACACCTGCCCTCCACCTACGGGCTCCTCTTCCCCAGGTAAGAGGCCGAGCCCAAGCGATGGGTTGGCAGCTCTGAAGAGCGCAAGCTGGCACCGGAAGAGCAGGACCGCTGCACACCGTCCCAATGGATCTGCGCGAGCAATTGGCCCTCGAGGAAACCTCTCGTGGCCTCGCTTGAGGCTCTGCCACTCATCACCTTCGTAGTAGTGCAAAGAGCTGTCAGGCAATGACCAGCAACACGCAGACGTGCCTGTCAGCAGCTCAAGGGCGTGATGCTGCATGACTTTGGGCAGGACAGGCAGTGGCAGGTCTTTCCTGGACAATGAGTGACGTTGGAATAGTCCTTGATGCAAAGCCAGATGCCAAGAATGGGGCAGGAGGCTTGCATGGTACGGAGGGCGTGGGACGCATCGTCAAATTCCAGTACTGAGATCTTGGCCTCGCGGAAGGCCAGCAGTAGGGCGTCCCGCCTGCCGCACCGCTGCCCTCTGCCTCCCCCCTGACCAGCCAAGACGGCCAAACCTTCGATGTTCTCCTGCAGCCTGGCCACCGGAGCACCAGCCTGGCGCTCAGCGCCTGGGCAACCAGCGAGGCAACACCAGTGGCCAGTACATGTATCAGTGCTCGTTGTGAGGGCTGCACCTGTGTTCGCAGACGAGCTGCAGAAACGGCTTGTCGCTGATGCCGGCGCCAGAGCCCAACTGCGGCTGAGTGCAGAGCCTGTATATCTCCAGCATATTGGCCTTGGCGATAACCAGGTCTGGCGGCAGGTCGACTGCGAGACAACGCCACCAGCACTGACGGAGCTGCTGAGCTTCTTCAATAGAATTCTGTATGCATCTGGCTGGCAGTTTACAGCCGATTTTTTAATATCAGCAGCCGCTTCTCCTTCAATAACCTGACTGCGCCCTGCCTCGTCTCCCCTCAGGACAGTACCGCTTAACAAGTAGCAGCAGTTGTATGGGGTTGATTGGTTGCTCGCTCGCAATTCCCGACCGATGGTGAATGCGAGCACCATTGAGGGCATGCACTCTGCTCAGAGTGCGTGCAGCTTGAGGAGCCTGGCAGCCTGAGCTGGCAGCTGTGCAGGACATGAGGAGCTGCTCTGTCTCGGAAATGCTCTGAGAAGACTGGGAGAGGCTTCCGGAAAGGGCGGCTGGCTGGGCATGTGGAGGCTACCATGGGGTGGCCCCTCAGCAGAGCGCGGAGACGGCCTTGGCGTGACTTGGACTCGGGGCGAGCTCCCCGCTGCCGGCGAGGGCAGAGCGCCTGGCCAGCCGCTCTCCCTGTGCGCACCCGCACCGGCTCGCGGCCGGTAGGGGCGTCAGCGAGCAAGCCGCGCGAGGCCGCGGAGCAGCGAGGAGCTGCGGGCTGCGGGTGCGAGGCTCACGGGAGGGTGGGAGGGGAGCGGGCAGTGTGGGTGAGGAAGGCGGCGGCGGCGGCATCCACGCCGGTCGGGGCGTGCAGGGTGCGGAAGCCTGCGTAGCTCATGAGCGGGGGCGACGGCGGCGGAGGGCAAGGGGCAGCAGAGTACGACGAAGGCCCTGGAGGCCGCCGCTGGGACGAGAGAAACACGACTGGAGAACAACAGCACGGCTGCTGGTGGTGGCTGAGAGGCCAGCCCAGAGGAATGCCACGGCCGCCTTTCCACACGAGAGACTGCGGCTGCCGGGCCAGAGAAGCGGCTGCTGATATTTGGAAAATCGGCTGTGAACTGCCAGCCAGATGCATACAGGTGGTCATGACGGAGCCAAAGAAAAAAGGCTAGGCAGGCAGGGCGCCCCCCGTGTCAGCAGTGGCAAGTCAGCTGAGCTGAGGGGAGGAAGAGCAACCCCGCTGCGCAAACCAGAGGCTGCTGCAAAGCAGCAATCGCCTGGGACCGCTGAAGGGACATAGACAAGCGCATGCGGTGGCAGGACACAAGACCCAAAGGCACCGAGCCACCGGGAAGGGCTGCACCCCGTTCCCGGCGCCGCTGGTCAGCTTGAGAGGCCAGCAGCGACAGTAACGAGGACCCACGGGCCCGAGGTGAGCGAGCTCGACCCCAAGGGAGCCCCTCCGCCGCCCTCTTCACCGCCCGCCACCACCACCAGCCAGCGCCCCCCCCTCACCCCCCCCCGCCGCCATGGCGCCGGGCGGCGGCTCGGCGGGCGGGCGCCCCCGCGAGCTGGCCCTGGACGCGCAGTGGGACGCCTGCCTTGACCTCACGCTGCGCCGCGGCGTCTACGCCTCCCTCGCCGGCCTCGCCGCCGGCCTCCTCCTCTTCCGTGAGCAAGCAGCCCATGCCGCTGCCCCGGCCCTCGGGCGCCTTGCGCAGCTGGCCGAGGAGCCGAGGAGCTCTCAGGCGGCCCCCGCGCAGGCGCGTGAAGCCCGGGATCCGCGGGCGACGGCCGCCCGCTGAGCTGCCTCTGCCCAGCCCCCGCCGGCTGGCGCTCACCGCCCTGGGCCCTGCGGCTGCCTGCAGGCGCCCCCGCGTCAAGGTGGGCGTGCCTGACGTTCGGGGCCGGCGCCGGCCTCGGCTCGGCGTACACCGACTGCTCCCACATCTTCGATGGCAGCTCATCCAAGTGGCTCTCGACTGCGCCCGCCGCTGCTGCTCCGTCCTCTGAACCCGGCCCCATCGCCACGTCCAAGGACCCACCCCCGCCACCACCTCCGGCTCTGCACTACTTGACCGCTCCCGCCGAGGAAGGAGCTGCCGACGAGAAGCCATCTCTCCAGGTGCTGGCTCGAACTCAGCACACCCCAGCTGCCGCATGCTGCTGCAGGGCGGGAGGGTGTGGCCAACACTTTGGCAGCAGGGCCGATACTATCAGTCACTCAGTAGCTGACAGCCCGGATGAGGCAGATTGATCCCAGGAAGGAGCTCCCCTGCCTTGCATAGCGCAGGCGGGATGCCCCTGCCAAAGGCAGCAGCTTGTGCCATGTGCTCTCGGTGACTGGCAGACAGTTCGGCTCATGTCTGGTCAGCTGCATTGTGACAGGACTGAAGGCGAGGCTGCCATGCCAGCGGACTTTGCGGTGCTGCTGCCATCGGCAGGGAGCTGCTATTGAGATGCACGGTCAGGCGAGTGCAAGCACCCAGCTGCGAGCTGGAGTCTGCACCACTGTTTTGCTGCAGGAGCCTTCTGGGCAGTCAGGTACATGAAGCAGGAGTGCACTGCAGTGCACCGGGCCTTGCCTTGTCCACACTCGTGACAAGATCAGACAATAACAGAGCCTCTGCAAGTGTCAACTTACTCGCAGATAACCAGTGAGAGTGCAGCTGCTGTTGGACCCTGATGCAAACCAGGGTGTCTCGCTACTTGGGTTAAGCGATTTCGCAAGGGTTTTGGGCTTTGGCAGCTCGCTGTCTGCTGGGGTGCCAAGCACCTCCAGCCTACGAATGATAATGTCCGCCTGCAAGGGGCCAGGGTCACACGACGAGTGCTGTAGACCTGGCCTCAGAGCTACGCTTTCAAATGACAGGACCGTGGCCTGAGCCTCCCACTCTGGAGCAGCTCCAGCATGTGCCAGGCTTTCTTGGCAGGAGATGCTCAGTGGGCGTTGACATGTGTCAATATATTCCTGTGCTGAAGGGCAAGCTGAAACCGCAGGGCGAGCAAAGGCCCCCTTCCTTTGCTGGCCTGGGTCTGCCTGCTGATGCCTAAGCAACATGGCGCAGCTGCCTGTGTGGTCTCTGTGACAAGCAGGTGCCTTGGTGAATGTCGCAAGTTGTGCCCTGGGGGAATAGCGAGCAAAAGGGAGAGCGAGGGAGGCGGGACTCCACATAGAGGCGGGGGCCAACAAAGGCCAACACAGCGCAGGGCTCCTGAGCAGAACGGGTGGACTCTCAGGTGGTTGCACAACCCGCAGGCCAGCTGGGAGAGCGGCGGTATCAGGTGCCGCTGGAAACCCGGACGCTGTGTATGAGGCCCTCTGCAGAGGGCATCGGAGGGTCACACTGGCTCCCGAGGGACGCGTGTTGGAAGCTGTGCACCCCCATGACTGTGGCAGTCGGAGGGGCTAGCGGGGGTCCCGGTGCTGGGGAGATGTGCATCGGGTGGTCATAACGGCAGGTGGGACCGTATTTGCAGATGCCGAAGCGGCTGTAGAATGTACACGTAGGAGAGCCCTGGGAGGGCAGGGGCATGTGAGTGCGCTTCGAGTCAGCGGGCCCCCTGACACAGCCATGAGTCCCCTGACTGGCAGCATGCACAGATGCCAGCCAAGAGGAAGAGACACCCTCGACAGACCAGCCGGCAGGGCGCAGAGCCTGTGCAGGGGTCAAAGCGGCCTTGCTAAGATGGACCCAGCCGGGCCTCCATGGCAGCAGAGTTAATTCGAGGTCCTAGCGTCATACCTCGCGCAGCGGCAGGCCGATGGGGCTGAGTACGCAGGTCGGCGAGGGCAGGGCCCTGTCGGAGGGGTGGTGAAAGCGGCAAGTCGCACCGTACTTGCAGTCGCCCGTCCTCAGGTAGTATTGGCACTCAGGCTGGCCCGGCCTTTCTGGGAACATGAAGGCTCCGCCCTCCTCCCTCAGGCGGTTGGGCAATTCTGGCATCCCTTCTGCAGCATGGCCCCTGGGGAACTGCAGGGGCATCGGCATGAAGGGGGGACCTGATGTCTGATTTGAAGGGTTGGCCGCGGCAAATATGTACCCCTGTGCCTGCCCGTCAGGCGACATTGCCGACTGCTGTCCCCATCCACCAGCAGCCCAGAACATGCAATCAGCCCACCGGACAGAGAAGGCAGCGCTGTGCAGTTCGCCCAGTGGGCCTAGGCGGACTTGCTTCCCAAAGAGTGGAGTGGAGAAGGGGGGGGGCATTGGGTGCAGCATGGTGGAGCTCTAGGAGCTGAGCGCAGGTTCGGCTGACTCTCTGGTTACAGGCACCTGTCGAGTCTTGTCCTTGGCCATCCTAACTCCTAACAAAGGGCACCTGCAGGACGTGGCTCTGCAAACCCTCGGCAGCGGACGCGTCTGCCTTGCAGGTGGACCACGAGATGGCATCACACGTGGCAGCCAGCCTGCAGCACGTACCTGATAGTTCCAAGCAGGATGCATCTGCATGACCCCCTGGGGGCCGGTAGGAAGCACCAGTGTGGGGCCACCGAAGGCTCCGGGCGACTGCAGTTGCGGCATTGACAGGTAGGACGGCCTGAGGATCGGCCAGCCGCTCGGTGGTGCCGGTCCCGTAGAAGGCGAGCCAGGTGTCAGGGCAAACGTGACCGAGGAGCCGGGGCCATCATGGATCGGGGCCTGGGGGTGGTTGAATTTGCAAGTGACGCCGTACTTGCACTGCCCGGTCCGCAGGTAGAAGCTGCAGTCTTTCTCGTCCTGCACATGGCCTCACGCACACGCACGCGGGGGCTCCGATGAGCTTGACCGGCGGAGACGATCTTGACAAGGGGGAGCTGCCGACCAGGTGGCTCGGACATCGGGTGCTTGTCATTGTCGCTCGACACGGGAGCCCGCTGCGGACAGGTCGAGCGATGCGCCCATGCTGCGCACGACACCGTTAGAGGGCCCTGCTGTCGAGCGTGCTGCGAGCCCTTTCCCGGGCTCACCGAGCCCTTCACCTCAATGGATCTCCTACGCGATCCCTGGCAGCCGCACACCAGCTGCTTGTGGCCTCTCTCAGTCAGCACTCTGACCTCATGCACAATGAGGCCACAGCCGATGAGCGGACGGGCTACCTCTTTGCATCATGGACCACTTCGGACGACCCGCCAGGGTGGCGGCATCAGGACGCCTGCATTCGGGCGTGGATTCGGAGTGGCCAGTCCCTCACCGGCCGCAGTGGCAGGCCACTGGGGTTGAGAGGAGCCTGTGCCGCGCGGAGCCCGTGCTCCTGGGGGTGATTGAACCTGCAGGTCGGCCCGTACTTGCACTGGCCCGTCTTCATGTAGTACTGAGCAAGAACACGGCACGCTGTAGTGTGAGGGAGGACTGCCACACACGCCACACATGCAATGTTGTTGTCGTGACGACGGGCTGGACTTGCACGGCGTGCCGAATGGCAGACTCCGCCGCCGCTTGGGACGCGCACACGGACTGGCCGCTGCTGCCGACTTGGCCACGGCAGCCGAGCCGTGTGCGAGGACAGAGAGCGCCACTCTTCAGCGCGCCTGGGAGGATGCACCGCAAGCAGGCAGGCAGCCATGGACGAGTGCAGCAGCTGCCGGGCATCTGGTCAGCCGGTCCGTACCTGACAATCTGGCTGGCCCGGTCTCTCCGGGTATTCGGCGGCGTGGGCTTCGCTCTCGCCTGCAGGGAGGCCCTGCGCAGGCCGCACCCGAGTAGCAGGGCACGAGCAGGGTGTGAGCCATCCGGCACCTCGGAGGCGCCGCTGGGCTGGCGGGACCCAGGGATGCGCTCGAGGCCCCGGTGCGGCCGGTGCTGTCGGCCGCATCGGCTGGGCGAGCGCAGCGATCGGCTGGTGGTGCGGATCGTACCGGCCGCCGCTGCGGGGGGTGATGGTATCGGCAGGAGGGCCCGTAGAAGCACGTGCCGGTGCGCATGTAGTACGTGCAGACTGGCTGGCCGGGCCTCTCCGGGTGGTGCCTCGGCACGGGCTCCGCGGCTCCCGGGGACGACGAGCCCAGGGCGAGCTGCAAGAGCGCCTCTGCATTGCAGCGCATCACATTGCAGGCAGAGCGAGTGACGGTTGCTCAGCGAGCAGTCTGCGCGCAGAGCGGTGGGTGGCACCACGAGCAGCAGGGCGAGGCGAGGCAGGCGCTCCGCGAGCACCAGCGGAGCTGCAGCAGCGACATTGCCGCTACGCAGGGCCGTGCCAGGCCCCGCTGCCGTGCTCAACGGGGCCGCAAGGGCCCCCGCCTCCCGGGCACGAGAGCGCCGGAGCCCCCTGCGCCGCCCCCGTCGCTCTCGGCCGCAGCAAGCCGGCGCGGCGAGATCCCCGGGCCTGCCCGGCCGCCG
>WELB01000189.1:223401-244584 GCA_009602725.1 Spirogloea muscicola | reverse complement strand
AAAAAAAAAAAAAAAAAAAAAAAAAAAAAAAAAAAAAAAAAAAAAAAAAAAAAAAAAAAAAAACGAGCCTGCGCCCCGGGCCGGGCCCCGGGCCGGGGCCGGGGCCGGGGCCGGGCGCCGCGCTCGCCATGACGGCGGAGCAGCTGGACCTGCTGCGGCGCCAGATCTCGGTCTACAGCGCCATCTGCCAGCAACTGGTGGCCATGCACCAGGCCATGACCCATGCGCAGCACCAGCAGGTGGCGGCGGCGGTACAGCACGCCCAGCACGCCGTGCAGCCGCAAATGGCAGCGCCAAGTGAGCTCCAGCACCTCCCTGCTTCTCTCGTCGAGGCTGGCTCCTGGTTCGCATGAGGGCTGGGTGAGAGCCTGGGGCCGCCGTTTGCGGCCTGCCGGCCGCGGCGACCGGCAGGCCACGAGCCGGCAGCAGGGCGGCCGGCATTGCGCAGCGCCCTCCTGGGCTGCCCCTCGCCTGCCCATTGCCCCTGAGGCGTGCAGCCGTGGCACTGCCCTCGAGTCCCCCAAAGCCACAGGCCTTGCTCAGTGAACGGTGCCCGCCCGGGGACCGGCATGGCAATGAGGTCCCGAGCCCCCGTGCAGCGCATGTGCCCCGGTGTCACATTGCTCCAGGGGCGCTGGAGCCATGCAGCGCTGCCTTGCTGACGAGGGGCCGTGTGATATGGCCACCAGTTCCGCGCACCATGCCGCCTTGATGCATGCGTATGCCATCGGCGGCTGACAGAGGGCTGGCTATCTGCGGCTTGTGATGTCACGCGCAATGGAAGAGCCTTCAGAAGTTGTGGGCTGGTGGATGCTTCGCCCTCCATTACCTCCACGTGCTGCACCTGCTGAGCCGCACGCTTGCTGCGTGCAGGCCACCACATCATGGCTGGGTACGAGCCTGTGCACTACTCGGGAAGCATGGCGCACAGCAAGTCACGTCAGAGGTGGACGCCGAGCCCAGCGCAGCTGCAAGTCCTCGAGAAGCTCTTTGTGCAGGGGAATGGGACGCCCAACAAGCACCGCATCAAGGAGATCACGGACGACCTCCGCCAGCACGGCAGAATAGAGGAGACGAATGTGTACAACTGGTTCCAGGTGTGCTATCCACACTGACCAGGCTGTCTGTGCACCTCGTGATATGGAGTCTGCACCGTTCAATGCCTTTGCCGTTATGTCAGTGCTATGTAGGTCGCTCTGTCGATGATTGTGCAGAGCGTGCTAGTGCAGGGGCGTAGAGGTACAGCCCGCGGGTTCCTGGGAGCAGCGCAGGCGAGGTTGTTCTGCAATCTCACAGCAGCCCATGTCTACTTGCGGCTGCAGAACCGCAAGGCCCGGGCCAAAAGGAAACAGAGCTCAGCTCACACAGATGGAGGGGGATCAGACCAGGAGGTGGACATCGACGCCGAGGAGGAGAGGGAGAAGAAGCTGAGGAGAACAGACGGAGATGCGGATGGGGACGATGAGGAGGATCTGCAGAACACAAGAGAAGGGGAGGACACAGCATCCAGGATGGAGAGGCATTCAAGGCTGGAGCACCAGGCGAGCACGGCTTCGGTGGCGACGCTGCCTCAGGCCTTGGATGACTCGCAGCACACTGGACTGCGCTATGCCATGGGGGTTGCCCTTGGGAATGGCTATGGACATACCGGTATGTCCCCTCACGCACCCCTGCTTCCACCCAGCTGAGGCAGATTGCTCCCCCGCAACCCAGTCACCTCATGTCATGGTGATCATTCTTGTACTGGGCAAAACCAGACTATAAATTGCTACAGTTGCTCATCTCACTGTAGCCTGCACTGCCTGCTGTTCACTGTAAGCGTCAGCAGGGCTTGTGGAAGACCGGCGGTGATGTATGACAAGCCTACCCACCCAGCACCTCGTTCACGGCGACGTGGCGTTTAGAGCTTGTAATATTGTTGACAGGTGCTCAAGTGCTCAACTGAGCACCCCTCACGAGTATGGAGCTCTTTGTCTGGTAGCTTTTGCCGTGGGGAGACCCAGTATTGGGCTGTATTGGCGACGGGATTGAGCTCCGAGTCTGAGTACAGAAACCACCGAGTGAACGTTTAGTATGTGCGCTTTTTCATTTGTATACTGCTGTTGCTTCTCTTCAAATGTCAGATATACCTAGGTTCAGAAAGTAGCAAAGGCCATAAAGGCACACACGAGCAATGAGTTTTCTTGCCTGTTGTGCTCAGAGAGCACATTGTCATCCTCATCTGCGATGACTTGAGTCAGAAAGTCCTCTCTATTGTTTTGACTAACAAGGGGGCTTGTTTGAGGGCCACATGCCAATCCTTTGCTTGTCTGACGAGGCATTGACCAATCAGCGGCAATCAAGCTGGAACAAGAACAAGCAATGCAAGATAGTCATGCTGCCTCTTCTCAACTGTCCATGATTGCCAGCCGCGTACTTACAAGCTCCATGCTTGCATGCTTGACATGCGTGCCATGCCTTGCATAATGGTGACAAAGTACTGTGAATACTGCTGTTCCAGGAAAAATAGATGGACTCCAAGGGCTTGCTTGCAGGCAACTTCTGCATATTGTGCTAGATGTGCACATGCTAATCGCTGATTAGACACCATGCATCTGTCAATCATTAGCTGTGCTTCGCCCATCCGGCAAATGCATGGCAAATCGAGAGATGAGCGCATTAGAAGGAAGACACCAAGAACTTGCTGTACGCCTCCACCTGATACTGCCTGCTTGTATCCACCAAGGCCTCCTGCTTTTGAGCAAAAGCACGACTTTGACATTGACTGACCGCAGCGACAGGGCAACTGACGTCACATCCAAAGAATTTTGCAGGTCACATGATGGCTCAGGTAACCAACTCTACTGCGAAGCAGAAGTGCGCAGATGATCCATTCGTTGCTTGAACCGAACTGCATATGTTCCAAATGTTGACGTGCAACATTGCGCTTGTCATCATAAAGCTGTTTGCAGGATAACGTGTCTGTCTGAAGTCTCTGGATGACCTGTTACAGCAACAGCGCCGACTGGCACGTTGCTCTGACCTTAATGTCGTCCATTAAGGATCAAATGACAGCCAATTATTCGTGGCCAATGTGCACAAGTCCTCACTAGATAAGACATGAAGAGGCAGGGATACGTCCTCAAGAAGTCGACAGGCATTCACAACGACATGTCATATCAATCAACCTACTGCCCCAGTCCCGAAAGGGAGGCTCTGCTTGGGATCACCCCGGAATCTTGTAGCCATGAAGGCCCAAAAGCACAAAGTGGCTCGCTCAAGACGCGGCTCATCATAACTACGCCAAGTCCAACTCCTCTGCTGATAAAGTTGGCGCCTGTGCCCCTCCAGAGCATCCTGCTGTGCTCAGCACATCAGCTTCAAGGAGTGACAAGGCTAGGGCTCTACACATCTGCTCTTCAAATGTCTCCGATGGTGCTGCAAGGCCTGTAAGAATAGTGCTAGGTGACATACATCCTCCATCAACCTCCTCCGATCGAGGTTCTGCTTCTTGGACAGCCAACCTCGACGGTGGAACTTCACTTGGATGATTGTCTGCTGCGGCATCTTCCGGACTTTCCGCAGCTAGAGAAGGAGAGGCAGAAAGCTCGGCAACAACGGCAGGAGGTCGAGGTTGGGAGGCATCTTCTCCATGCGGCTCCACAGACATCCCCATGCTTTCCTTCGTGCTACTGCTGCTGGCTCCTGAGCGCTCCACATTTTCCAATGGAGCACCAATTGATTGCTGTGACCCAGGCAAGCCTGTCATATCGTCCCTCGATTGGCTTCTTCTCAGGTTAGACGGGACCAGGTCGTCGACGCTGGATCTCGCCAGCATCTCTCTCTCCCTCATCCACTCGGCAATGGACTCGGAGCTGACATTGCTCTGGCCCCACTCGCTGCTACTGGCTGCCGAAGGAGCGTCAGGTGCACATGAGAATGCGGGTAAATCATGTCCTTGCACCGCATGCAAGCTGGAGCCCAAATGCGGTGGTCTTGAATCTGCAGCCTCGGCTGCTGGAACTGCTCTTCGCTCGGCAAGAGCTGCAATTGCTTCTGCCAATCCCCAAGTGACTGAACTCCTGCCAGGCTCGGCGTACAATGACTTACTGCCAACAGGTACATCTGCACGTGCAGGACCAGCACCAGTCCGCACACTGGCTGATGATGCTTGCTCAGTGTGCACGTGCCTTTGCAGCTCCTGCTCCTGACAGTAATCAGCACAATGATGGAAAGTCTCCAGGTCAGCGTGCTACTGGACTCCTGCCCGAGTAAGAGTCACATCAAACAATAAAAGTGCACAAGTCACAAACAGCCTTCATTCTCAATCCGCTTGTCATCTCAACGCACATTTGAGATGCCAAAAGTACACAACCTGAGCTCCAAAGTGGATGCAAAGTCCATGCGATGAACAGGAGAAGCAGGGCATGTGGGCACAGTAAAGTGAGAGTACCCGTAAGGATTGCCAGATGGCTTCCATTAGCATAATATCGTCAAAGTCAAGGTCGAATACCTCTGACCTGTGCACAAGACAAGTAGTCACTTAGAGCTAGACTTGGTTGACTCCTTGTCAAAGCCACCACCTTACCATGAAGCCCCTCATAGCACTTGACCTTGTCCTTAAGAAGGACACAGCTGACAGTGCAATCCTGATAGCCACCATAGCTCCTGATAGGTATGGCAAGCAGCATGGGAATACGAAGGCTTACGTGAAGATGAAGACAAGGGGGAGCACACCTGTGCTAAAAGTCCTACTGAATATAAGACTGTAAATATAGCTGCCTCACACTGACCTCCTCTGTGACTGTCCCTCAATGCCAATTGAAGAGTCAGGGTCATCCACCACAGAGGCTTGCCCCTCTGAAACACAAATGGCGTCACTTGCCTGGGAGTTAAGCTTGGTAGCACCCCATGGGAATAAGCCAGAAGTTGCTGAAATTTGCGTTATTTTTGGCACCTGCCCTGGAGCCGGCCCGCAGTGGTTGTGATACGGACGCCGCTCGCTGCCGATGGCTGCCAGTTAGAGGGCTCAGCACGCCTCCGGCAGGTGCACCAGGCCCAAACTGCATCCTAGCTGCTGCCGCATGGGAGCCAGCCGTTGCATGGCTCTGGAGTGCAGGGCAGCAGAATGCGCCTCAGCCACGAGGCAGCCACGAGGCATGAAGGACAAGTTTGTTTGAGAGTGGCTCAAGTTCAGTGTATGCGCCACCTCACAGACTGAGGGAGCTAGCAGGCTGCAACTTGGCGGGGCGAAGTCATAACCTGCGTGAGAAGCTGGCTCGGTTGGATGCCAGGCCCCGATAGGTTTCTTACTTCCCCAGCAGATGCTCTCAAGCCGGACCTGGACCACACGGAGTCCGGCTCCACTCCACGTGCCACAGGATGTGGGCTGTGAGGCCCACCGCCGCTCGTAGCACTTGCTGCTCCAGCACGGTTGGGAGAGCTCGACCACAGGCCCCAGGCGGGGCCTGAGGCCGAGTGAGATGCTTCCAACATCAGCTGAGGAGGGCCGTGGGGTGCGGCCTCAGAAGTTGGAGCAGTGGCAAGGTTGTCAGAGAGCACTGGTGGCATAGGCAGGATGGATGAAGCACTGTCCGTTCTTGTACGGGCCCTCTCCTTGTCCTCGTCGAGCTCCTGCTGTCGCATCCTGATCTTAGCCTCGATCACCTTCTGCTCCTCCTGCACATAAAGTGGCCAGTCAAACGAGTAGGGCCACCTTGCCTGCCTAGCTCTTGGCTCCATGGATGCCGAACACAGCCTTGCAGCCGGCCCTCATAACGGGCACAAGAAGCCACCTTCCAATCTCAGGCAAGAGCTTACTAGCTGCTCTACACCCTTCTCTTCTTGCGTCTGCGCTCCTCTATACTCCACAGCATATCCAGGCGCTTTGCAGAATGGGCACCTGAGGCAGGCACCATTTGCAATCTTGGCTACAAACAGTGCCAACAAAATGCAGAACTGGATAGCTGGAGTGAGACATGAACTGTCCCCTTGGACAGCAACGCTCTATGCTGACTTCTCTGCAAATAGCCCTTGCATGAGAGGATATTGAGAAATCACATAGCCTATTCGGCCAAAATTCATGACTGGCTTCAAGTAAAAGGCCTGATTCATACTGTGTGGGCTTTGCAACTTGTGGCGGCTTCATCTGGAGGAAGCACTCTGTAGAGACCATAGACAGTGCAGAGCTGTTGTTGCCGTCAGCAGACAGAAGTGTACCCTGAGCTTCTTCATCCAGTGTGTCCATGACAGCTTCGAGAAAAGGAGTCAAGCGAAGAGCATGGCACCCGAAAGCAGTGTTATGTGTCACAAAGTGCAATCACTAGTTCTCTAAGGGACCAAAACTCAAATAGACAAAGTGCAGGCGGGGCAGACACTGACCTGTACAGATGGCCTTGCAGCAGCACCTTGACCTGTTCAGGGTGGGGTATTGCTGCACCCAGCCACAACTCTTCGACACCATAAGCCAGCATTCACACAAGAAACAAACCCACCCCAGCCACCGCCTAGCGCACAGGCGGCCTAGTCCTCTATCAAGTCTCAGTCGTCAACAGCTCAAACAGGAAGAGCAGCGGCATGTTGTGAGCGAATTGAATGATGGTCAATTTTACGACTCTTGAAGGCAGATAGGCCAGACATACAGCTGCACATCATGCAGATAAGCCTCTCACGACCCCACTCGACTCAGACTTCAAAGGTCTCGTGGCAACGCAGTGACAGGAGGAGCCACTAACATGGGACCAATCTTGCAGGCAGGACCTCGATAACAACTTCTAAGGATGTGGCCTACTCTGCACGCCTGCCCTCCAGGTACTGCCCAGGTAGCCTGCATGCCCCCACTCACCAGGAAGCAAATGGGGCACTCTTCCAGGTCGAGTGCAGGCTCCTCCGAGCCTAAGTAGCAGGGTGCCAGCTTTCCGTCCAGGATGAGCTTCCGGAGCTTCCTGTGGTCCAGATCCCTGTATAGGTACAGCCCCTGCGCAGAATCCCGCAGCAGCGACGACAGTCAAGCGGGTGCTCTGAAAGCTCTAGCTCCTCCTCGCCAGCCTGCTGAGACATACTGGCAATGAGAGCGGCCTGCCATGTGCTCGACCTCAACTGTCGGACACCCCTGTTGCTCGCTGCGAGCAGGTCACAGCACTTTCTAGCCAGGATTACTGGGCCTTGTACATTCCTTTGCGCTGGCCTCTCACAGCCATTGCCTTACTTTGGAAGAGCTGTTTTGTTTTCTTTTCTGCTAGTCCCGGCCCAGGGTGCTCGCAGCAGACACAATTGTGAGAGAGGAGAAGAGCGGCCCCCTTCATGACGGCTGCGTGCTTTGACGGCAACTAAGAGGAGCATGCGGAGCAATATTTGTAGGACCAGGCAGAGGGTCTGGCGGCGGCACAGCACCTGCGGGCGAGTGAGGCGCTCGTCGACGCAGTGCCTGCGCTTCGTCAGCTTGTTGCCCATGGCAGCGGCGCGGCGGCCGCGGGGCGCGAGGGAGCCACTAGGAAGCGGCGCGGGCGCGCCGCCACAGCTCCGGCACGCAGAGGCGGCCTCGGCAGCAGAGAGCGGCGGCTTCGGCGAGGGGGCCGGGGGAGGGGGGGGGGTGCCCTGGCGGGGCCGGCTGCGGGGGCGCGGGCCGCCCGAGGCCTCTGCGGGGACGGGGGGCGGCGGGCCCGAGGAAAAAGAAGTGAGTGCGGCTGCTGATATTGAAGAATCGGCTGTAAACTGCCAGCCAGATGCACACAGGTGTTCATGACGGAGCCAAAGGCTAGGCAGGCAGGGCGCCCCCCGTGTCAGCAGTGGCAAGTCAGCTGAGCTGAGGGGAGGAAGAGCAACCCCGCTGCGCAAACCAGAGGCTGCTGCAAGGCGACCAGCCCGGCGATGCAAAGCAATCGCCTGGGACCGCTGTAGGCACAAAGACAACCGCAGCAGGACCGGAGCAAGCGACGCCGCGAGAGAAAGCGCGGCCAGATTGACTGGTGGCTGGGAAAAAGAAGAAGGTGCTCGCCCATTGAGAAGAGGGGCTGGCAAAGAAGAAAGTGCTCGCCCATTGAGAATAGGGGCTGGAACAACCAGCCCGAAAAAGAATGAACAGAGTACGAGAAGGGGGCCAGGGGAAGCGCTAAGTAACAGAAACAAAGCTGCTACGAGACACTCAGTAACCCCTGCTAAGCAGCCGCAGATCAGAGATGCTGGGCTCCTGGAAGTGGGTCCCCTGGCCAGAGCCAGAGGCAGCAGCGAGGGCTCTGCCGGCACGAAGGTGCAGCGCCCGGGCCATGGACCTCTGCAGCGAGACGGCCAGGCGCATTCGATACACTTGCGCCAGCGACCCGGCTGCAGGGAAGTCAACCGGCTCCCCATGGAAGCGCCGGGCGATGGTGTGGCGGGCGAGCTGGGTGAGCAGCTCGAGCCACCGAGCGCCCAGCGCCCCATGTGTGTCGATGGCCAACGGGAAGAACTGGCAAAGCCAACCCAAAAAGAAAGGCCAGCCCAAAAGAATGGACAAGGTCTGAGGGAGCTTGAGTGCGAACGACTCTGCAGCACTGCGCCGCGCAGTGCTGCAGAGGAACCCGGAGCCCCCCGTACCTCTTGGCAGAAAAGGGAATTCCGTGTATTAGAAACAAATGTAGGCCAATTGGCCAAGTACAAAGGCAAGCACATCTAAAGATCTACATAACCTACAGCAGATTGACCCGCTCAATAACCACGGGTTAAAACATAAAGGTCACTAATCGATGCATGATTACTAGAAACGGAGCCCTTCTGCCACCAACTAGAGCTCGCCCAGCTTTCTGGGGCAAGGCACTAGCCTGAGCACGCTGCAAACTGGGCGAAACTCGTCGTCGCAAGAGCGACATATATGCAGCTGGCAAGCCCATCTCAGCCGGAAACACATCTGCACGTCGAGTGTAGCCTAGATTGGCAATGTTTTGAAGGAGCTTGTGGAAACGAGGACCCAGACAGCCATAGATGTCGCTTGCTGCTGGCAGGAGCTGATCGCATTGGGGGTAATCGGAGTAGTGCACATAGGGGGAAGGCGCGCCAATCCAAGCCCGATACATTGTTCAGGTAGAGTTTAGGGCAAACTAAACAGGGCTACAGAGTACGGAGACCTAAACTAAGGTGCCTAAGGTGACATCAGTACCTACGGGTGAGCACAAACAAATCCGACAAGCTAGCTTGGGGAGCTGGAGCGCCGTCACGAAAAGCCGGAGGCCTGACTTGGAGCAGAAGAGAGTGCTCGCCCATTGAGAATAGGGGCTGGAAAAGCCAGCCCAAAAAGAATCAACAAAGGACGAGAATGGGGCCAGGGGAAGCGCTTGGAGCGCGCCCTGCACGTTAATGAAGAGCCAATGCTTGCGAGCGCTGCAAACTAAGAGAGCCGCATTCTATAATATGCAACTAAGGCCTGCGGAATGCTGGAGTGGCCCAAGCTGCCCCCCCGACTTCGACGACGCGCATCAACCAGCCGGGCCAGATGGTGGATCAGGGAGGACCAATTTACACCTTAGCCCCGTAGATAATCGTGGCACACGGATGAAGATGGTCCCCTCGGGAATGGTCCTGGTAGTGCTGCTCCTTCTTGCGCTCCGCGCTGGACGTGGCCCAGCCAGACACGGTTGACGTGGGTGCGCCAGCCTTGTCTGCGTCGATCAGTCCCACGTCCAGGAGCAGACGATGCCCACCGCCCCGGGGGGTGGCGACCACGTCCAGACGCCGTACGTATGGCTTGCCGCGCCTTGAGGAGATTGGCAAGATGCCGGACACCTCCATCGCCGGATGATACCCCGCCTCTCGCACAATTCCAAACATAGTGTCCCTGAGTAAGTCGTGGGAGGCAATGCGCTCACCCCCCTCAACACATCTCAGCATATGAGCAGCTAGATCGAGCTTGTCATCGACAATGTGGCCACACTCGCACTGGCGGATGCCAGCCAAGCAAGGGGGGGGAGGCCGAGGTGGTGGTGGAGCGCTGTGCGAAACAGGGTGTCTGTGAGCCGAAGGGACTCGTGTAACGGCAGAGCATTTAGCCACTCAGACGCGCCCAGGGAGCTGATGGAAAGGAGCCGGGTGAAGCCACGTCCATCGTCCTTGGGCAGTCGGGCAGCCACGTCCGCAGCGTGAGTGTAGTGCGCCTGCGCTTTCCTGTCAGAACAGCGTGCCCATGCCGCAAAATCTGCATGACCCTCTGCAAGTGTTGGTAGAGAGCGCGAGAGGTCATGCAGTGCTGCCGTAAAGGAAAACTGGAAGGGCAGGTTCACTGTTGCAACACCCGCTATAGCGGGTGCTATAACAGCCTGGCCCCTCAGGATGGAGCGACTGGAGATGGTGGAGGCCACTTGAGCCCAGCAACCCATGTTAGCTGCTTGGGACAGGCGAGCCAGTGGACGGCACCCAGGGCCGCCTTTGCTGGTAGGAAGGGTACACTGTAGGATGGCAGCCGGCGTGGCGGATAACATGGGATGGTCCACCAGGCCGTGAAGAGCCTGTTGGAGTCTGGAGTCCCCGGTAGAGTAGATAGCGCTTAGTGCAGAGGTGGGGGGTACAGTCTGCAACAGGTAAGTGGGACGCTGGGCTACACAGCGGGTGAGGATGCCACCGCAAGCTGCGCGTCCTGTAAGGAGGGGAGGGCCGGGAGGGTCTGGAGATGGTTCTCAAGGGTGGACTCCACAACTTGCTCCACATGCGCAGCAGCCCAACGCGGCTCCAAGCACCACCATGCCGAGTGGTGGGGTCTGGCGGAGGAAGGTGAGCAGTGAGCTGTTCCGAAGGGGGCGGGGGCTGCGGACAAAGCCAGCCCAGAAAGAATGAACAAGGTCCAAACAGAATGTGGCTCTCCCAAAGAAGGCAGGGGCTGGGATATGGAAGGGCTCGCCCATTGAGGATAGGGGCTGGAAATGCCAGCCCAAAAAAGAATGAACAAAGTACGAGAAGGGGCCTGGGAAGCGCTAAGAAAAACAAGCACAAGAAATAAAGCAGCTACGAAGCACTCAGTAACCCCTGCTAAGATGCAGCCTCAAGTCAGAGAGCCTGGCCAGCCCAAAAGGCCAGCCCAAAGAAGAGTGGACAGGTCCAAAGAGCCGAAAAGCGCCTAAGCCAAACAGCTATGCATCCAAAAAAGGGGCCGAAAGGCGCCAAATCACAGCCAAATCAAGCCAAACTAAGAAACTACAGCGAGTGGGAGCTTAGTGACCCGAGACAGCAGCCGCAAGTCGAAGCCGGGCAACTCACCGTGCTGTCCCTGCCGACGATGGTCAGCAGCCGCATTCTTTTTCGACTGTCAATGGCCCGCCGTGCAAACCGCTGCAGAAGGTCCTGCCACCGACTGCCAAGCGCCCCGTGCACGTCCATCGACAGCACAGAAAGAGGAGAAGAAGCAGCTCTTCCACAAGAAAGAAGAAAGAAGAAAATGCTCGAGGGGCGAGGGCTGTGACAAGTTAGTGAAGGACTCTTCCAGTAGAGGGCGATGGCTGCCGTTGGCCAGCCAAGACGGATGAATATCTCACGTTCGAAGTGGCCAGAAGAGCGCTCAAGCTGACAGTGCCTCAAGTGGAGGACGTCTTGAAGACCGACTCCGTCGACTATGCCAACCCATCAAATTGGCAACGGAAGCAAGGCACGCGGTTGGCAAGGCTGCTAGCGGGAGAAATCGCAAACATGCGGATCACCCTTGTATTTTTGGTGCTTGCAATGGACGTGCACAGGGCGCTTGGCAGTCGGAGGCTGGACCTTCTGCAGCCGCTTGCTCGGCTGGCCATCAATTGTCAGCAGGGAGAGCAAGGTGAGCTGCCCGGCTTCACGCTCCGCCGGGTCGCTTGACCAGGTGTTTCGCATGCGACTAACCATATCCTTCCAATGGTCCCAGGCTCACATAGTGCACTTGCTAGCAGGCCGTACTATAGCTGCTGCTTCTGGATCTCGCCGAGTTGCCTCTTTTCCAGCTGCAAGTTACTCCGACTTGCGGCTGCTGACTCGGGGTTACTAAGGTCCCTTGCGCTGTAGTCTCTAGCATAGCTGTGTGCTTTTGACGCCTTTCGGCCCTCTTGTCCATTCTTTCTGGGCTGGCCATTTACAGCCCCCGCCCCCTTTGGCAGAGCTCACTAACTTATACTTCTCCAGAGCCGACGGCAAGAAAAGAAGAGCTAGCCCATAGAAAGAAGAGGCTGGCAGAGCCAACCCAAAAAGAATGGACAATGTCCAAAGCCAAAGAAAAAAGTGCCGAAAAAGTACTACACTACAAAGCGCAAGACGGTGCAGGGGGAGATGCAGATGGATGCTCAGTAATCACGTGTGAGCAACAGCAAATCAGAAAAACTCGAAGCAGGAAAAGCGGCTCTGCCGAGACCCGGAAGCAGTAGCCATAGCACGGCCAGCGCGCGCGTGGACCGCATGAGCCAAAGATTGCTGCATCGAGACCGCCAGCCTCATCCGAAAGACCTGCGCGAGGGAGCCGGCAGCATTGAAGCCTGGCGAACCCTGCCGCCGCTCAATGGTCTCCCGGGCAAGCCGCTGGAGGAGATCAAACCAGCCACTGCCAAAGGCCCCGTGTAAAAGGAGCATAGCATCTCGGAGCCTAGCATCTCTGATCTGCGGCTGCTTAGCAGGGGTTACTGAGTGATCCGTAGCTGCTTTGCTTCTTTGTGTGCTTGTTTTCCTTAGCGCTTCCCCTGGCCCCCCTTCTGGTACTCTGTTCATTCATTTATGGGCTGGCTTTTCCAGCCCCTATCCGCAATGGGCGAGCACTTTGTTCTTGTAGAGGCCAGCCAGGTGCATAGAGGAGGGCATTCATGACTCAATGCGCCATCCGGGCCGTTCAGTCCTTGGCCTCTCACAGCCACCAGTCAATGGAGGCGCTGTCTTTCATTAGCGGAGCGGAGCCACAGGCTAGGCAGTCAGGGCCTAGTACCTCCGCCCCCGCCTGTCCGCCAACGGCAGCGGAGCAGCGTGAGCGACGACCCCGTTCCGTCGGCCACATCCCGCCCTGGCCCTGCGCCGCTGGCCCCNCGTGGCGGGCGCCGGGCCCGCCGCTCCGCTGCGCCCCTGCGTCGGCAGCTGGTCGAGGGGGGCGCGGAACCCCGTGCTCCCTGTGTCGTACGCCAGTTTGCGAGCGCAGCGCCCGGGCCGCCGGCGCTCGGCCTCGCTGCCGGCTCCGGCGCCGCCGCTGCAGCTGAGCTCCAAGTGCGTCCGATGCGCACGAGCCAAGCTGCCGGACGGCAGCGCCACGGACGTGCCTTCAGCTGTGGCGGAGCCGTCGGTGTTCCGGGCGGGCCAGCGGCGAGCTCAAGTGCGCATCCCGGCGCTGGCGCTGCGCGTCACGGCGGAGGAGGTCCAGCGGGGCCTGCCAGGCCTGTCTGGCGACGCCACGTGGCAGGTCCTGAGTGACCTGGTGGCCGGCGGTGTGGGCCTGGTCCTCCTGGATGCCGGAGGGTCCGGCGGCGAGGAGCTGTACGATGCTGCGCTGTCGCTCCGCGGCCTGCTCCGCGGCCGCGCCCAGCTCCTCGTCGTGGAGCGCGCGGACATCGCTGCCGCTGCTTCGGCCGACGGGCTGCTGCTCGCCGACAGAGGTGTGTTGACGGCAAGACTGTCGAGACAATCTCGCTGTGGGCATTCATTGCTCTTTTGGCGACGCGCTTTGCCGTGCTGCCACTATGGAGGAATCGTTCCTAACAAGCACAGCCCGGCCCGAGCTCCTCAGTGTAGTCGACAATGTTTGGCAGGGTGAGCGGGGGACCTAGTCCTCTGCCTCAGCAAGCAATCTGCAGGCGCCCCTCACTCTGTGTCACCCGCTGCCCTCTGCCCGCAACATTGCCCCTGTGCAGGCTTGTCGGCGGTGGTAGCCCGGCGGATGATGCAGAGCGCGACAGGCGTGGATGCACCCGTGCTCCCACTGGTGGCCCGCTCTGTCGGCACCGCACAGATGGCAGAGTCTGCCAGCTCAGGGGAGGGTGCAGACCTCCTGGTCCTGGCCAGGAGAGGTGCTGGTGAAAGGAGGGCATCCATGGAGGAGCTGGTGACCGCCGTAAGGCGGCAAGTCAGCATACCAGTCGTCTGCGAGTCTGCGGCTCCTGCTCCAGGAGATCTGGCGGCCGACAGCATCACCTTCTCCCCTGTCCACCTTGGGGCAGACGGGCTAGTGCTCCGCCTCTCCGATGTTTGGCAGAGTCTGGAGGAGGCTGCTGGTGGAAGCTCAGATCCCAGCAGGGCAGCTAAGGAGTACGCAGAAGCCGTGCTCAGTGCCATCGGCTCCGCGGCACAGCGGGCCGGGCACGCTTCAGATGTTCAGCAAGCTGAAGACTCAGCAAGGGTGAAGCAGGAGAAGGCTGGGGACAAAGGAGGGGGTGGAAGGAACTCCACAACCAATGGCAGTGTGGTGCAGATCCTAGACAATCAGGCAAAGCTCCTTCTTGAGGATGAGCGCTCATTGCTCACGGACATGTTGGACCTGCTCCAAGTTGCTTGCCCACAGGCAAGTCCAGCGTCTGTTTCACTCTTGGGAGTGTGCAAGGGTCAAGCAGCAAATGCAGGCATCCTGTCAGACTTTAGTGAGTTTTATTCTTGCTTTGTGGGAAGTCGCACAAGCACGTCAAGCCCCAGAGAAGTGACTGTACAGTGGCCTTTATGTTAACTGCCTCTCGCAGTGGGCCCTCATGTGGCAGATGGCGGAAGTCTCTTTGCTGGAGGACGCGCTGGCGCAGCTTGACGACCTCTTCCTCCTTGTGATTGTTGTAAGTCAGTTGGTTGACTCAGTCCGTCTCATGAACACTGAATGTGGTCTGTAATCACAAGGGCCACAGGGGACCAGAAATGCTTGCTGCAGCAGAATTGGGCCTGCTTCAATTGAAGTTGCTAGTGCCATCTTCAGGATGGCTCTGAGTTTGCAGCTTGCAACAACTCATAGAGACTGCTATTGCTTGACTGCAGGGGGAGTTCAACTCAGGCAAGTCGTCGGTGATCAATGCCCTCCTTGGAGAGAAGTACTTGAAGGAGGGTGTTGTGCCGACAACGAACGAGATTACCATGCTGAAGCATAGCGACAAGGAAGTAGAGGAGGAGCAAGCTGAGCGGCATCCGGACGGCCACTTTCTGAAGTATCTGCCAGCCAACCTCCTAAAGCAGGTTGGTGGCTGACTGCCGCCCTCAGTAATGGCAACTCAAAGCCAGAGCTCATTAAGCTTGTGTCTAGCTTCCAGATACAGCCACCTCGGCTCTCAGTCTAGCACATTGAGTTGGAGACGGACAACAACATTAAGAAGTTCTTAAGCTGTGCAGATGAATCTGGTTGACACGCCTGGGACAAATGTCATCCTGGAAAGGCAGCAGAGATTGACGGAGGAGTTTGTTCCTAGGGCAGACCTTGTGCTCTTTGTCCTCTCCGCTGATCGACCACTGACAGAATCTGAGGTACGCAGTGTTGGTCGATGATCTCACACTGCTATGGTTCTTGTGAGAAGAAGCTCACATCTGCTTACACACAAAAATGAAGAAGGGAAGAAGAATTTATGGTGGAATTGCCGAGTACTACCCAAGCCTGCACTAGCTCTCAAGGCACACTTCAGTCACATCTTTGTGCTTGTGAACGTCATGCACCTGGAGTGTTGGATGATGCAGGTATCCTTCTTGCGGTATATCAGACAGTGGGGCAAGAAGGTCATCTTCATCCTCAACAAGGCGGATGTTCTGACCGAGGTTTCTGAGGTTGGTTGGCATCTCTTCAGAAGAAGCCATAGTGAGGCTGCTGTACCTGCATCTCAATCAGCCTCCAGTGTTGTCCACCTTGATAACTGTCCTCGACATTCTGTGCTTAGAATTTGCGGCTGACAATATTCCTGCTCAACATTGCAGGTTCAGGAGGTCCTCCAGTTTGTGCAGGTGAATGCAGAGAAGCTCCTTGGGGTGTCACCAGTACCCGTCTATCCTGTCTCAGCTCGAAGAGCCTTGAAAGCAAAGCTCGGCACGAGCAAGGCCAAACTAGAGCAGGACCAGGGGTGGAGGTCCAGCGGCTTTCAAGAGCTCGAGGATTTCATCTTCGGCTTCTTGGGAGGCAGCACTGATGCTGGTGCTGAGCGCATGAGGCTTAAGTTGGGTACGCCCTTGGGGGTTGGGTCCGTCCTGCTGAGCGCCTGCTCCCGGCAGCTGGCAGAGCGAGCGGATCAGGCCACGCAGGATCGGCAGGCCCTTGAAAGCGTGGGAGCGCAGATGGCCCGGTACAAGGATGCAATGCGCAAGGATGCATTGGTCCAGCGGCAGCGCATACTTTCCATGGTGAGATGAGATGTCTTTAGCAGCACAAACGCCGATGCTACGAGGCAGGAGTTCTGCTCCAATAAGGCTGGTGCAGTCATGCTACTGGTGTCGTCTTGCTGGAATATGTACATTGACCGAGTGACATTGAGCAGGTTGATGCTGCCAAAACGCGAGCAGAGCGGCTTGTGGACAGGACGTTGTCCCTTTCCAATGTGCAAGCACTGGCAGGCTACGTCCTTGGGTCGAGCTCCAGCTCCTCACTGCCTGTAGGATCCAACTTTGAGAAGGAGATCATGGGGTCAACGTCTGCAGATGTGAAGGTGCAGCCTCGACTTCTGTCCCTGCTTATACTGAGATGCGCCATGCAAGAATGTGAGTGAGCCATGATCAAGACCTTGGGTGCAAAGGGGTGATTGTGAGAAACAATTTGTGGTGTCAATTGGGTCCAGAGAGCAATGGAGGATCACGGTGAGTGGTTGTCTTCCAACAACGCACGCCAGCTCCGCAACTACAAAGAATTCACGAAGGAACGGTGGCCCGACCTTTCTCATTTGACATCAGAAGAGCATGGAGTTGTAGCCATCGACCAAGACGTGGATGAGACCACGAAGCACTCAAAAACATTGGAGGTGTTAGAAAGCTTCGATCCCCACGCTGCTGCTCTTGTCCTGGAGGAAGAGCTGCGCCAAGTGGTGAGACTTTTGACTACTTTTGTACCTTGCAGTACACACAGTTGATGCCACACAACCTTGGGTGACGGTACAGACATGTGTATGTGTCATGTGGATGAGTGAATATGTCCGTATCTTGGAATTGCAACTGCTGCATCATTGTTGCGCTGTGTCAGACTCAAGTGTCACTTGCATGGGCTTTGCAAGCTGCTGCAGATGAGCTCCCTGTAAAGCATTCTTTTCTCATTGAGTAGGTTTTGGGGAAGGTCTGCTGCAGGTGCTTGGCACATTTGCTGGAGTTAGCGCAGCAGGCGTGTCGGCATCAGTGCTCACTACGATCTTGCCCACCACATTGGAGGACCTGCTGGCGCTTGCTTTGTGTTCAGCTGGAGGGTATGTTGCAGCAGTGCAGCTTTCTCACTACAACCCTCTAATCTACAAGCACTTCAGCTTTTCCTCGTCAGTCCTGGGCATACGTATGTACTGACTGCCCACACTCTTGCGCGGAGCTTGGCAAGGGTTTGACAATGGGGAAGTCTAATCATGGCCCACTCTTGATCTGCAGGTACGTTGGCGTCCTAAACCTCCCATTGAGACGAGGGGAGGTCAAAGCTAAGGTGAGGAGGGCCGCTGACGCTGTGGCCCGTAGCTTGGAAGAAGGTCTGCAGGTGGAGTTGAGCGAGTCCCTTGATGCTCTGCGTCTCCAGGTAGAGAAGCTCATTAGACCTTATGCTCAGGCTACCCAGGAGGAAAGCCAATGTGTGGCCTCTTTCCAGACCCGGTTGCAGGCTCTGACCTCCCAGCTGAACAGGCTAACTCAGACAGTTGAGAGTTTGGGCTCATAGACTAGCCCAAACTTCACGGTGGGTTGGGGGGGAAGGGTGCTGCTTGATCCTCCTCTCGCAATTTTGTAGAGGGTTTTGGGTTTTTGTATGGGTGTGCGCTGCCTGTAGCTTGAGAATGGATCCGGAGTGGATGTGGCAAGCCGTCACTGTGTGCTGCGGGGCTAGACATGGGCGCGAAGTCAGAGGATAGGATCATAGGGAGGCAGCAACGAGCAAGGGCGGGTCCCTGGCAGGCCAGGGTGAGCAGTTCTGCCGTGAAGGCAATGCCAAGAGTGCACAGAGGTGGGCGGTGGTTGCATGGCACCTAAGTAGGCAAAGGCGTGAGCTGCGTGGAGTTGTTGCTGCAGGCGGCTGAGCAGAATGTTGTTCACAGTGTGTAGTGGCTGTGGTGGCAAGCCTGATAAAAAAGAGAAAGACAGTAGCCTGTATATCGGCATAAGAAGAGACCATTGCCAGCCCAGACAGACGGACAGATATATTGGGAACATGAGGGCGCAAGCGAGGGCCAACGAACAGTAAAAGAAGAATGCGGCGGAAGCAGTGGCGACCAGGTGACTGCGCAAGCTTGACGACCGCAGCAAGCAATGGCAATGTACAGCCAGAGGTCAGACAGGCTGGTGCGGAATTGCGAAGGAGGGCTCGAGGGCAGCAGCTGATGCACGACCAGTGTTAAGGTGAGGAGTGGGCTAGCGAGAAGCGAGCAAGTGCCGGGCAGAGTGTGTGCATGGGCGAGCTAAGAGCATGAGCCGGCGCCCAGCCGCACTGCGGTGGGTGAGGAGGCTGGAGAGAAGGCGCGCGGGGCGCATGAGATGAAATGGAGGCCAATTCAAGCCGATACATTGTTCACGCAGAGTCTAGGGCCAACTAAACAGGGCTACATAAGATGGAAAACGAACGAGAGGAAGCGAGAATGCGCGCGGGGCGCATGAAATGAAATGGAGGCCAATTGAAGCCGATACATTGTTCAGGCAGAGTCTAGGGCAAACTAAACAGGGCTACATTATACGGAGACCGAAACGAAGGTGCCTAAGGTGACATCAGTACCCACGGGTGAGCACAGACAAATCTGACAAGCTAACTTGGGGAGCTGGAGCGCCGCCACGAAAAGAAAGCGCGGCCAGAGTGACTGGTGGCTGGGAAAGGCCAGCCCAAAGGAATGGACAAGGTCTGAAGGAGCCGGAGTGCGCGAAAGGACTTGGACTAAGACATCAGCCAGGGAACGCGCAGTAACTTCTAGTCAGGAGATGCAAGTCTGAGTAGCTAGCCGGCGGAAAGACGTCGCCCTGACGGAAGCCGGAGGCCGCCGCCAAAGCTCGGCCTGCGCGCAAGTGAACAGCGAAGGCAAGGGAGCGCTGCATCGAGATGGCCAAACGCATTCGGATGACTTGAGCGAGGGACCCGGCGACGTTGAAGCCGGGCTGCTCGCCCTGCTGCCCGATGCGGCGGGCCGCTGCACGCCGCGCAAGGCGGTGGAGCAAGTCAAGCCATTTCGAGCCGAAGGCTCCGTGCACGTCGACTGCCAGTGGAACGAACTCGTCTCCCACCGGGTGGTCCGAGTACTTCCGTTCCTTTTCAAGAGGAAAGTGCTCGCCCGCCGCTTGGCCGACTGCGTAGCCCGCCTCCTCGCGCGAGAAGAAAGTGCTCGCCCATTGAGCGCGAGCCCGAGAACAGCTGACGAGGCCCCACGACTGACTGCTTTGTTTCTTAGTCCTAGTCGTTCGCACTCATGCTCCCTCAGACTTTCCATTCTTTTGGGCTGGCCTTTCCCAGCCACCAGTCAATCTGGCCGCGCTTCCTCTTAGTTTCCGGGTCGCTGGCGCAAGTGTTTAGAATGCGCCTGGCCGTCTCGCTGCAGAGGCCTATGGCCTGGGCGTTGCACCTTCGTGCCGGCAGAGCCCTCGCTGCTGCCTCTGGCTCTGGCCAGGGGACCCACTTCCACGAGCCTAGCATCTCCGACCTGCGGCTGCTTAGCAGAGGTTACTGAGTGATTCGTAGCTGCTTTGTTTCTCTGTGTGCTTGCTTCTCTTAGCGCTTCCCCTGGCCCCCTTCTCGTACTCTGTTCATTCTTTTTTGGGCTGGCTTTTCGAAGAAAGCGCGGCCAGATTGACTGGTGGCTGGGAAGGGCCAGCCCAAAAGAATGGACAAGGTCTGAGGGAGCTAGAGTGCGAACGACTAGGACTAAGACATCAACCAGGGAAGAAAGTGCTCGCCCATTGAGAAAAGGGAACGCTCAGTAACCTCTAGACAGGAGATGCAGATCCGAGTAGCTAGCTGGTGGAAAGAAGAAGGGCTCGCCCATTGAGAATATGGGCTGGAACAGCCAGCCCAAAAAAGAATGAACAGAGTACAAGAAGAGGGGGGGGGAAGCCAGGCGAAGCCCTAAGGCGAAGCAGCAAGAAATGACAAGACGTCGCCCTGACGGAAGCCGGAGGCCGCCGCCAAAGCTCGGCCTGCGCGCAAGTGAACCGCGAAGGCGAGGGACCGCTGCATCGAGACGGCCAAACGCACACGGAAAACCTGAGCGAGGGACCCGGCTACGTTGAAGCCGGGCTGCTCGCCCTGCTGCCCGAGGCGGCGGGCCGCTGCACGCCGCGCCAGGCGGTGGCTTTTCCAGCCCCTATTCTCCACGGGCGAGCACTTTCTTCTTTGTTTCCAGCAGCGCCAAACGCTCGTCCTCCTTTAGTGTAGTCCTTTTTCAGCACCTCTTTCTTTTGGCTTTGAACATTGTCCATTCTTTTTGGGTTGGCTTTGCCAGCCCCTCTTCTCAATGGGCGAGCACCTTCTTTGACAGAGAGAAAGAAGAAGGGAAAGGGCTCGCCCATTGAGGACAAAAACTCTGTGTATTAGAGCAAATACATTTTGCTCTAATTTGGTCTAAACCAAATGGCCAAGTACAAAGGCAAGCACATCTAGAGATCTACATAACCTACAGCAGATTGACCCGCTCAATAACCACGGGTCAAAACATAGAGGTCACAAATCGAGGCATGAATACTAGATGCCAGAAACAAAAGAGGATAGGGGCTGGACAAGCCAGGCCAGAAGAGAGAGAAGGCGCGCGGTGCGCATGAAATTAAAGCGAGGCCAATTCAAGCCATTACATTGTTCAGGCAGAAATGCAGAAAGTGCAAAGAATGCAGCGCAAAGAATGTGGCTACATGAAAAGACGCCCTATACTAGGAGGGCCGGAGGTGCCACAGAGCGGGGGGAGCCGTGCTGACGGGGGCCATGTCGACTCGACCGGTACCGCTTGTGGAGCTGCTAGAGGAGGTTGAGGAAGCAGCAATGGCAGGAGGGAGGGCGGGTGGGGGAAAGGAGGGTTGGAGGTGCCACACAGCGGGGAGAGCCGTGCTGACGGGGGCCATGACGACTCGACCTGTACCGCTTGTGGAGCTGCTAGAGGAGGTTGAGGAAGCAGCAATGGCAGGAGGGAGGGCGGGTGGGGGAAAGGAGGG
>WELB01000189.1:166103-177023 GCA_009602725.1 Spirogloea muscicola | reverse complement strand
GGGGGGGGGGGGGGGGGGGGGGGGGGGGGGACAAGCTCCTCTGGCTGTCATCGGCGCCGCAAGGCGGCCAGACGATGCGATTGTCGCGGCCTTCGCTTCGCATGCACCGCTGACTGCGGCCGCTGTTGTGCAACTTACCGCCAATGCGTATTGAGCTCCATCATGGATCTGCGAGGCACATTGTCTCGCCCGTCTGCCGTCGTGCATTGCCAAAAGCAATGCCCGCCCCCTCGGAGCCAAGACGCCGCCTCCGGCTTTACTCGCTGACTGACCCTTAGTGCTGGCGCACGATGCAGGCTCCGCCCCCGCATTCTGATCGACGTCAGCGTCCAGGACATCCGCACTGAGATCCTTGGGCACAAGTTGTCGATGCCTATCATGGTCGCTCCCACAGCCATGCAGAGGATGGCCCACCCGGAAGGTCGGCACCAGTGTTCTGCTCGTGCTGATCACCCGCCTCAGCTCGAGATGATCGCAAATGTGCTTCTCGGTGCATGGTCAAGCTGGATGCGTAGACTCGGCATGGTATCAAGCAGTGGAAAGCTCAATTGCAGTAGCTCTTGCATGGAGGTCCGCTATCATGTACCCTCCCACAAGGCCGTATGTCATTGATTGATTTCAATGATCTGCTATTGCAGGAGAGCTTGCCACGGCCCGAGCTGCCTCGAAAGCTGGCACTGCCATGGTAAGGCACAGGCACAGGAGGCCCTCACAATCAAGCTCTTGATTGTGGGCTTGTACTACAATGCTGAGGCCTGGATCTTGACAGGACGCCAGCTTGATGCAAGAGACTGTGTGAAATTGCATAAGACTTGTGCTTGAGACTCTCGTACGCTGCACTTGCACTCAAAGGGCACTTGCTGCTGACACCCCAGTGCTGATAAGAGGCCTTTGCTTGTGTCAATTTCAGGTCTTGTCATCCTGGGCAACCAGCAGTGTGGAGGAGGTGGCTTCTGTCGGGCCAGGCACCCGCTTCTTCCAGCTCTATGTGAGCTCTTCAAGCAGCCCTCATGACCAATTGCATCCGTGTGAACAGCATACCCACTGACTGACCTTTTTGAGTGAAGGCACTTCTGTAACATCCTTTTGTTGTCAGACAGCAATCGCTTCTCTTAGCTGCTCCGAGCGACCAGAGAGACAAAAAGCTGGGATATGGTGTCCTTTGACCTGTGGCATAAGCATTGCACTAGACACAAGCTCCTACATTTTGTGCCAGTCTGAGTAGAATGTAGCATGCCTGACGTGGCTGTTGGGCTCAGGTGTACAAGAACCGGAAGGTGGTCGAGCAATTGGTCCGAAGGGCCGAGCGGGCTGGCTTCAAGGCCATCGCTCTGACAGTTGACACACCTCGCTTGGGTCGTCGCGAGGCTGACATCAAGAACAGGTTTGTGTGCCTTCATGTTTGTCATTCAAATGGTCATGAGCGCGGGGGGTTGATGGTTTAGAATCTTAGTCGATACAGATTGTGCAGCAAAGTCTGCGAGGCGTCACATGCTGAGCACATGTCTGTGGCAGATTTGTGCTGCCGCCACACCTGACCTTGAAGAACTTTGAGGGACTTGATCTTGGGCACATGGACAGAGTGAGCACTTTTACATTATGACATGAAATACCACAGCCGATGGCAAGCCCAGCCTAGTGCTTCTCAAACGGCTTCACCCCTACAGCAGACTTGTCTAGGATGCTCTCTGCTATGTTGAGCAGGCATTTTGCATCTGACACGTGGTAGGCCGTCATATGTGCAGACTGATGATTCTGGCCTCGCCTCCTACGTAGCTGGGCAGATTGACCGCTCCCTTAGCTGGAAGGTCCGAGCCCTGCCTTATCCAGTCGCACCTTCTGACTTGGCTTGTGATGGTCATCTGTGTTGATCCCTTCCATGCATGGAAGCCTCTCGGCTTCACCTCTGTCAATACCACTGCATCAATTGAAAGCCAGCAGTTTCACCCGTGGAGCTTTCAGGATGTCGAGTGGCTGAAGACCATCACCAGCATGCCCATCTTGGTGAAGGGTGTTATGTCGTATGAAGATGGTGAGCCTTGCTCCATTTGTCATCAATCACATGAAACATGCTACTTTGACTGTTACTTTCGTACTTCTGTCCATGTTTCAGATTGCCCCATACTCAATAGTGTCTCTCCTGGTTGGCATCATGCAACAGCCAAGCTTGCATTGACATCCGGTGCCGCCGGCATCATTGTCAGCAACCATGGTGCTCGTCAGCTAGACTATGTCAATGCAACCATCACGGCTTTGGAAGAGGTTTGGACTTCGAGACCCTTGCAACCTCCCTGAAGCAGACAAGGCAGCAATCTTGTCCTCCCTGGCATGGTTGGTCAGTTGCCGAAGTTAAACATTGGCTACCAGTTGCTCAAGCACATTCTTCAGCAAGCTGTGTGGCCGACAGAAGGGTGGTTCATATGTGTCTCAGGTGGTGGCAGCCGTTGACGGAAAGCTGCCAGTCTTCCTCGACGGCGGCGTACGCAGGGGCACGGATGTGTTCAAGGCTCTCGCTCTCGGTGCCAAGGGGGTGTTTGTGAGTGCTCGCGCACCTTGAGACGATGGCCTTGCTGAACCAGCCTGTGCCCTGCTTGTAGTTGGGATCTCCTTGTGATGACAGCCAAGCAGTGAATACCATGCCAGATGTACTGCATGAACGGCACTGGGCTCTGCTGTCGTAGATGGTCTGAGCTAAGGCAAGCTGGTCGGCCGCTCTGCAGATTGGTAGGCCGGTGGTATTCGCACTCGCCACAGAGGGCGAGCGTGGTGTCACCAAGGTCCTGAAGATGATCCGAGAGGAGTTTGAGCTGGCCTTGGCGCTCGCGGGCTGCAACAGCTTAGCGGACATCAAGCGCTCGCACGTGGAGACCGACCTAGACCGTTTGCGGCTTGCCAAGCTCTGAGCTCGGCAAGCTGGGCCCCGATTGCAGGCAGCCGTAAGCCTCTAGCAATATCAGCCCGTGTGTTGACGGGGTGTAGAGGAGGCTTGCCAGTCTTGTATGCACCGGCTCTGGGGGAGGGAGATGGAGAGCTCTGCAGTGGACTGAGGCAATCTAGTGAAAGAGAACTCACGTTCTGCGGTTGCTGATATTTAGGACATATGCGTCGGCGGGGCTGCACAGATGAAGTCACACCGTTCTGCAATTTAATCTCACGCTGTGGCCAGCTCGCATGACTGAGCTTCCACTTTACTGCATGCGTATGCTCAAACCTGCGCTTATTGCGCGAATCAGCACACTTAGGCTCAAAGGTCTGCCCAGAACATCTGCATCATCGCCTTGTAAAAGTTGCATGACCCATGATTGGGCAGAGAATCTCGAGATCCGCTGTCCATCAGCCTAGCTGGTCCGTAAGTGATTGAGTATCTCTGCTTCTGGTCTGCAACAATGAGTGCCATGGCAGAAACTCGACCAAGCAGGAGCACCAGTCCACTTTTGACCTGGCATCTCTAGTCTGGCAGCAAGCCACGGAGTCTCCAAAATTGAAGCAGCAGCTCACTAAGGGAGCCGAAGCCGTGAATAGGCTGGTCTTTGGGTAGGTGCAGGATTGGAGAGGGGTAGAGATGGAACCTTGCACTCAGCTGAGTAACAATAGCCTATACTTCCTATCCCTGATACTTTGACTGAACTGAAGTTCGCAGTAGCAATGCCATGCTTTAAGTTATGTGCTTTGGTTCACGCTCTGCAGGGAAAGCAGAATGCACAATGTCTGACTGCTCTGTTCGGTGCCCTGGCTGCAGTCCAGACATTGAGTAGGTCATCAAGCGCATCATAGAGCAGCAAGGAGCAGCTTTCCAACTTCCTCGCCATAGTCCTCTTGGGCATGATGACCAACCTGGCAGAGAAACACGTGAGGGGTCATGAGAAATGAGAGGTGCTCAATCTTAGTAACAAGTTCGGGACCCCCTTGACGCATGCTTCCTGTTTAGTGGCACACCTCGTCAAGCTCTCTTAAGCAGATTCCGGCTGTGGTTGCAAACTCCTGCACGCCTTTGGAACCAAGCCAGCGATCCTTCTTTCCCCAGATGAGCGTCGTCTTAGTGCGCCAGGCATCGCTAGCAATAGTCTGTCGCAGCTTCGCTACCGAGCCCTGCAGAAGATGGTCAGGATTATAAGTGCATCTCGACAAGCTGCAAACCTGTTGTTGCACAATGGCTCCAAGGCCTGGCGGTCTCTTACATCGAACAATGACATGTCCAATGCAGAGGCCAGGAATGAGAAGGGCCCTCACAGTTCAGCAACATCGGAGGAGTGCCCTACAGGTGGCCTCACCTCAAGCTCCCTGCGAAGGGCTCTGCAAATGGCTGTGAGGGCAAAGCCGCTCATGCCCGAGACGAGGTATGGCTGCCGATAGACCATGGCATCATCCTCCTCCACTTCGTAGTGGCTGCACTCTCGAATGAGCCTGTCGCTGGCCCTCAGAGGATCCTGGCCATGGACTTTGATGTCATGAGAGACCTGTGCCAGTGAAGGTACCAGCAGATGTTTGTCTCGCGGCTCCTACTACTTGCATCAGGCATCTGGTAGTGGGCTTACCTGCGCGAAGATCTCGCCCAACAGAAGTGTGGTGAAGGAGGCGAGGCCGCCGGGGAGCTTGCTGTGCTGCTGCATCACCTGCAAACAAGGGCTCCGAATAGCAATGCAAGTTGAGCAAGGCCTGATCGAGTGATGTGCCAAAGTTCTACAATTCAAGTGGCACTCGGATCGTCGACTCATAGGAAGAAGAATTCAGCAGAGCGAAACTGTTACCCAAGGGTTTAGAAAGCAGCTTGTCATAAGATGCAAGATGCTGCATGTCCGGGATGCATACTACATAAGAAGCTCATGGGCAGCACCACCCACGGGCGCATTGATGAAAATGAGCTTGTTGACCCGGGAAGGGTTGGCTTCCGCGTACTGTGCAGCAGCTAATGCGAAGTAGCCCTGCGCCACCAAAGAAACCTGCTTGAGGCCGAGGGACTCCACGAGCAGGGAGAGGGACGTCGCATACTCCTGAACTGTGTAGTCAAACCCGTACTTGGGCTGCGGCTTGTCTGAAGCAGGCAATTCAGGCAGCTCGTCAGGTGCAAGTGATGTAGTAGGTAGTAGGGTCTGAGTGCCAGAAGAATTTGACGCTAACATACAGCAATTACAATTAGACACAGTATATAAACGATGACTATCAGGATCTTCCTCAGTGGCGGTACAGCAGCAGTACGATAACTAGTACTGCTGCTGTCACTATGATAAAGACAGAGTGTGCTCGGAAGCTGTGCTTCACACAATCACAAGTGCTTTGAGGCTGGCAGTTTCTGTAGATGACAGCAGCGTCCATAGACTGGCAGCGCTCCTCAGCCCGAGGGCTTGCACATTTTCATCACAGAACGATGAAGCATCTGAATGCTTGCAAGGGGCTTGGGCGGTGATCTTCAGATGCCAGTGGGTCAAACCAAACGACACCGCTCGCATACCTGAGAAACCAAATCCCAGCCAGTCCGGAGCGACAGTGTAAAACTGGCTCGACAGCACTGGCATCACCTTCCGAAAGGAGTAGGCCTGCAGTACCTCAACGGGAGTCACAGCAGGGGTGAGATCAATGTGCAAGTGCAGTGAGGAACGCCGACAATGAACGCGACAGACGGCCAGGACGAGCACACCAGATCCACTGGCGGCGTGCAGTGCCTGGCACTCTAAGCAATCTAGTGTGACCAGAAAGTCCAGGGGAAGAGGTGGATGGACGGGCACAAGCAGCGGCGAAGCCTCGAGCCTGCTGGCGCTTGATCCCACCTGCGAGGGCAGGCCGTGAAGAAGTAGCACCGCGGGTTTGCCAATGTCGCCCTCATCCACGTAGAATGACCTGTGAGGAAGGACAAGCAAACCGGCAGCACTTGTAAGCAGGCTGCCGCAAGCAGGAGCTGCAAGGTGTGCGGAGGCAGCCCACTAATGCCGGCGAGCGGTTTCAGCTGCACACCGGAAGCAATCGCCGGCAGCCTGGGAGGCGCTGCCCATGGCGAGCCCAAACACAGGGTCGCACGCCTTCTGCAGGCCTCCCTCCACAGGGTACACGTCTACCTGTGCATGCATCCCAGATTGAGATCTTCAATTAGTGTGGCATACAATCTCATACCGAAGCTTCAGAGGTTAAATCAAGCTCCTCAATGGGTTGCTCTCACAGAAGATTCTTAAGTTTGGCATCGAGGAGGTTAGAGTTTGGGTTATCATGTATCATGCCAGCTTAGCGACGTGCCTCAGCCCTCCCTCCCCTTCTCTCTAGTAGCTGCCTCTCGGCACGTTACCACGAGCGCCCATCTCTCTCTCCCTCTCTCTCCCTCCCTCTCCCTCCCTCCCTCTCTCNCCCTGGCCCCCTTCTCGTACTCTGTTCATTCTTTTTCGGGCTGGTTGTTCCAGCCCCTATTCTCAATGGGCGAGCACTTTCTTTCTTCTTTCGACTTCATGCGCACCGCGCGCGCCTTCTCTCTCTCTCTCTCTCTCTCTCTCTCTCTCTCTCTCTCTCTGGGCAGCGGCCGAACGACGTCGAAGCGGCATCCATCTGAGGCACCGGCGGCAGCGGGGACTCACATACTTGCCGCGGGCCTGCCACTCCTCGGCGCGCCCGGAGACGTCCGAGTACTTGCCTGCCGGAGCATTGGCACGGCGTCAGCGCAACCGGCATTGCGGCTCGCAGCCTCCGGCCTGCTTGGTCGGCATCGCGAGAGCTCGGCACCGCACCGCCGGCAAAGGAGAAGCCGTCGCCGGCCGACACGGGCACGTCCAGGAGGTAGTAGTCGCCGCCGCCGCCACCGCCGTCGTCGCCGCCGCCGCCGTCGCCTGCCTGTGGCGCAGCCTGGGCCAGCGGCCTGCAGGTCGACATCGCAGGCCGCCGCACGGCGGACGCCGAGCCAGACCTTTGCCGCAGCGCTGAACTCTTGGCGCTTTCGACGGCGGCGGCCCGCTGCCGCTGGTCCGCCGGCAGCGTCGCCACCATCGCCGCCGCCGCCGCAGGCGCCACCATGGCCATGACCAGCGCCGGCGTGCAGGGCTGGGAGTTCAGGGGCAGGCCCGCAGCTGGGCGCCCAGTTCAGCTCCTCACTCTGAGGCGCGAGCTCGCGAGAGCCCCAGTCGGGATCCGGCATGCACTGAGCTGCGCCTGCATGACAATGAGAGCGCGTGCCTGCAGGAAAACTGCAGATGAGGTTGAGATTGAGGTTGATGTTGAGGCTGCCAGGAATCACGACCGATCCAAGGAGCCTGGCGAGACTCACATCTCTCGCCACCACACCTGGTGCTACCGACTGGGTCACGTCACACGCCATTTCCAACACCGCCAGAAGCGAAAGAGATAGAACTCTTCCAGTACAGGGCGATGGCTGTGGTTGGCCAGCCCAGAAAAGAGTGTTAACAAAGTTCTAAGGGCTCAGGAAAGCATAACTGCATACAGCGACTCGAGTGGCCAGAATCAGAGACAACCCCGAGGCTGCATATCTGTTGTTCTTGCGCAGTTGAGTGTCGCCTGTTTGCAGCGTGCTCAGGCTCATGCTTTGCACCAGAGAGCTGGGCGAGCTCTCGTTGGTGGCAGAAGGGCTTGGAAATTTGCCATCTGGAGTTTAGGCATCAATAAGTGACCTCTATGTGTTGACCTGTGGTTACTGAGCGGGTCAAAACTGCAGTGGGCAATGTACGTCATCAGATGTGCTTGCTAAAGTAATTGGCCACTTTGGCCTTCCATCATTGCGATATCCGCAAAGTTTCATATACGATGGCGGGCCCTCTGGCATTGTGCCACCAGCTGCGGTGCTGTGCGGCTGCAGAAGCCCTTGCATGCCCAGGCGATCACAGGACCCGCATGGCAGCCTCAGCTTCTGCACTCGGTCGCGCAAAGTGCCAGCCCCTCTTGACTACTAGCAGGGAGCTGAGTCTCGCTACGAGCCCACTCTCATCTCCCGCCAGGCAGTTCTGGTAGTGATCGAGCACGAGTGCTCGCCAGCCATCTGCTCGACCAGTCGCTGCTAGACTCGCCGGCAGGACCACTCCCAGGTCATCGTGCTGCTGTCCAGTGCTCCCACGCAGCCTAAAGAATAATTGCACAATAGCAACCTCAATTGGTAGCCTACCCCACGAGAGCGGCCACATCGGTTTAGGAGGCTGTACAGAAAGCTGAGGGAGGCCGTGAGGTCATGACACCCCGCTAAGATCCTCCCGCACAACCAGGTGGCGCCCTTTGTGCAGCTGATTGTGCGCCAGCGTTATCTGCGGGCATGCACATGGGGCACTCAGCACACATTCCAAGTAGTCCGACTTGTCCTTGCATTCAGCTGGCAGGCCTTGACGATGTAGTAGCTGAAGAGAAGGGCCCCTTATTGAAGCGATGCGCAGGCGTGGTCAGCAGCAGTTGTCGTGCGAAGACAACACGAATGCTCAGTCAAGTGTTCTTAGGCAGTCATATGTGAGGACAGCATCACGATGCGAAGCACACATCAGGAGAGTGACAACGTGCGGTGACCTACCGCCTGAGCTGCTTCCCAACTCGAGGAGAATCGCACCACAGCTTTGCCCTGAGCACTCATCAACTCTTTGTCAGCTGCCAGCTGCAGAAACAAGTATTGTGTAAATACGAAGTACTCTGCTACACATAACTCAATTTCAATGAACCCTAAGCCAGGATATCATGTGAGCACAAGCTTGCAGCTTTTGGCAAGTCACGTACTCTAGAGTGGCCCTTGCTGTCTCTCAGCAGCTCCGTATAGACTACATTGCCAAATGAGCTGAAAATATCTCTCAGCTCCTGCACAAATAAGCAGGATGGCCTTGCGGCCACCACATCAGGAGAAGCAGGCTGGGAGAAGCCACAAAGTGGCAGTGCTTGTGCACTGCTACTCGCTGCTCTAAAATAGAGCCTCAGCATAGCCACAAAAACAGGCTGCAGCAACAGAGCAACAGAGCGTGCAATTCTCTGTGGAGGTATTCTACTGTTGCTTTTGGAACAAACGAGTAAGGCCAGTCAGCAGTCAATCATGAGAACAACGGCAAATGGTAGTGGCTGTGAATGCCATCAATGAGCTGTAGGGGCTTGAAATCCACGCGGACCAAGCAAGTGTTTGAGAAAAGAGCTTATTGGAATCACCTGGCAGGAGACGGAGTGGTGGAGGTTGCTGACAAAAATCTGGGGCACGCTGCAGGACGGCTGGCGGTCGATGCCTACCGGCAACACCAGTGGTTGCTTATGGACGACCATGTTTGGGTGGGCAGCCACCACCCCGCCCATGTGACCACCCATTGGACCCCGGAAGCCGGCCGGCACGCTGAGCATACCAAACGGCGGCATTGGCGGCGGCATGCCGCCGTGGCCGACAATCATGGGGTGAAGGTTCAGGCCGGCCATGAGGCCAGTGCGGTACGCGCCCGCCTGCGCTTCAATCTGTGCCTGAAAGATGCAGAAGGGCTGCGTATGTTTCAACGGCGCAGCCGACTTACTCGCACAGTATCTGAGAAGCCTGGGCAGCTCAGAGAGGTGCAAAACCCTGCAGCAAGCCTGACCTTCAGCTGCGCCTGAAGCTGGAGGTTGGCAATCTGCGTGAGCTGCGCAACATGTGCAGCTTGCGCGGCCTGCAGCTGGGCCGCTCTGAGCGCAGCAGCATTCGGGTGGAGCGGCGCGCGACTTCCCCCTGGCAGCGCAAGCCCTGACTTCAGGGCATACACAACTGCCATTTTGCACATGAGGAACCCTGAGCGCACCCTGAACGAATTTGCTTTTTAGCTAGCGATGTGCCTGCCACAACATACTGGCAAACTGTTGCACGCAAGAGCGATGGGGCTTTGCAAATCTCCACCTTGACACATAGACCGCGCGGTTCGCAGGAGCGGCAATGGTGAGCCGCCCCTTGCCAGTGCTGTGGTGCTGTGTGCTCGCTTCAGGGTGCCCGGCGGGCCGCAGCCGTCGCGCCGTCCCAGCCGCCGTGCTGAGGACGGCGCGGACGACACCGAGCTGACCGAATGCTCCGACCTGCGAAAGCACAGCACAGCAGTCAGACATTGGCATCCTTGTGACAGGAGCGACGGCGACCCCTGCCAAAGACTGACGTCATGCGGTCTTTTTCCACCAGAGCAATGCAGGGGTTGTGGGCGGCGGCTACTGAGGCCCACGTACGTACCCAGAGGGCGATGAGGGCTTGCTGGAGCACGAGCTCGACGGGCGCTTGGGGTTAGCCGACTTGACTTGCAGCGGCTGGCCGTGGAGGACGTGCTCTGGCGCCTGCAGGTCGCCGCACCAGCCACGCGTATCAGCACCAATGCCATGACAGTTACAGGCACGGCAACTGTGCGCCCATGCTCAGCAGCTCGGATGCCAGCACACAAATGACCGGCACAATCCGACAGGCGGGTTCGCTGAGAATGACTTCACGCACGTCGAGGGCAGCCTGGGCGGCCGCTTCCTCGTGATAAGTAACAAACGCGAAGCCGCGGTTCGGCCTCGGCAGGAAGATGCTGGCCACAGTCCCGAATCTGCAAAGTCAGTCACGAGCGCTGGCATGAGATGTTCTGTCACTCCATCTGAGAGTCCAGTTTGGCTCGGATGTAATGGCCTGGGAATCCAGTACTGTGTATTGGTATGTGAACGTTCACTGGCATTGAGGGGTGTGAGTGCTGCACTGGCTGCTCCAGGAGCTGTTTGATGGCACAGTGGTTGAGTTGGTAAGAGCGACGGAATGGTGATTCGTAGGTGGGGGGGTCGAGCCGCCGGGCGCACCGGGCAAAGTGGGCGTGGAGGTCCGCCTCGGTGGCCTCCGGGGTGACCAGCCCCACGAAGACGCGCCGCAGGAGGCCCGGATCCACCTCCCACGGCGCCTCCCCGCCGCTGCCGCCGCCGCCGCCGCCGTCGCGATCCCGAGCCAGCGGCGACGTGGCCGCGCGGCCATCTCCCGCCTCCTCCGCCGCGGCGTCTGCG
>WELB01000189.1:146315-158847 GCA_009602725.1 Spirogloea muscicola | reverse complement strand
GCGTCCGCGAGCGGCACCGCCTCCGGGCTGAACGCCGCGCCGCGCTCTACGCCCGCCAGGAGGCGCTGGAGGCGGCGGCCTGGGACGCCGCGGCGGCGGAGATCCGGGACCTCCAGCTGGACCTCATGCGCAAGAACCTGGGCGCCGACCTGTCGCCCGTCAAGCGCCTCATGGTCGCCTGGTTCCCCAGCATGCAGGTGACTCGGCACTCCTTCGAGATACCGTATATTTGACCAGACAAAATAATCTGGCATGAAGGAGCTTCTTGACCACTCAGGAAGCACCTGAGCAGGCATGCAAAGTAAAGCAGTAGTTCTTTGACTCGTCAAGCAAGTCACTACATAAGCGGTCAAGCTAACTCAATTAATGTGGAGGTTATCGTCTCACCCGAGTCACCGACGAGAGCTTGTCGTATCATCACCAACATCGTGCCTCGCAAGCCTTGCTCTTGGCGCTCCGGCTGCAGGAGGCTGTCGCGAAGCTGGTGGCGTCGCTCAAGGAGGCCCTGGCCAAGGAGCTGCCGAAGCTGGACAAGGTCGCAGAGGCGCAGCGGCCCCTGCGGCGGCGCCGCGAGGCTATCAAGACCCAGAGGCGGCTCCTGGCAGGCGAGCAGCGCAAGCTGCGGGAGGCCGCGCGAGCTGCGGCAGCCCCGGAGCAGGCGCAAGAGGCGTGGGCACGGCTGGCCGACTGCGCTTCGCGCTCGAGGGAGCTGGCCGACGAGCTGCGCGCCACTCTGGAGCAGGAGCGGGAGCTCACGCGGGGCTTTGGCCAGAGGGCCCTCTACGGCCCGCTGCTCGCTGAAGTCGCGCCCGAGAAGCTCGCCGTCATCACCATGCATCGCGTCCTGGGCATGCTGCTGAGCGAGCAGGGCAAGCACGGCGGATTTGAGAAGCCTGGCCATGTGAAGGCCATCTTTGCGGCACTCCAGATTGGAGAGGCTGTTGAGGAGCAGGTAGGCTGCGGACTGCAGGATCACCCGATTCTCTTTCTCAGTGCAAGTGTGCTTGCTGTTTGTCAAACATCTCTTAAATATCTTCTCTCAAGAAAAACAGTTGTAACCCAGTAAAAAGATGCAGTCAATATTTTTCCTGGTGTGACTGAGGAACATCTTGCAAGCACCTGCTGAGTTTATGTCATGGATGGTCTCTTTGCTGTTACATGATGTCAGGTACTCCACCAGGCCAGGCAGGAGGAGAAGCAGAGCAAGGCAGCTAGGGTGGCCAAGGGGAACAAGGCTGGCGCGTCAGTGGACGAGACCGCTGCACGGAACACTGAGCGGGCTTTGGTGCTGGCCCACGACAGCATGCAAGAAGCCCAGGCCTGGGTAAGCCCAGGCTGTAGTTGGTGGCTTTATGCTGCTCTCATACGAGTTACCGCTGATGTGCAATATGTTTGTGCAGATATGTGGGATGTCTCAGTTTCCGCTAATTTATTTATCACCAATATAGCATGCTCGTGTGATCCTTTCCACAGGTGGGGGGTGAGCTGTTGAAGGTCCTTGTTGACTCGGCTTTTATGCCTCAGACAGACTTTTGGAATTCACCTTCGGCGCCCAGGCCTGATGGTGCTGCAGAGCCCTCCAATGAGCAGCAAGCGCTCATATCATTCTCAGCTCGAAGCGATGAGAGCAGCGCCACGGAGCCATCGAATCAATCTGCTGCTGACAGTCATTTGGACTCTGCGGCGCCTATAAGTCATACATATGGTCACTACTCTGTGACCAACGGCAAGTCAGTCTTCTTCATCTTTCATCCTCGACTTTGGACGACCTCCTGATGACTAGCTGGAGTTGTATTTTCCTGGCCGCAGAGTGCGAAAGAGACTAGTGCCTACGTGGATAAAGTGTTGTTATGTGCAGAGATATGCAGAGTTGTTATGTGCACTACTTGTGCACCTGATCTAAGGCTGACTAATCCACATGGCTGCAGGAAGGGGTGGAAGCGGTATGGTCTGATAGCAATGCATCCAGCATTGCTTACGACCCTCGAGGCCTCGGTGAGCCACATTTGACTAGACAAGTCTTGTTTTGAAGCACAAGAACCACAAGATGGTCAGTTTTTGTTGATGCTCTCCTGCACTTAATTTGCGTTGTTGATTTGTGCTTTTTGGACATTGACGGCAGATGGCGAAGTCGAGCCTCATCATGCCCTACATGCCCATGATTACTAAGCCCAGGTTGTGGCGAGGGTGAGCTTCTTATTGCACTAACCTTTGTGATATGCGTGTGCAATATCAGTTGCAATCCAGTGAAAGCTTTTAATGTCCTGCTAAACCCTGAACCAATTCCCATGAAGTTCAGGCCTCTTCACAAATTCACACAGACCCATTTGATGCATTGGGAAGGCTGTTGAGCTTCAGAGAGTGTTAGTTGTCTGATTCTTGATTCGCCATGCAGGTACAACAAGGGTGGACACCTTGTGCTGAGAAATGCAGTGATGAGAATACATGGAGCGCAGGCACAGAAACATGCCATTGAAAGCACACCATACAAGAACATGCGTATGGTCTACAAGGTGCCCTGACTTGCAGCGCAACTTTTTGACCTTTACGTTGGTCATTCAAACAGCATGCACGGAAATCTGGAGCCTTCTGTGTTTTCTTGTCCCGGTTTGCCAAGACCACCTTGTGCCTGCTCAGCCTTGCTGTGATGCCATCTGAGCTGCCCTTTCTGGCTTGTAGCAGGCTCTTGATGTGTTGGGCAGCACGCCCTGGCAAGTAAACGGAGACGTTGCAGATGTGGTGAAGCAGCTCTGGCAACATGGCGGCGGCGTTGCCGGCCTTGTCTCCTGCGAGAAGGTCAGCAGTGTGCTACTTAATCTCAGACCTGGAGAGTGCCCCACAAGCATAGGAATGCTTGATCTGGTTGTGAAGACTAGTACATACCGTCGCATGGTCAGCTGTATCTCTTTTCGTGGTGTCAACGGCTGTTGAGCGGCTCATGTAAGCAATTACTGTGCTCCCATTGCCTGCATCATGAAGCGATGTTAAATAGGCAGTAGATGCTTACGACATTTGCGTGAGGACTGCCCTGCAATACCAGAAACTCGTGAACAAAGTCATGTCCATCATGGATAATGTAGGGCTTCTTCTTTCACCTCCAGGTCGCCATTCCCCCAAAGCCGCCAAAGGGTGCAGCGGAAGACGACCTTCGGGCCTGGCAGCGCGAGAAAGCCAAGGCACTCAGGATAAACGCTGAGCGCCACTCTCAAGCCTGCGACCTTGAGCTGAAACTCTCGGTAATCACGAGTAATTATTCTGATTGAGTGCTTGTATCCTCGCATTGTCAACTGTCCATAATGTTCTGCCCGTTCTTCCGTGCTAATGCATCCTTCATTCCCCTGCTTCCTGCAGGTCTGTGACACCATGAGGGGCGAAGACCGTTTCTATTATCCCCACAATTTAGACTTTAGGGGGCGTGCTTACCCGCTGCACCCACACTTCAATCACTTGGGCTCGGATGTCTGCCGCGGCATGCTTCAATTTTCTCAAGGCAAACCATTAGGCCCAAATGGACTTCGTTGGCTCAAGATCCATCTGGCTAACCTTTATGGTAAGTGCCATGGCAGTGGAGGTACTTATAGCTTGTAGCTGCTCTTCATGAGCACCGTGCAGCTCTCTTGACAGCTCTTAACCTGCTACCTCACAATTCATGCAGGGGGAGGTATTGACAAGGGGTCATTTGATGAACGAGTCCAGTTTGTTGATGACAACATGGACTCAATATTCGATTCCGCTTGTCACCCTCTTGATGGAAGTCGATTTTGGACAAAGGCAGAGGACCCATTCCAGTGCCTTGCAGCCTGCATGACCATCCGTGATGCGCTAAGCACAGCCACTCCTGAGCAGTATATATGTCGCCTTCCTGTGCACCAGGTGCCATCCAGTATCCTTGTAAATGCTGCGGCCCATGCTCATCATTGCATGCCTGAATTCTGCCTGATACCTCACTCCTGTGGCACCACTGTACCAGCAGTGCCAGTGTGAGATGACTGCTATTTCTGTCGAAGATAGTGGCATTCTTTGGTATCTGTTGCTGTGCACCATGAGTTGTCATGTTGTCCCCTCTGTGTGACAGTCTCCTGTCTATAAAGCTCACATCTTTGCCAGGAGTACTAAGTACTTGGCTGCATTTACAGGATGGTTCGTGCAACGGTCTTCAGCACTATGCTGCATTGGGCAGAGATCAGGTATGAGTGAGCAATGTTCAAATCTGGTGCATGGTCACTCACAATTGCTTCAGTCCCATCTGAGTTATTGCTTGGCTGACCGCCTGGCCTGCTGTGGCAGTTGGGTGCGGAGCAAGTGAACATGGTCACACAACCACGGCCTGCAGATGTTTATACAGGGATTGCACAAGGGTATTACGCCACTTACTCATTCTCAGGAACCAATGATGCGTCTCGCTTGGCTTGCCTGACCATTACGAAGTAGCTGAGACAACAGGTTCACATTGTTTGAGCAGACCTTCCATTGCTCACGCAGTCAGCTGTTGTCTTCAATGACACCAGAGTGAATTCTATTGTGGAGAAGAAGGCGGAAGCTGAAGGTCCACTTGGTAGTCCAGCACGGTTGCTGCAGGGCCAGGTGAGCAGTCACCTGCTTCATATGCCCCGCTGCTTCCTCAATATGTCTGCTACCAGATGCTAATGTTGGTGGTTGCCTTTTGTGGACAGTTTGCCTGGGCCTTATATCTACTACCATGTTTTTAAGTGCAAAGTATTGCCAGGCTCACTCGTAGATTGGCACTGCTTTGGTAAGCTTTCCGTTAAGTGCGGCCATTCCTGTATATGCAGGTTGACCGGAAGCTTGTCAAGCAGACAGTCATGACCTCTGTATATGGAGTAACATATCTGGGAGCGCGGAACCAGATATCTAGCAGGCTCAAAGAGAAAGGCGTGCTCACAAATGATGCTGACATCTTCTGCGTCGCGAGCTACACAGCCAAGGTCGTAAGCCTTGATCGCTTGTCAGGATGACTGCCTCTTTACACCCTTGACGAGTATGAGCTGGTTCACTGTTGTGATATGATAAGGTTTGGTAGGGAGAAACCTAAGTCCTGAGACTTGATGCTGCACCACGCCTTGTGGGTATTCTTGTCATGTGACTTATACTGAGAGGACCCCTTGGGCTGTACTTTGTGGCTGAAGACTACCCTTGATGCCCTGTCTGAGATGTTCACGTCTGCTCGAGCCATCATGAAGTGGCTTGGTGATTGTGCACAGGTGCGTCCGGTCATTTAGCAAGTGGACTGCCTCATCATTGCATTTGACACTGCAGCCATGCAGAGTGCCGACACTGGCAGGCCTGCTTGCCCTGTCCATTCAGCACTTTCACATCACCTTGACCACGCACTGATCAGCTTCTCTGGCTGACCCGTTCTTGCTGATGCAGCTGATTACAGGATCAAGTCAGCAGTCGACAGTGGAGTGGGAGACTCCCCTTGGGCTCCCTGTCGTGCAACCTTACCGGAGGGCAGGTTCTAAGCAGGTCTTGAGAGCTCACATATCTGGCACGCAAGAGTGTCTGTCTCCTTTGTTTCATCCATCAGCACACTAATGTCAGCAATTTGAACAGTTTCAAAAGCTAGCATTTAAGTGGCAACGAGCTTGATGTCTCTTTGGGTGGCACTGTGTGAGATACGCCACTGGTGGTTTAGCTATTGGCAAGACTTGTTCTAGAAAGCCGCCACAATAGATATCTTGACTTGTGGTGAAGCTGACATGCAACTTTTTGTTGCCCAGATTAAGACGGCATTGCAGACTTTGAACGTCGTCAACAGCAATGACAGACCTGTAAGCCACTCATGTCATAGCAGTTGGATATGTGTTGCTCTACCTGATATCTGCTCTCGGGTAGCGCTCTCATTCAGAGTTTCAGTCAGCTCAGCGTCAGGCGACTGCGCATTTGTAATTTGCTGCCAGGTCATGGCGCGGAGGCAGAAGACTGCTTTTCCACCCAACTTCGTGCACTCCATGGACAGCTGCCACATGATGATGACGGCTATCGCGTGCCGAGAGGCTGGCCTGACATTTGCTGGTGAACATCCGTGTAATAGTCAATGACCCAGTTTGACTACATCAATTTTGAAGGACTAATCTTCTTTCTAAGTAGAGGGCAGCTGCAATTTAAGGGTCGTTTCTTCAGCTGAGGCAGGCATATTTTGCTTAAATTTCAATTGCCGCCCCTGCAGGAGTGCATGACTCCTACTGGACTCACCCTGGAGAGGTTGACGCTATGCGAGACATACTGCGCGAGCAGTTCGTCAAGCTTTACAGCAGGCCTATACTAGAAGATGTAAGTCAGCCCAGCATGTTGTCGGCTTGTAGATTTGGCTGCTGCTTTGGATAGTCTTGGTTGTTATGGGGTGTGACGTATCCATTCACATCCATGTTCATGGGATCCTCATGTGCGCAGCAGGCGAAATAATGTCTGAGTATGCGCAGTCTCCAAGCACGTGTTACCAGCTGAAGCTTCTCGTGGTCCTGTGTTTGTTTGTGCAGCTCCTGGCAGGCTTCAAGGAGAGGTATCCGAATGTGGATTTCCCGCCGTTGCCCGCTAGAGGAGACTACGACTTGAACCAAGTCCTCAGTGCCACATACTTCTTTAACTAGGCCCGTGATTATCTGAGACGTAGTCAAGGGGTAGCGTCCCTTCTAGTTGACATAATAGTCGCATAAGCAAATCTGTATGGACGTTGGGCACAGAGTGGTGAGCACCCCTTTTATCGTGCTCACTGCATGAGAATCGCCCCTAGAAATGCTCCATCTCTCAGCAATGTACTTGATGGACTTGCTGAATGAGGCAGTGCTTGAAATTGAGGCAGCTGTGCTTGAAATAGAAAGAAAGATTCTGCCATTAGAGGAAAGGCTGTTATTGACCAGCCCAGGAATAAGGATTGGCAAAGTTCAAAGGGGCCAGAGTAGCGTTAAAGCACACAGCGAATCGAGTGGTCATTAGGTGCTCAATGTCCCCTGTTGAGCAGGCCGGATAATCTGTGCCTCTGGTACTGTGTGGTCCGGCGGGGCGAGGCCTATGATGTAAAGCGAGTGCTTGCTTCGTAGGCCTGACACTTCAGTCTCTTATATGCCATTCTGCCCTTTCGGTATGGTAAGGCAGTCAACGCCCTGTGCCACTTCTCCTGCTCCGAGTTACTCTGATCTGCTGTTGCTCACACGTGGATACTGAGCAGCCATCTGCATCTCCCTCTGCATCGTCTTGCACTTTGTAGTGTAGTCCTTTTTCGGCACTTCTTTCTTTGGCTTTGAACTTTGTCCATTCATTTTGGGTTGGCTTTGCCAGCCCCTCTTCTCAATGGGCGAGCACCTTCTTCTCCTGTGACATGACAGGAGAAGAGCAAGCACCCACCAATGTTCAGCCTGCATGTCAGAGAAGCGCAGCTGCCATCTCTCGAGCTCCCTTGGCTGCAGGACTATGTCATGTCCTGCACTTGGCATCCACCACGACTGGCAAAACTGCGACCGCACCTCCCAGACAAGAGATCGCCTGTGGATGCACACACAGCTGGGCATGCCGAATTCCGACACGAGGCTGGGAGCGGCAGCCATGGCGGCCTGATCCTGGAAGGCAGGTGGAGCACTGAGGGCTCACTGAGACTACTGTGCTCGACCTGCTGACCTGCTGCCGACGTCGACGCGGCGGTGGGCCGTCTTCTTACTGCAGCCGAGCCGGGATTGTGGGCGCCCAGTTGCCGGCTTCGTTGCGGCCGCAATCCAGAAGCCGCTAGCAGGCGTCCTGTCCTGCTGCCATGGACGTCCGCGAGGTCCCTGCCAGCGACGGCGGCCATGAGGGAGCCGTCGGCTGCAGCAGTTCTGTGGGAGCCCACAACCACAGCGGCGGCCTGCGCCTGGCGCTGACAGCCGGCCTGCGAGCGCTGCTGCGGGACGCGTGCGAGCTCTGCGACCTGCCGCCAGGCGACGGCGAGGCCGCGGCGGCTCTAGCGGCGCAGCCCGACGGAGCGCCGGCACCCTACGCCCTCCTGCGGCGCCTCGCGCAGCGCCTGCGCGCGCATCAGCTCGAGGGCGGCTCCGCCGGCACCGCGTGGTTGCATCGGGCGACTGCCGGCAGCGACATCCTGCTCGACAGCCCCCGCCTCCACGAGAAGGTGTGCATGTCCGCAAGACCGCAGCTTTCTGTGCGTAGGATTCTGTGTGTAGCTTTCTGTGTGTACTCAAGTCATTGCATGTCATCATCTGGGGCTTATGTTTCGAAGGCTCTTCCTGCAATGTGGACCTTGCTTCGGCTTAAGTGCTCGAAAGGCAACGGCAGTGCGCCCCTGGTGTGGTGCTCGCAGAGCCCGGAGCTCCAGGCCCGGCTCGCCGAGCTGCAGGATGCCGCAGACCGGCGGGCGTATGATGAGCTCGTGCACGACGTCTCTAGGCGGGCGGTTGCCGAGCAGGGCCGCGAGTACGTCTCCTCATACCGTGATCAGCTGGGCTTCGGTGAGCCGACCAAGCAACTCAAGGACTGTGCAGCATGACCTCCTCGAGCTTCTCAATGAGGCTGCCTCGCGAGCCTCCGCTTGGCTCTTCAGCCGCATGATGTACAGGACTGCCTTGCAATGACAGATCACATAACGCGAACCATAACGCAAGTCCTCTCATTCACAGTTTTGACATTCTGTAGTCTCAGATCTCTTGAATTTTTCAAATGCTAGATCATCAAACCCCACAACTTGTATTGCCTTCCTTCTCTTTCAGTGTGCACCCTCAAATGGTAGCCCTAAACCATGAACCTCCTGGACTGCCCCATTGGCAGGCCTGCACGTCATCCTCACCATGTTCACAGGCTTCATGTCGGGCTGGACGCTGCTCAAGGCCATCTCCCGGGACGTTGTGCTGGTGCACAGCTCCGCCTAGCCTTGCACCTCTCTCCTGAAAGACATTCTGCTACTGTCAATTGCTAGTGGTTGTTGATTGTGTAGCAGCTGCAGCTCTACAGTACATCTTGACACCGCTCGTGTCAATATGAGCCGATCCGAGCATGGCATGCACAGATCTCAGCCTTTCTTTTCCACATGACCGCAGCATACGGCAGGCGGGACACTTGGCCTTGTGGCCGGCATGCTCCTGGAGACTGTCTTGTACATGATCCGGGTGTCGAGAGCCGAGGAGAGGCAGAGCAGGAAACAGAGGCAGTTGAGCACGACTCGTCAAGGGGCCACCAGTGAGGCGCGCCATGATGGCTCGCCAGCTGGAGCAGGCGGCGGGCAGGGAGGGGAGGCCATGCACAGCTTGCCCTCCAGGACTAGCAAGAGTGCTGCCAACAAGAAGCGGGACTAAGCCCATACTTAGTGTACATTTCTGTATCTTACAAAGAGTGAAATTGGGGGCTGTACATTCACCGAGCCATTCACCAAGCCATTCCTATGCAATCTGCACAATTTATAGACCAAGCTTTGAGGCCTTCCACTTTGTTCTGGGCTGGCCAACACGGCCATTGCCCTCTACTGAAAGAGTTATTCTCTCTTTTCCATCCTCAGAGCTCAAATTCAACGATCTCGCAGTGTATATACGCTAGTTGGACTCCACGTACAGTCACGGAGTGTTGGCAAGACCTTGTGCCACCTTGCACATAGCCTGGATTGTGTAGCAGTCAGTCTTCGACCAATTGGAGCACGTCATGCTCGCACCAACCGCAGGGGCAGAGTCTCAGTGGCAATCTGGAGGAATTGCACGAACGGCAGTCAACAACATGAGCGGCCAGGTTCACAAATCTGTGGCAAGGGAGTGCAAAGCACAAGCTACCACTGTGACTCGCAGCATTGCAGGAGCGCTGCAAAGTCTCCGATGAGCATACAAATTGAGTGCTTCTGAGGCAATAAGTACGTGTATATGTCATGCACATATACCGACACGGACAGCTCCCAGGAGCCAAATGCAACAGTATCCGGATGGACACAAAGACTTGGCGACCAGAAACAAGTGACACAAGCAGCTGGCATTGCGAGGAGCTGAGGGGCTTACCAAGTCATTGTCGGGATGGAGGTCGTAGGACTGCGACGGCCTCAATTGCCCCTCATCAAAGCGCACCACCACGTTCGCCTCAAACTCCAGCACAAAGGAGCTGCTCAGCTGCAATAGAGCACGCCCGTCACGAGGAACCAGGCACACTGCTACTGCTGTGTTCCATAGGAACCTATGCAGCCAGGTACACAAGCAACATTCTTGAAGGCCATTGAATGAAATCTGCAGCTATACCCAGCTGAGATGGTGGGGCAGGTGAAGAGCCGCGGGAGGATGATATAGATAGGCAGCTTCAATCCTCGAGGGACATCGCCGTCTGCAATCTGCACCACACATGTAACAGACCCGTGTGACAGACCCGTCTCTCCAAAGCCCAGGTCAGCTGTTGGTCTGCCAGTGTGGCTGAGATCAATCAGAGGAGTCGACTGAAGACAGCGAGCCTGCAGACTACCCCTTCAGATTCTTGAAGAGCAAACACAGAGTAATACTGGGAGAGCTAGCACAGGCCTGTGCACTCCAAAATTTCAAAAACATTACGAAATCTTTGTGCACATGTGACGATCAAAGTGGGCTGTGCACCTGCGTGCATTGTACTTCTGTGACCTCCTTCACCATCTGGCCACCGGCAGCAACAGACTCGATCCTCAGCAGCTGCACCTCGAGGGACTTGATGGCCAGCGCTGACTGCTCCACAGTCAGGCTGCCAACCAGCGGCTCAGAGAGACTGCAGGTTGTGGCCAGGGCGCCCGATATGCGGAAGCCTCCTGACCAAAATATATTGAAGCTTTAGGACCTGCTTTACTGCAAGCAGGGTGAGTTGCTAAATGTATGAAGCCCTTGCCCTGAAGACTGAGCGCACGATCACAGCACAGTGGGTTGAGGTTGAGGTTGGTAACAGGTAATGAAGGCGACATTTGGCGGGCAAACCCGCTCGCAGTGCAGAGCCAATGGCGTGCTTTTGCGTGTCGGCTGTGAGCGCAAAGTTGACGCTGTTGCTTGGGGGCCTTTGCACGCCTGTGCCACCAAAGAAAGAAATCCAGCAACTGCGAAGCATGTCATTTCGATTCAGGAGCTCACGGCGGCACATCGACGCCCCTGCAGGTGGCTCGCATTGCACAGCTCGGTGCCGGTTATGATCCAGTGAATTGCCGGCATACCTGGCTTGCCCTCAACAATGAACTCCGCCGTGGCCTTGATCGCCTTCTGCAGCAAGCCTCGCGGCAGCTCCACCGACAGCAGGTACTGCAAGCGGGCAAGTCCATGGTCACTTTCCAATGATCGTCCAAGCATTAAAGAAGTACCAAGGGTTCAAGCAAGTCCGCTACCGAGAGGAAAGGTCAGAGGCCCTTCAGACCTGGATGTTGATGTACGCCCCATGGTATGTCTCGAGAAGCGGCAGCCCTGACTCGCCGGGCTGCTGCTCCAGCCTGAAGGAAAACCCAATCTGCGTGCAACGGTAGCGAGGCAGGAGAGCCACAAGCTCGTCAAGCGACTCGAAGCCCGCCGCCACAGCGGTAGGACTGGGACTGGAGCAACGTGGCGAGCAGCAGGAGGGGCATGGCATCTGCCATGACAGCCACTGGGCAGCGCCAGCAGCGGCGGCAATGGTGTGGCTGACCTCGCTGGTGCCACGGGGGATGCTACCCGGCCGCTCGAGCTCCACAGTCCTCTGGCTGCAGCGCAATCAGGGCTGGCGGCCGCGCGTCACAAGCAAGCGGTCAACCGAAACCCCAAGGTCTTTTCCATGACCCTCTTGATTCTAGTGCATCCATCTCCGGCGATGGTCTGGCCGCGTTCAGCTTCTGCAGGCAGGGAGGCTCAGCCACCGCTGGCTGGCTTGCACTGGATTGCGGTGCGAGGCCTCGTTGCTCCGAACGACCACGCATGCGGCTGCGCTCCTAAACCCTAAACTTGACCTAAACCCTAAACCCCGACAGCCGCGCCGTACGAGACGGCGGTGGATTATGAAGCGCCGCCGCAGCTCGTCTCCCGGGCTCGCTGCAGCTCGCGTCGGCAGTGGACCCTTGAATCTAAAGCCGAAACCCTAGACTTTAAAACCCTGAGCCCGCGATATGGGGGATCGGGGCGCGCGGCGGCTCACAAGAGCTGGACGGGCGCGGCGTTGGCGTACATGGCCAGGAACGCCTTGGTGCTGTGCGCGGCCATCTGAGCCGCCGAGCGCGCCGGAAAAGCCGCGGCGCGCGGCGAGTCAGCCGCGACGCTCTCGTGGGGGCCGACGCCGGGACGGCAGCGGCAGCCGGCATTGCCAGCGTCGCCGAACGCGACGGCGGCGGAGGCGGCGGCGGCGGGGGTACCTGCGCCACGGCGGCGCCGCTGGCGACCACCCGCAGGCCGGCGTGCGCGATGGGCGTTGCCGGCGACTGGATGACCACAGAGCCCTCCACGAGGTCCTGCCGCAGCGGCGGCGACGGCGGCGGCGGATGGGCTTTGGCTTGAGGCTCTGACGCCGGCGACGGCGCCGAGGCGCAGCGAGCCGCCCGCAGGCTCGGCGGCCGGCGGCGGCGGCGGCGGCAGCGGCGGCGGCGAAG
>WELB01000189.1:127868-137990 GCA_009602725.1 Spirogloea muscicola | reverse complement strand
TCGTCGGCGCTCCGGCGCTGCGGACTAGAGACATCTCCGCTCCCTGGCTGCGCTCGCGCCGCTCAGGAGGATCGCGGCAGCGGCAGCGGCAGCGGCGGCGGCGGCGGCGGCGGCGGCGGCGGCCAGCGGGGGCCCGTTCCCACCAGTGAGCGGCAAAGTGCAAAAGGCGCAGCCGATGCGTCGCCGCTGTCGCCGCGGCTCATGGCGCTGCCGGAGGTGTACAAGCGTGGGGACCTGCTGCCGGGTGACCTGCTGCGCAAGGTCCCCAACCTCTCGCGTGACGCTGGCCATGCAACCTCTGGCCGGCCTCCTCAGCCCCCGCAGACACGCCAGCGGGAGGCCCAGCGCCGGCAGTACAGCGAAGGTGGAGACGGCGCCGCCCAATCCCCTCAGCGAGAGGCCTTTGCTCCTCCGTCGTCATATCGGGAGGACATCCGAAGGACCGCCAGCGATGGCGATGCCCTGGGCGACGTGCTCAGCGGCCGTGGACACCTGGGCTCACCCGACTTTGGCTACCAGCGCCGGCGGCACCAAGCAGCGCCGTCACATCATGACGCACCACTGCAGAGCCGCTGGCAGGCCCCCGAGGAAGACAGCAGCGACGGCGGCGGCGATGCTCGCAGCGTGGACAGAGACGAGGAGCACCTCGGGAGCCAGCGCGCCTTTGACGATGTTGTTGGCAACCTGGGCTTCCGCGACGAGCACCGCGGCGGTGGCGGCAGCAGGGGGGGTGCCAGCTCCCAGTCACCGGCGCGCGCGCGGCAGAGCCCCCGGGAGGTGGAGCTCGAGCGCCAGCGCTCGCGCAGCCGCGAGCGGAGCGACCTGGAGCAGCTGGCGGAGCGAGCCGGCATCCCAGCAGACCTCGCCGCCATGGACCTCGGCGACGACAGCCCGCGCCGAGCCCGCACTCCTCCGCGCCCGGCCCCGCACTACGGCGGCAGCAACGACGGCGTAGCTTCTGGTGATCTTGACGGCAGTGGGGGGCAGTTTGCGATGCCGCCGATCCGTGCCCGCGCGTTCCTGGAGCAGCAGTCAGCGTCGAGGCAGGGCGGCATGGGGGGGCGGGCATCGCTACGCGCTTCCGTGGACAGTCCGACGCGCGATGCCCCCTTCCGATCCTTCTCGCCGGTGAGGGGCGAGGAGCAACGGGAGCAGCGCGGGAGCTTGACACCGACGCGGCGGGCCGTCATGGCTGCCTACAAGGGAAGCGTCACCAATGGTGGTTCTGGCGGCAGCGGCAGCAGCCGCAGCTCGAGTTCGTCATCGCCCAAGCGGCTAGCTCCCCCCGCCGGCTCATACCACCATGGCCACTCTCGCCTTGGACCAGCGGGCGGCGGCGGAGGAGGCGGTGGCGCTGGCGGCGCCGTGGCAGTGCGCCAAGGTGCATGGCAGGGAGGGGGCCCGATCACGCCGCCGCCGCGCACGCCGCCGCAGGCGCGCCACGAGGCGACCCCAGGCGGCCTGCTCTTCAGTCCCGACTCCAGCCGCGGGTCGCAGTCGCCTGGCTCGCCGTCCTCCGCACGCGAATCCCCCTTCCGGCTCGCCACGCCGCCCAATCGCCGGCCTTACCACCAGCCGCCGCTGCCATCGCCGCCGCCGCCGCCGCCGCCGCTGCACCCGCCACCATCGCGGCAGCAAGAGTCGCAGTACCAGCAAATGCTTGCCAGCTTCGAAGGTGTGCCGGGCTTGGAGGATCTGAGCCACTCTGTGGTGTACCACCCGACATTTCTGCGGCAGCGCGCGCGGCAGTATGCCGAGCAAGAGCGGCAGCGCGAGCTGGAGATGGAGGCTGAGCTCGAGCGCGAGCGCGAGCTGCGGCAGGGCCGCCTGGGAGGCCGCCGCGATGAGCGGGCGCAGTACATTGGTTCCGACCCGCCGTCGGATGTTTCACTGGAGGCCACGGGCATCCCGGCTGCCGTCAAGGCCATGGTGGGGTCTGGCGCCAGCCCACCAGCCTCGTGCTCGGCCTCCGCCAATTCCAGCTTCGAGTTTACGCCACAGGACGTCGTTGCGCACTATGGAAAGCCGAAGGCTGCCGAAGGCGGCTATGGAGGCCGCTTTGGCCATCCCAGCGACGAGCGCGGCTCCGGGCCACCGCCGAGCCGGCCCCCTCCCATGTCACCGCCATCTGCCGTTGCGGCTTCGCTTGCCGGGCCGGCTGCCGCAGGCCGACCGCCCCTCCGCCGCGCTCCCCTCCCACCGGGCTCGCCCTCAAGGGCGCCGCCGCCGGCAGCAGCTTACGTCTCTGGCGGAGACGCGACGGAGTTGGAGCGTGACAAGGACAAGTCTGTAGCGCAGCGCAGCGCCGTGATAGTGCCACTTGATGGGCAGTCCTCTGGCGACGAAAGCCGTGAGGAAGCTGCTGCTCCTGTCAAGGATGTGTTGGAGGTGCCTGCCCCACCGGCGCAGACAACGTGCTACCAGCCAGTATGTCTCATCCCCTGCAAGCTTGCTCGTGGTACTCCATCTTGCCATGGGCTTGTCATGCTCACTGCTGTCATTGTGTGTAGCATGTTGTGCTGATCGCTTGAGGCTCCTGTCTTGCCACTGGCTAAGTCAGATTTGGCTTCTTGCCTGCTCTGTCTGCGACACTGTACAGCCTGCTGACACTGCGGTGCCCTTGACAATGCGGTTCGATGCTGCCCGTAAGCACCACGGGCCGACCCCCACCATGGCAGATGTCGGCCTTCAGTTGCATGTGAGTGGTCAGACTGCAATTATCACCTTGTTTAAGGTCCGCTGGGTGCCAGAAAGTGCTGCCATTGTTTCTCTTTATGAGAAGACTGTCTAGCTTATCATCAGTCGCCCTGTGCCATTGACCACATCAGCAGCGCTGAATGCTGAGCACAGCCGTGCTGAGAAAAGTGTCTGCAGTTGACTCTGCTCGCAGTACCAGGCTTGCTGAGCTTCTGGTTGAGGCGTCATTTGTGTGCAGGTACCCAAGAAGAAACAGAGCTTGTGGCTGTCCTGCTTCTGTGCCTCAGAATGAGCAAGCAGGGCAGTGCACCAGCTCACCCATGGGGCCAGATCCGCGCTGCACATGGGATGTGTCGAAGATCACTGAGCCTGGGGATTTGTGCCCTGCTGCATGCTGCTGATGCTGATGGCGCTACCTCCCAACTTGCACCGAATATTGGCAGTGAGCGAAGAGTGCAAGGCTTCTCGCCTTCACGGCCAATCCATCCCCAGCACCTGCTTTGCAGAAGAGGCGGCAAGTTCACAATTCTCCAGTAATTTAATGAGGTGGTTAATGTGCTTACAGATGTTGGCGAGCATGATGAGAGGTTGAAGTTCATGTTGTCGAGGCTTCACAGTCTCTGGCTAGCTTAGATTCAATAAAAGGGCCATGTCCACCCCCCACACGTCTGGCTCCTGCCAAGACGGCCTAGCGACAGGCTGGTGCCTGCAGGCCCTGTTGCCCATGTCATGCACCCCTTGTGCAAGCTCTTTGCTTCCAAACATGTCCTACGTATCTGGCTCCTGCTGTCCTTTGGTGGGGCTGAACTTACCAGTTTATATGTCTAAATAGCTGTCACGGCTCAATGCTTGTGCAATCAAGTGCAATGCTTCAGAGCACGAGAACATGCTTACTCTGCTCATCAAAGAGGTCGTTGCTTGCTTGTTGGAAGATCCATAATCATGACCTTGCTATCTGAATGAGATTTAGACTGGTACCATATGAACATTGAGGATGTAAAGTGAACAAGACTCGTGTTGACTGGAAGTAAATCCGGCTGGGGAAGAGAAGCATTGCTGGAGAAGCATGGGTGCAGGTTCCTGCAATTTGCGACTCTACTATTACTTGTGGAGCTCACAGATGTCAAAAAAGCTGCCCTCTGTTATTGCGAGCCTGGGTGCTCAGTGCAAGCATCCCAGACCATTCCTTTGCAAGTCAGCTATTGAAGGAGCACCGTGTTACCACAACCCAGATCTTGCTCAGTGTCACGACCACTCTCTCATTCGTTGCCCTCGCCATTGGCATCAGCTTGGCGGTGGACGCCTTGAGCTCGGTAAAGCTCAGCCACCTGAAACATCCAGGTACAGATTATCACCTCGCACTGGACAAACTCCTCCAAATACCTCATCGCTTGAAGGTCTTGAAGAACATGGGTCTTATGGCTTTGGCCAAGAGGTGGGCTTGCTGTCTTTGAGTTTACCTGCTCTGCCGATGTCGCTTGCTCTGGCTGCTTATCTTCCCGCACTCGCAGGAACCTTGGAAACCTCAGCGCAATGCCCTGTGGTGCAGTGTTTGAAGAGCCAATTGCGTGAAATCGTGTCGCTCACCACACTGCCACTCATTCTAGGCCACACAGACACAGGAGCGCATCATATCCAGGACTTTGCACTTCCGTCCAGAATCAACAAGACAGCCAATGCCCTGTGGTGTGATGTACGAAGACGACGTTCTGCAGAACGCATGCGCTTACCTTCACAGGGTCCACAGCACCGCAGGCGGCCTTGTGCATGGGGCTGATGGACAGGTCTGCGGCCTTCACTTCCCACACTTGGCTTGGCAAGAACCAAACATCCACAGGCAACGTCTCGCCGTACCGATAGTAGGGCTGAGGATGACAAGTCCAGCAAGTAAGACCAGCAAGCCTCCGTTATCTTTGCATCTAGGACTAAGGCACTAGGGCTTGGGTATAGGGTCTATAGTACAGGATGCCCGACTCATCACCATGCCTTGAAGCGCACATCAGGCAGCATAAGCTGTCATGCTCTCACAAGCCGCTGCATTTTCAAAGCTGCGATGATGGGCCCTCCATAGCTGCATGTGCAATTGAGTCGAAGTAACAAGAGCATCTGTGAGCTCCTCACCGGAGGCCTGGGTATGACGTGTTGTTTCAGCGAGGCAGACAGCTCCTCCAAGATGGCCTCCGAAAAGCCGGTTCCTGCACAGCAACAACTTGGCCATTGGCGACATCATCCTCACCTTTCTTGTAAGCCAGAGGTTGTGCAGCTAGCACGCTATGCTGATTAAGGGGAGCGGCTTTCAGATAGTGGGTCATGGTTATTACATGCAAAGTCAGTAAGTGTTCTTATAACAACTTCTTCTGAAGATTATGGGATGACCAAGACGCAGCAGAAATCTGTGATTGGACCTAGATGACAGCCTCAGGGTCATCAACAAGGTGCGCCCCATCCACGCAGGATGGTTTAGTCATATGCATCTCGCAGGCTTAGGTCGGAGACTGGTGGTACAGCTTGAGATACAAGCATTGAGTACATGTGCATGAAGCAGGGTGGAGCAATTTGGAATTTGTGCAATACCAATCTTGGTGATGCTCTGGTATTCCTCTGAGGTGTCATCATAGCAGGCCAAAAGAAAAGCCCCAAAAACTCCTGCACGTGCCAGAGTTGGGGTATGCTGCATGAGATGGCTAGTTTATGGTTGTTGACATATCAGAACTGATACTCTCACTCACTCTGACATCCGTCCATAGAGGGCACAAGCTGATTGACAATGGCACATACACAAATCTGGAGCTAACTTGCATCTGCTGAGACGTATAGTATTAGCTTGGCGAGCAGCAAGGCATGGGCAAGGCGTTGTCGCATGCCTCGTTAGAGGCAGAGTACCAGACAGACCTGCCCGCTTGCCGCGGCCATGGAAGGCGCCGATGACCACCAGGTCCAGAGAATCGCCCAAGCTGTGATGATGAGACGTGCAAAGGTGGAGCACATGGGGCATTACTTTTAGACAAGACGTGAAGGAGGAGTGGCACAGGACAAGACTGAGACGGCCCATAAACGCCAATTGACAAAGTCATGGATGCGTCCAGAAGAAAAAGCGAGGGAAGGGGGGGGAAGTGTCGGAAGTGTTGGGGCAGCGCGCTCACTTGTCCATGTAGTCTTTCTTGAGCTTCAGCCAATTGTTGGACCGCTTGGCGGGCTCGTATGTCGCATCATGCTCCAGCGTCTTCACCATCAGACCCTCGCAACTGCAAGTCAAGCGAGGCATGCGGTGCTCACACTAAGCATACAAAGTCTGGCAGCAAAGCTCTGGACGCAAGCTGCTTTGCATTATGACCGGGTTTTTTGGCACAACCCTCGAGCCCTGGAAGTGAATTTTACCTCTGCTTCACAGCTTCATTGAGGAAGGACTGGATCTCCTCTACATCGCTGGCAGTAATCGCTGTGGCAAACAGGAACTCGCCTTCGACCTCTTGAAATGACTCATACAAGGCCTGCGAGCTCATACCACTATCATGTGCTGGTCAAGGAGCCACAACACCCCTCTCAAGGGAATTTAGTCAGGCCAGCCATTAAGGCAAGTGACTGAACTGTTGCGACAAAGGCAACCGTCAAGATGATGAGACTGAGCGCAGCATGACAGTGGTGGGTACCTGAGACTGTGCAGGTCATCACCTTGCGGCGGTCGGCCAGCTGCTCGTGCAGCAGCTCGCGGCCGTTGATGTAGAGCAAGTCGAACGCGAAGATGCACACCTGCACCTTGATGTCGCCGACTACGACGCCCTTTTTGGCACGCGTGCTCAGGACCTGACAAGGGCGAGACCCATGTGCATGCTCAGATGCTCAGGAGCAGCTAGTGTAATAGCACCATGTGTAAGGCCGTTGAAGTTGTTAGATGACTTTGAGAGTGCCACATTGTGCCTTTCAGATGCTGCAAGGAGGCGACTGGTCAATGAGCGCTTGTCTGGCGGCGCAACCTGGAATGGAAGGATGCGCTTCTGCTCGCGGTCGTACGCCACCGCCTCGCAGTCCAGCACGAAGGACGTGATGCCCTCTTTCTTGTACCTGCCAGGGCCATGGCGTCAAGTGGCAAGATTTGCAAAGCACTGCATATTTACCTGCTTCCGACATTGTAATACCATCAGTGAGATTGATGTACCTAGTCATACTCCGAGCTAACTTTCAGGAGTGCAGACACATCGGAAACTGAAGAGCCTGGCAGCACTTCCAGAGACTCAGACAATATATGACTCGCTGCAGCCAGCTCGGGCCGCAATAGGATGCTGCCAAGGTCATGCATGCGCAGTGACCTCTTCATGGTGGCGACAATGTCTGGGTACTTCTGGGTGTTACGCTCTGCATTGCGGCTGTAGATCTCGATGCTGTCGTCCTCCAGGCAGTGTATCTGTGGAGCCCCAGCGCAGGGGATGGGGGTCGATCAACAGCCATTGACGAGGCTACCATGACCCCCGACCCCAGCGCTGCATGACTTGGCAGCATTCTGCAGAACTTAAGATCATCAAATGACTCATAGAGCGGGTTCTGAATCAATGTGCATATTGATTGGCAAGATTGCATAGATGACTCACCTGAGCGCGCTCGCCATCATACTTGTATTCGCACGTGAAGACAGAGTTCTGGAACTTGTCGAGGACCTCGGAGATGCCGCGGGTGGGCTTGGCCAGCATCGGCCCGACGGGCGTGCCCGGTGTGAAGCGGCAGCGCTCGGGCAGCGCACGAATGCCGCCGGGCTCCAGCAGCGCCGGCACGACAATGTCATAGTTGGGCAGCACCGAGAACACCTGCTTCATAATCCGCACGGCCTGCCACATGGAAAATATGAATGAAACGAGATTGTCAGGTCAGTGTCAGGCAAGCGCGGCTATGGTCGCCAGAGCAATGCCAGGCTCACTGACACACTTGGGTTTGAACGTTCTGGCAAGATCCTAGAGAAATGGTTTCAATATATATACTGACACAAGTAAGGGCTTCATCCCTGAAATTGACTCAATTAGCTCGGCAGCAGGCTTTGCACTGGTCACCTCCTCCAAGCGTGCAGGAAGTTCGGCTGTGGAGGGCGGAGGGCGCTCGGCGAGCACAGCCGCCTGCGCAAGCGCAGCAAGCACCGTCTGCTCGGCGAGCCCGATGCGCATCTTGCCCTGCAGCAGGCGCACGATGAAGAGCGGCTCCACATCGCGCGCCGCCACAATGAGCTGCTTCATCCGCGCTCGCTTCTTGTCCACGCTCTCTTTCCCAGCCTCCTGCGCCGCACACCGATGACCGCCTGGTGGCCGAATTCAGTGTTTAGCAATACAATCTTCACAGTTTGAGTTATGACTCAGGGTCTGGACTGGCAGGTGTGCATCGACAAGCGCCGGAGCGAGGGTGCCAGCCCAACACCACGCAAGCGGTATTCCCAGGCCGGCTGACCTTGGCTATGAAGCGGAACGCCTCAAGAACCTTGGCGCAGGCCAGCGGCGGGGCCGGGAACATGGTGCGCTGCGTCGTGCGGCTAGCACGTGCAACGAGCCCCAGGTCGCCGCATTCCTGACAACCTCCGTCCGCCGCCGTCCCCCGCCGCTGGCGTGTCAGCGTAATGTCGGGGCGGCCCCAGAGCCGACTGGTGAGTGGAGGCGGCGGTCATCAGCAGCGCTCACTCACCTTGTATTCGGCCTTGATCTGGGTCTCGCGGCGGAGGGTCGCATCAGCAAGAGCCTTGACAATGGTCGCGTCGCCAATTCCAAGCTCCACGCCCTCGTGCGACGGCGCCACCTTGTTGGCCGCGAGGTACACCACCGCCAGAAGGTCCGCCGGCGTGGTCGCCATGACGGCTAGGAACAACTTGCACATGATCTCGCCGATCGCCAGCCGGCCTGACTCCTTGGCCACCTCTGCGCGCACGGCAGTCATTCAAGGCTCAGCGTGCTGGTGTGCAAAGCACAGCATTGAGACCAAGACTGAAGTTGTTGTTAGGGTTAGGGTCTAGGATCTAGGGTTTAAAGTTTAGGGTTAGGGTTTAGGGTTTCGGGTTAAGGGTTTAGGGTTTAGGGTCTGGGGTTTCGGGTGTAGGATTAGGCTTTAAGGTCAGGGTTTAGGTCAAGGTGCCCGGAGCTCACCCTCAAAGGCTCTGGCGAGGGCGAGGAACGGCACGGGCTCGCCCGGCTGCCACGAGGCAGCAGCCGTAGGATCAAAGCTGGTGAGGCGCGCGGCTGTTGCGGCAGCTCCGTCTGCACCGCCCTTGGCCTTGGCCTTGGTCTTGCCGCCGGCGGCTAGCGCCCTGGCGCCCTCCATCAGCCGCTCCTCTGCCGCGTCCTCTGCTTCGCTGTCGCTGCTGGCCGCGTCGCTGCCGTCGTGGCCCGCATCCTCACTGCTCGCCAGGCCGCCCGCTGCGACTGCGCCGTCAACAAGCGCCGTGTTCGCTGCCGGTATCGCCGCCTGATCTTCCTCCATTGCCGCCACGGCGGTCGGTAGCCCGTTGGGGCTCGAGCGCTGCAGCGATGGCCCCCGGCCTTGTCCGCTGCTGGCGGTGGCTTGGCAGTCGTCCTCGTTGTTGTCGTCAAGCAGCACCTGGCGCCGCTTGCGGCGCAGCGGCCGCCGTGCATCTGCGCCCTCTGCAGAAGTCCTGGGGGACGGCCCAGCCTCCGCGGCTACCGTCTCACCGACCCGCCTTGCTGGCTCGCCTCCAGCCTCGTCCTCGGAGCCAGTCACGGCCTCCGATGCCGGCGCGCCGACGTGCTTGCCAAGAACAAACGAGCGGGGCTTCTCCTGCGGCGACGCCGCATTCGGTGTCGGCCCGGTCATGGTGACAGCTTCCACCTCGCCATTCCCCTCGGCAGCTGCCAATTCACTGTGCGATGGCGCCTTGGCTGCACGATTGACATGGGTGCGCCAGTCACAGCCGGACATTACACATTACACTACAATACACTGCCTGTAAAAGCTCAGGTAATGACTCAGCTAGTCCATTTTCCTAAGCTCAAAAGGAGATGAGTCTCAGCCTTGGAAACAAATGCCCTCAGCCGGGGCAGCGGACTGTACCTGGCGACTTGGCCTCGCCGCGGACCAGCCGCCGGTGGCGCTTCCGGGCGAGCAGGGGGTCGACAGCACTCAGCGCCTCGCTCAGGACGGCGCCTTCCGCGGCGTTGGCCTCGCTGCCCAGCGCAGCCGTAGGAGCAGCGGCGCCCACCGACGACGGAGCAGCTGCGGCGCCAGGAGCAGCGCCTCCGCTAAATCCCAACGAAGTGCCAATATGAGTATTGAACAAGGGTCTCATGAGAAGAATTTGAGATGAGTTAAGATCTCCACAGCCGCGGGGGCTTGCCTGCGGGGGGGTCGTGCGCAGCCACCGCCAGGGCCTCACCGGCCGCGTCGGCGTCGCCGCCGCCGCCTGCCGTCTTGGCGGGGGCTGCCGCCGCCGACGCCGCCGCC
>WELB01000189.1:115794-126883 GCA_009602725.1 Spirogloea muscicola | reverse complement strand
CCGGGCCGCCCGCCGCGCCGCCGAGCTCCGGCGGGGCGAGCGCCGTGATTCCCGGCGGGCCGTCCGGCGCAGCTCCTGCTTGCCGGCCCTCCGGCCGCTCACCTTTCAGCATGGGAGCTGCTGGCGCCAGAAATTGGCGGCGTGGAGCTGCGGCGCTTGGGGGCCGGCGGTGCCGCCTTGGACGAGGTCCTCGCGGCTGTGCAGGCCGCCACTCCAGGTGACACCGGCGAGCCAGGATATAGCTTGGAAGCCTAAACCCTATACCTGGAACCCTAAGTTCTTAACCACAAACCCTAAACCCCTAAAATCTAGACCCTAAACCTACTCCTATTCTCAAACCTAACCCTGATGTACCGGAACCTAGGCTGTAAGCTTCAATTGGTGTCGGGTAGCAGTGCCGATCGCCGAAGCTGCCGGTAGGACGCAGCCGTGCTTGACTGGTCGTGCAGCAGCGCCTGCTGTCCGCGAAGCTGCGGCGGCTGCGGCGCAGGGCCTGGCCCCAGCCTGGCACAGGACGGCGGCCTGTCTCTCACTGACACCCCCAACCCTAATCTTAAACCCTAACACTAAGACCCTCTCCTGATGGCGGCTGGCGTGCTGTGGCAGGCCTCGTGGTGGTGGACTGCACAGCGAGCGACGCAGTGGGCCCGCTCTGGGCCGCCGCCGCCGCGCGCGGCGCCTGCCTCGTGCTCGCCAACAAGAAGCCCCTCACCGCGGCGCTGGTGCGCCTCGCTGCGCATGCTCAGCGCCGAGTGCTTCTACGGCAATGGGAGCCAGGAGCAGCGCCGCCTTTGCCGCTCCAAGTTGTTGCTGACGGCTTGCATGTATTGGTTTGCGACAGGCCGTGTACGACGCCATTACTGCAGCAGGCCGCCGCTTGCGCTGCGAGTCCACGGTCAGCTCTAGCCCCCAGCGTTCCTTTTCTTAGGTTCAGGTTCGCACTAGACTTCAGATCTTATCTCCGAGCTAGCGACGGCGCGTTGACGCTGGCCGCTGCTATGGCAGGTGGGTGCGGGCCTGCCCATCATGGCCGCGCTTGCGCGGCAGGTCGCTGCTGGCGACCCTGTACACAGGATCGCCGGCCTGCTCAGTGGTGCGGGCGTGCTTCCCTGGCTGGAGCTTGCACCTTGGCACAGGTGTCGCCATTGGCGAGCTCATGACGGTGCCGCTTCCGCTGTGCTGCTTGGTGGCGACCAGGCACGCTCGGGTACGTCATGAGCGAGGTGCAGGGCGGGCAGCGCATCAGCGACGTCGTGCGGGCCGCCAGGGCGCTCGGTTTCACCGAGCCCGACCCCCGCGACGATCTCAGTGGCATGGACGTTGCCCGCAAGGTTGACGTCGAAGGACACTTCCAGTCACTACTTGTTATGAGACCCTAGACCTCAGTGGATCCTGCATTCTGTCATCTGTACCCAGGAAAGCGCGACGCGCTGACGCCCTGCCAGGCGCTGCGCTGCAGGCGCTGATCATGGCGCGCCACCTGGGCTGGCGCATCGGCCTGGAGGACGTTGAGGTCGGTCAGCCCTCCATTCGCCCAGAGGACGCTCGCTGACCACAATGTGAGGACTGTTGCATGAGCAAGGCCGCTCACTTGAGCATATGCGTATGCTAGACGGGGTTGCCATCACTGGGGCACCGAGGAAGGCGCGCACTCGAAGCTGCAGTCTCATGGTCCCAAGCAGGCCTAAGTGGCACAATTGAGCCCTGAAGCAAAATCCTGTATCCTTACATTCACATCCTAATCGCAACGCACCAGCCTCAGATGCTAAGGCCTGACCTGTTGTATGGACGGCGCACTGCGTGGCAGGTGGAGAGCCTGCATGACAGCAGCATGGACCCGGCTCGAATGCCCCTGGACCGCTTCATGGAGGACGGCCTGAGCACCCTGGACGAGAGCTTCGCACGCCGCGCAGAGGCGGCGCATGCCCGGGGCTGTGTCCTCCGATGCGTGGCGAGCATCGAGGGCGGCAGGTGTAGTTACCGCCACCAGCGCATCTTGAGCATGCCAGCTTTGCCACAATCCGTCACATACAAATGGCAAACTAATCTGAGATTGCCATGGCAGCAGGTACTGCAACTTAAATTTACCATGCATGCGGCCGCTTGATCTTAGGACCTAGCTTGGATGCGGGCTGTCGGCCAGGTGCTGCGTCGGCGTAAAGGAGGTCCTCGTCTCCAGCCCCCTAGGACTGCTGTGCGGCAGCGACAACTTGGTGCGCAGCCCGCCCCCTCCTTGCTGACGATGTGCCTCTGTGTACCACCTCTGACCACGACCTGCGCCACCACAGAGTTGGAGGCAGATGTCTGCCTCCATGCATGCTGCAAGAGTCAATCTAGCTGCTCCAGTTGCAGTTATTTGTGTCACACATGCAGTTGGTGGTGTGCTCTGACAGGCACGCACGTCTTTTCCTTTGTCAGGTGGAGATTTGGTCGAGCTGCTACCAAACGACGCCACTGGTCATCCAGGGTGCCGGTGCTGGCGACAAGGCTACGGCTGCTGGCGTGCTCGCTGACATACTCGATCTTCAAGACCTGTTTGCAGTGCGCTGAGATTTATATCCTGGCAGCCAAGGAGCTGCTTCCTCTTCTCTATCGGGTTCTTTTGTGGGGGCTCTTACTCCGCAGTCAGCTGAGACACACCCACTAGCAATGAAGGCACTTGAGACAAAGGCGACATCCTCACTTCAAGAATCTGCCATGATAGCCATGGGCACCGGAGATCTCTGGCTATCTGCTTTGGCTGCTTCGCTGCTGTCACGAGAGCTGATTGAATACCTGTGCACTCTGCTGAAGCAACAAGTCAACCTCTCCAGAAGTAGCTCATTGGAACCTCGACGTCAGAAAAGTAATACTGAGGCCCCACTGAGGGCACAAGCAGTAGGATGCGCCACCGGGCTTGCAAGCATTGCAGCCCTGCGTGCACGTCGCCGTGCTGGAGGGTTGGGAGCCCTCCACTGCAGTAGTAGAGGGTCAACATGCTAGCATTAACCTTCCTTCTCCTCGTCAAGAGACTCCAACTTAAGTTCAGCAGGCTGAGCTGTACTCCATACAGGTCTTCCTGGCGCGCCATCATTCTTTTCTGGACCACAACATGCATACATCGACTCCAAACCCCAACCTCTTTACAGTAACCTGGAGATGCTGAGCCGGATAAAATAGACCTGGATGTCTGGCTTTTGCAGTCGAGGGTTAATTGCTCAGTGCTACAATGCAGAGACCTTAAACCTGGGCTTACAGATTGCTGGCTTGCTCAGTTGAGCTTCGCCAGAGTGGTGTCCACCTGTGCCCACCTGCATTGTCTTTCCTACCACAAGCTCAGCATACATCAGCAAGTCCGATTGGCAGGTGTGCTTGGTACGTGGGAGGTGACTGCCCAGCCTGCAACCTGCGGTCTACAAGGCTTTACCTTGAAAATTTACTAGCTCCTGCTAACCAGTCCATATTGAAGTTGCCATGCCAGTAGTGGCGGAAAGCTTGCACGGCACATGCCATTTCAGATAATGTGAACGAGATGCCATCCCAGAGGATGTGGTCACCCGGCAGAAGGGCGTCTATTAGCAGCAAGTAAGCCTAAATGCTTGCAAAGCTGAGCCATGGCAAGAAGACAAAGATCAAGTCATGACCCTACGTGTAAGGACTCCCTGCCCAGAGGGCTTGCGCTGCTTCTGTTCTGAGGACTCAGGCACGGGTGGTGCTTCAGGGGCAGCGTAGGAATGGCTTGGTCTTGGTAGAGTGGCATTCAGGTACTCCAGGAGCGACACAGCCTTCAACTGGTGGATCATTGCCTTGACCTGTAGAGCATGGGGTCAAGCAAACCTCAGATAATGACCTGCTGACGGAGAGCCAAGCTGCTAGTTCTTCTTTGCCCAGACCCCTTTGCCAAGCATGGCATTAACTGGCAGGCATATGATATGCTTCCAGCAAGTCCACAAGTTGTGCTGCCTACAAGGATCAATAACGACTCTGATACTGCAACAGAGACAATATCACTGACGACAAGGAGGGCACCTAGTGTACTGACATGCACAAAGATATGCATGGATGCAACAAGGACACCCAGACTGCACAACTACAGACGAGTAATTCAGAAAGCCACGTGCAGATGCAGAAGGCTCAATGACCACTGCAAAAAGCATTGCGTGCTACCTGAAGGGCCTTGTCATTTGTAAGTAGGGTAATGGCTCCATGAGCTGCAAAGTGCAGGCAGCACTCAACAATAGCATCGTCTGCTTGTTTCAGTCCTCGTGTGTGGGCAATCACCTCCCTCCTCCAGGTGCGAACGCAAGAGCCCTCGTCAGTGCTTGAGCTGCCAAGATCCAGAAGCAGAATATGTGCAGGTCAGAGCATCCTAGAGCCCATGCAAGAAGTCGCATCCACGATGTTGTTTTCTCTACAATGCAAGTTGTACATTGGTAGTAAAATATATCCTGCATTCAGGTAGCAGACTCATTACACAGTGCTTCATGAGTCTGCCTGCCACCTTGAGTTTGAAACCAAGCCATCCTAGGACTCAAGGATATCTCTGAACAAGTGCGTAGCAACTCTGACTGTTGAAAATCTGAAATGAACAGCATATTCGATTCTTTCATACTCTAAAACGTGTATATTCGTCAGAGACGATACCTGCTGCGGCCATCATATGCATGGCTGTCTGACATGAAGTCGTGCCGACCTGCACAGAGTTACTGTCAGCCAAGGTTGTACTTGGAGCTTCTACTAGCAATCAAGATGAGTATTTACATATTCGAGTGCCCTACGCTTGAGCTCAGTAAAGCAGAGGTGAGCAGGATTGCATAATCAGGATGGGATTGAGCAGTGAGCACCTTGTACAAGGCAGCGGAGCTCTGTGCGTTGCTGGCCCCTGAGCCAGCCAGCACCTCCCGCCATCTGCTGAGCAAGGTACCGGACCGACTGTGCACGTAGAACATGGAAAGCCATGTCCTCGTTATTGTCTCATTTATCAACATGGTGTGATCTGAGTATACGAAGGATGGGTGCACGACTGCTGTGCTGGTTGTAAGTACATCATGTGAAATTTCTGAATGATCAATATGGAAAGACACAAATAGCCAATTTAGAAGTACAAATGAGACTTCTGAGCAACCTGCAGGAGCTGGTACTTCTAGAAGCTATCTCACCTTGCGAGCAGCAAATGCTGTGCTCTTGTCGGCATTCTGCTGCAGCCCGTCAAGTTCCTCCAGCACTGGAAAGAAGTACATAGATGTATACAGTCACATGATAACAATGGATGCAACTTCGGATTACTGAGATACTTCCTGGCTGAGATTTTTTTGCATCATTGTAGGCAGTTACCTTGCAAAATAGGCCACAAGAATTTGTCCGAAAGTACGCAAGCTAGTGCAGATTAACTGTAGAGGAGGTCCTGGTTGCTCAGAAACAATGTCAACAAGACAGAGTGTCGTACACAGGTGCCGGGACTCTCTGATCTACATGGGCAACAATGCATCAATGCTTACCGGCCAGAGGCACAATGGTCTGCACCCTTTCCAAGTCCTTCAGGAGTAGGACATGCCGAAAGTGACGCAAGTAACAGTTGGTATCAGGGACCACAAATGTGGTCTTTGGAGTGGTAGGAGGCATCTGCGCTGGTCTGGCTGCTCTGGAGGCCTGCTGACCCTTGACTCGCCTGGGCTCGGAGACTGTGTTTATGACTCTTGCAGCACCCCGTCTTCCCACGCTCACAGGCACAACAGTTCCTGTAGCGTCCTTGCGCATCTCGCCTTTGGTGCCTTCCAACTTTGCTCCTACCTCTGCGACTGGCCTATCGATGCGCCGCCGCTGCTGCATTGCCTGCGGAGCAGCGGCCTGGTCTGAATTGCTCAAATGGCCAGGATTGTCATTGAGCTGTGTGTTGACCTCTTGAGCACTGGCAGGGGCTCGCATATCCACCAAGGCATTGTCAACCATCTGCAGCTGCGACTTCAGGTGGAGGTTGACCTTGCCAGCTTCAGCAGCCTCGGGCAAAGCGTGGCCAGTGAGCAACTGGCGCGAATGATCTGCTCCTTCGAAAGCCGCAGGAAGGTGCTCCTCACCGACCATTGACTGCGCCAAATTGTCAAGGCTCGCACTTCCGAGCTTCCTCGTGGCTGGAGGAAGTTTGACACCAACGCGGCCTGCGGGCGCCTGCCATTCTGCAGTCTCCTTCATTCCCAAGCTTCCGACAAACTTAGATGCATCCCTGCTGCCTGGAGCGGCCACCTTGGACGGCCCCGTTGCTTGCTCACGCAGGACGGCCTTGCTCCGCAGAGCCCCAAGGACGGCGTTCTTTTGCGTTTCCAGATCGCGCCCCTGCAACAGCTCTGCCAAAGTGACCTCCTGCTGCCTCAACTCCTTCTGTAGCTTCTCCACAGCCTCCTCACTCCGCATTCTCTGCTTGGCAGGAACACGAGCTTGAAATGAGTCATGCCTTCGCCTTACAACATGGCCGCAGCACACTAAGTAATGTACAACACAATTCGGTGTTAAAACATGGAAAGGAGGTTTTGTGCATTGCTGGACACTCACTCGTCAGAGGCGCAATGCACCCTTCATACTCAACAAAGCAAGCAGCACGCATTTGACTAAGAGAGGACTGGATAGATGCATATGAACCATATCACATTACCTGCTTGTCCGCAACTGAGATGAGCTCCTGAAGATTCTCCATGACCTCGCGGCGCCTCCTCGCGACCAGCCCCGTGCCCACAGCGCCGAAGAGAAAGGCAGCCTCCAACCACGCAGACGGCCTGAGCAGGATAGTCAGGCACTCCCTCCCACCACAGCCGCTCCTGAGCTTCCGCGTCAGAGTGACAACAGGGTCACCAGATTCTGTCCAACCTTCGCCAACCGCAAGCGATGCAAACTGGTAGTCGTTCAAGGACGAAGCGACGAGTCCACCACTCTTCTCCACCTGGCTGACCAGCACGGGAGGTGCTCCTGCCGAGCCCTGACCACGGGCATGGCCATGCTGAGCCATGGACCCAGGCCGTGCTTGCCACACGGTAAACTCTTCATTGGTTGGCCCAATGGTAGGCAGCCAGATGCCAGCCTGAGCCGGTGGGGCTGCTTCACTCAGCAGCGCAGCTGCCAGAACACCAACTGCTGCGCCGGTGCAGAGCCTCATGCAGATGCTAGTCAGCAGCATGCCACTAGTTGCAGAGCTTGCATCATTTCCGGGATGTGCATCGGCCTCCGGTGGTTGGCAGGGACGCGCCTGGGACCTCACACAGCCCTGCGCTTGCTGGCAGTGCGTGTTACTGCGGTTGGCTATTGCAGATACTGCACATGAGGAGATATGGTTGTGTATTAGATGTCTGAGACCAATTGAAGTGATGACAGCGTTAACAACAAATCTACCAAGTCCTTGCAGAAGCAATGAAGATATGATCCTGAAGCTGCTCTTCCATGCTTGTGTCTAGACATAGCGGATACTTGAAGATACAATGCATGGTCTGACGCGACGAGATTGCATACCTCCTTGGACAGGCGTGGACAGCCTCAGCTTGACGGCAGAGGCATGCGACGGGGCAAGGCCTGACGGAGTCCTGGCCTCACTTCCAGCAGCGGGCCGGTGGCGCTCTCTCGACAACCCGTTGAAGGGCGAGGCGGCTGACGTGGAAGCGGACATCATCCTGGCACCACCACGCGCTCCTTCCCAACCCGCGCACGACTCGAGAGGCTGGCAGCCAAGCGGAGCAGCACCCGGCCAGCCCTTAAGTGTGCCCCCAGTCACGGCCCCCAGGGTCGGGTACGACGTCGGCAAGCGGCCCTAGCAGCAAGCAAGCGCCACATTGGCGCGCTCCCGCTCCGAGCGAAGTCGGAGCGCGCCCGCTCCGAGCGCTTCCCCGGGCCTGCGGGCGCAGCGGAGGATAGCTCCACCACAAGCTCCTCCGAGAGCTAGCTTGTCGGATATGGGCAAGCCTGAGGTGCCGCAGTTGCGCTCCGACCAGGCGCCGAACGTGCGACAGAGTGCTGCGGTGCGAACTGCGGCGCATGCAGTGGACGAGACTGCACGAAGCGGGCCGTTATCGACGTCGACGACGTCAGCGGCAAAGAAGCGGCGGCAGCAGCGGCGGCGGCGGCGGCGGCGGCGGCGGCGGAGGCGGCGGCGGCTGCGACTGCGGCAGCGACTGCGGCGGCTGCAGGAAAAGTCCCTCGAAGGATGGAGGCTCCCTTCACATTTGAGCAGTTTTTGCCACGTTGGAATCCTGGTTGGATTGGTCAGTCGAAGGCGCAATAAGAGGCCAGCTGAAATCCAGGTCAGATATCAGGCTCACACGTGGGAAAGACGCGCTCCCAGAGGCAGCCTCGTGCTGCACTGCGGCTCGCTCGCGGCCGCCACGTGTGCACCACGGGGGGATCGGGCGTAGGGGGGCATGGCAAGAATCTGGAGATGGGCTGACTCTTCTTGTTCTGAATAGTAATGCTTGCCATTGAAGGATCCTTTTAGACCCTACGGACTTCGGAAAAGGCTGTCTTTCTTTTTTCAAGTGCCACGCCGTCGCCGCTCACGACGTTTTCTGTACGTCTCTCCGCAAGGATGGTCCCTGAGAGTGACCATGCTGGTTCCAAAATTTACTGGATTTGCAACAGTGGTGCCTTGGATCTGCTGGTCTGCCGCATCAAATTTGGAAGCGCGTGCCTTGCCCACTTCATTGATTTCAATATCCACTTTATAAGAGGGAATTAGTAAAACACTCCCGACGTTGCCGTCTAGGGCGTCCCTAGCAGCTGCCCGGCGGCGGCGGCGCAGATCGCGGCGTCCGTCGCGGCGGGGACGGCGGCGCGAGCTGCGGAGCCAAGGCCAGCGCCAGCGGCTCGCCCACACGCCTGCGCCGCAGCTCGTCGGGGGCCCCGGCTGCGATGCCGTACACGGGCAAGAGCACGCTGGCCCTGGTGAGGAGCGAGCCCTCGCCACCTTCGCCGCGGCGTCGCAGCCCGATCCGCGGCCTCCTCGCGGCCGCGCTTGCGACGCGTAGATCGCGGCGCGCGCTGCGGTCCCTCTGATCACAGCCGGAGCCGCCGCGCCGCCGCGCCGCTGCAGGTCGCCCGGGTGTCCGCAGTGGCGGTCGGCGTCGCTTACGGCGCCACCAAGCTGGCATACCTCAAGGTGCGCCCGCACCTGGCTCTGCGTTGACGACGGCCCTCGGCGGCTCGCACAACGCCTGGCGGCCACCATGAGCGCTTGCGGCGGCTGGCCGCCACAAGCTTGAGATCGTGGCAGCTGCGTTGCATGCAACGGGAGCGACGGACAGGGCCGCGGCCTGCGGGGCGGCTGGCCTGGCCTGGAGTTGTCGGCCACTCCAAGGCACCGTGTTACTCACTGGCGTTGCTGCCCCAGACGCTCCGCCTTGTCGTCCTGCATCGTCATCGCCGAGTCATGTTGGCATATGAGACGGAGAGTGGCAGCGGCGAGCATGCTCAGCTGAGCTGCAGTGTTAGATGTGCTGGTCGCAGGCGAGCTCAGCAGCGCACAGAGTGGCGGGCGAGGCCAGCGCGCTGGCGCATAAGGTGTCGGACACGACCGCGGGGGCAGCTCACAGCACCAGCGAATCTGTCAAGGGGGCCGCCAAAACCACAGCGGACGCCGCCAAGGTTGCAAGGGACAAGGTGACGGGCAAGCACTGAGGCCAGCCCACTTGGTGTGCGGCGAAGTCGCATCCCATGGACAAGGCGAGACCTCCAAGTTGCTGCCCACACTAATCCGTGCAGAGATAAGCATTGCAGCGAGCTTGTGCACAACATGCTGTCAGCACTGTCTGATTGCATAGCAACCACATTGTTTATTGCCGAGCTGGTGAGCAGTAAGAGCGAGCTGACGCTATGGCATAGCTCCAGCCAGCTCCCCTTTGGCAACAGTGCAAGTGCGTCCATGCGGACTTGCTGGTGCCCCCTAGCGAGTGTCAGGGTTCAGCAATAATCAACTTTGTGTCTCACCATAGACATAATATGACCCATTGGGCAGTCGACTTGTGGAAATTGCAATCCCTACAGTCTCCAGGAAATTGGGCAGCGCTTTTGAGCCGGCTTTAAGGTGGATATGCAGAGTTAGCAAAGGGTCCGACACAAATAGCTCCGAGAAGTGCTTGATGACGGCCAAGTCTTGTGTGCACTACCAGCTTGAGTGAGCAGCTGCAACAAAAGAAACAGTGATTGCTTCCCGTGTATTGTGCTCAGTAGATGGTACTCAACGATGAGGAAGCTACTGTAGCCAGCTTGACCACACTTTGACACGGAACGGGCCGGTACACAAATCCGGCATGCATGCACAGGCGCCTGACAGGACAATGCACAGATGCTGACTGCCGCCTGCTGCAACAAGAAGGGACGCTGACGGCAGTGCAGCCAATACTGCCAGGCACAACATTGTGCCACTGCCAGGTAAAATGGCAAGTAATATAGCACAAGAAGCCAGCCGAGCACAAAATCCCAACTTGGCCGAGAAGGGGCAAAATTGCGGCTCCCAACACCCGCTCGAAGCTCTACCTAGGACTACACTGAGAGCCTGGACAGGATTGCGGCTCCCAAGACCGGCTCCAAGCTCTACCTAGAGCAATGCTGAGAACCTTGCGACAACTGTAAACCGAGTGGCTGTGGCTTCCCCGACTCCGCCAAGCTGGCTGTCAAGGGCCAAGCCTCAGCTGCAGGATTGGACGAAGTTGCGAGTGTTGGCAGCTTGCCTTGCTGCCGCTGTCGGCGTCGTCTCTCACCGGCGGCCTCCAGCCAGGGACTTGTAGAGGCCGTAAGCGACAGCGAGCGCGAAGAAGGCGGCGACGGTGGGCGTGAAGTTGGGGTACACCGACTGCATTGCGAAGTTGTCGAGGTCCTCGGGGAGGAAGCCTGCGCGGCGCGGCGCGGCGGCGGGCTGACAACAAGACCGCGGCGGCAGCGATGGCAGCGGCGGCCTGCAGTCAGAGGGCCCAGGCGGCAACGACATGGGTTCCTCACCGGAGGCGGCGAGGAAGAGGCCCTCGCCGAGGATGACGGCGAAGAGCACGGCGAGGCCGCCAACGGCGGCGGTCTCCAGCGCACGCTCGCGCTCGCCACCCAGCGCCGCAGCGTCGATCGCCGGCCGCTCCGGCGCCGGCCG
>WELB01000189.1:103144-115284 GCA_009602725.1 Spirogloea muscicola | reverse complement strand
GTCGGGCGCGCCGGCTGAGAGGCCTGCAGCAGCCCTGCCGCGGCAGCGCTCCTTGGGAGCGCCGCCGCCGCCGCCGCCGCCGCCATTGCCGCCGTCGCCAGGATGGCGCCGGTGGACCTCAACCTGCCGCCGGAGGAGCAGGAGGAGGGGCGGGGCCAGGCCAACGGCGGTGGCGGCAGCGGCGGCGGCGGGGATGAGCCACTGTCGCCGCTGTCGTCGCCGCGACAGGCAGTGGAGTCTGCCAAGGACATCTACGCCCGGGTGAGGCGCCGCCGCCGAGGCCGCCGCCGCCCCTGCAGGCGATGGCGGCGACAGCGACGCTGGCAATGGACGCAACGGCGCAGGCTGCGATGAGTCCTCACGGCAGGCCTTCGGCGGGGCGCAGGAGCGGGAGGCCAGGATTGCCAACGCGCAGAAGCGCAAGCGGGAGGCGATGGCCGCCGCCGCCGCCGCCGCCGCTGCTGCTGTTGGGGGGGGCAGGTCTGCCGATGCCGGCGCCGGCGCCTCTGGCCCGAGGGCGGCGGCCAACGGCGCTTCCACGCCGCCGCTCGCCGAGCTGCTGCCGCCGCCGTCAGCCCGCCGCCGCCACGTCGGGCCCATCCCTGACGGTCAGTAATTACTCCACAATTGAAATTCATTTGCCACATTACCATGGCCCTGAGCTGCAAGGCCTCTCTGCACTGTTGGCCGGTAGCAGTCCGCTAAGACCACCCAATCATAGCCTGGAATCTAGATGATGTTATCTTTGATTTGGGCCAAACCATACGTAGCAACTATGCGAGCTACCATTCACAGTCATTAACATGAAGGTTAGCTAACCGGCTGGCGACGAACATACGCAGGCTGGCTGGATTGCCCGGCCATGGGCGACCTCGTGTACGGCCTCGTGCCCTGCAAGGCACCGCTCGGCGAGGCCTTCGCCGGCCTGGTCGACCCGCCGCAGCGCTTCTCTCCGGAGCAGCTCCTCCGCCGCGCCGAGAAGCGCTTTGGCCACAAGGTTGCGCTGTTGCCGCTCGCCGCCTCCGCTGGACGGGCGCCAAGAGCCCGACAAGCACTGAAAGTGCACGGGCACGGGTGCAGCGCTGTGGACAGCGGCAGGGGACGTCTCTCCTGGTCACTCAGTTGCTGCCCTGGTGCACGGCAGGTCGGGCTTGTCGTGGACCTCACAAACACTCGGCGGTACTACCACGAGAACGAGTTCCGGAGCAATGGCGTGCGCTATGTCAAGGCACGGCTCCTCCTCCCGGTCCTCCAGGCCCCATTGCCTGTAGTGTCTATCGTCTTGGGCTGCCAGGTCGCTGAGAACTCCTGCTGCTCAAGCGGCGGCGGCCGCAGTGGTCCTGGTGGCCGACTGGTTAAGGCTCTCTGGGGCGCAAGCAAGGCTCCTGGCCTCGGGCAGGGTCATCGTCACGCACTAATACATCTCTTGACTTTCTCTACGACGATTATGGTCTGTCAGGTGCCATGCCGTGGCCGCAACGAGGTCCCGGACAACGAGACTGTGAACCAATTTGTTTACGAGGTGGGTGGCTGCTTCAGGCCGCAAGTTTTGCCTGGGCCGAGAGCGATAAGCAGGCCAACAGCTTCTATGCATTGACGGCCCCCCTGCCCAGATGTTAGGACGTCTTCTGATACTCTGGATTGTGCATGCTCTTAACCCTGGCCTTTAGGCACAGAGTCTCACAGTTGTAAGGTGGATATGCTCGAGCGAGTGGCAGTGCACACAGCACAGCCGGTCAGAATCTGTGAGCCAGTTCGTCTGCAGATGATGCTCCCCATGCTTTCGCAGGTCATACGCTTCAAGGGCCAGCAGGCGGCCAAGGACGGTGGTGGCAGCGCGCCACTTGTTGTTGTGCACTGCACGCATGGCCACAATCGCACGGGCCTTATGATCGCCCACTACCTCATGCGCACAATGAGCATGCACGTTGCGAATGTGAGTGCTTGACTTGTGCCCCTGCGTAGTGGTCCTTTTCTTGCTTTGCCGAGCTCCACATCTTGAGCTATGCTGCCGCAGAGCTGTCTTCAGCGGTAGTAAAGCTAGGATTGCGCCTCTTGCAGAGGTGTGGAATGTCCTTGCTTATGTATCTAACCTTGTGGTGCATGTGAGCATTTGTTCATTCAATACTTGCTGGTAGTGGCATAGCAATTGCAATAAGTCAGTATCTTTCAAGTCATTGAACGTCAAGTTTAGCATGCGACAGGCCGTGACAGTCTTCGCGACGGCCCGTCCGCCTGGTATATATAAGGACGACTATATCCAGAGCATCTTCAAGTCCTACCACGAGCGAAGGCCAGAAATCCTCCACTGCCCGCCAGTTCCTGACTGGAAGCGAACCGAGGAGGACGACGAGGACGACGACGGCGACCGTGCAGCATCCCAGTTGGCTCTAGTAGGCAGCTGATAAGACGAATCTCACATCTTTCATTGTCCTGCTTGAACTTCTGTAGCCGAAATTCATAAAGATTGCCTTGAGATGCTATTCAAGGTGCTTCTGGGCAGTAGGAACAGCAGTTAGTTGTCAGTATTAGGAAAGGATTTAAATTGAAGTACGCCTGATTGGCAGGACGCGAGTGGCGATGTCAAGGTGCCAGAGATGACGTCCGACGACGTGCTGGGGGACGCGATCCCTGCAGAGCAGCAGGCCGAGATGCAGTGGCTGGTCTACCAAGGTCTGGAGCTGGTACGAGAGCTGCGGAGGCATCTCTTTGCAGCTTGAGACTGACCTAATGGACCTACCATCTTCTGTGCCTCCGTCCTTTTAAGGGTGCCTTTAGAAATAACTTGATAATATGGTGCTGCCCAGGTTCCCAGTGCGATGCCACAATTCTGCACAAACGCTCAAAGAAGTAGTCACACTTGGTGGTCAGCATATTGACAACTTGTGAATTAGCTAAACGAAAGACAGACCGTGACAGGTTTCCTTCACTGTGCAGCCTCTGCCAGGAAGGGGCCCGCTCACATTCCCGGGCTCACAACCGGTGTCCCTGGACAAGTACATTGCAAACCCTGCCCTGAAGGCCATGTGTATGTCTGCTTAATTGTCATTATGTTCTGTTATAGTATGAACGTCTCTGCGCTGTGCAACTCACATGCTTTTCATACTCATATCAGCACTGGAATGTCGAGTTGAGGGCTTGGGTTTGGGGGAAGTGCCTGCAATTTGATGATGTCGAGGCAGAATGATTCTGCAGAAAGAATCTCAAGCTCCTGCGGCAGCAGTACTATTATGTCACATGGAAGGCCGATGGCACACGCTACATGCTCTTCCTGACGCGTCACGGCTGCTACCTGCTTGATCGCAACTTCCGCTTCCGGCGCCTGCAGATGCGCTTCCCTGTATTCAGCTGCCCTCCTTTCTTTCACCATAGTAGGGAATCAGAGGAGCAAAAGAGATTTTGGAGATTACCTCATGGGAGTCTGCTTTGACCTCAATGTTATAGTCTCTTGTACACTACATAAATAAATCACTATCAGTACAACATACTGCAGCTGGCCTGCCCGCTAAGTGGCACTTGGGTTTGGGGTCATCCAGTTGAGGTCCAGCAATCCTGGAGAGCTGGGCGGCGTCCACAATGGCACACTGCTGGATGGGGAGATGGTTATTGACGTGGACCGCAGCAGCGGCAAGAGGTTCCGCCGCTTCCTCGTCTACGATTTGATGGTGCTCAACCAGAGGAGTCTTGCCAAAGTCAGTGGACCTGCAGCTGACTTACCAGCCCTCTGCCACCGTTGTGTTGCTCACATTCCTTACTTACGTGCACTCTTATGTGCGAGGCAGTCAGTGCTGGAGTCAGACCTTCGGGCATGGCTGCCTGACAGTGACATTCTTCCGACTTTGAACGTGAAGGAGAGGTTCAGTGACCGCTGGGCGATGATCCAAAAAGAGATCATCGATCCACGGGCGAGGGCGATGTCGAGCGGCAGCAAGAAGGTCTACATGTGGGAGGAGGAGATCATGAAGGTATGCCCGCTTCTCACTCGCTTCTGCTGCCGCTCAACAGGAGTATGTTCGAGCCGGCCAACTGGGTCTTATACCATCAGTGCAGTTTCTTGTGTGCTTGCATCTCTCTGCAGTTAATACACAGTTGTAGAGTCAGGTCATCATGCGGTAAGCTGGTCAAGGGCTAGGCAGCACATCTGAAAGACTGTTGAGCCACTAGTATTGGAGGCGTTTTGTAAATTCATTTTTGTATCATCTCCACAATGACTTAGTAGGCTCGCATGGCAGGTCCGGCGTAAGGACTTCTACGACATATCTGCTGTCGGGAAGCTGCTCAAGGACTTCATACCCAAGCTCTGCCACGAGTCTGATGGTCTGGTTTTCCAGGTGTGGCTGTCTTCGTCCAGGAACAAGATGCCATTGAATTTTCAAAGAATGATGTTACAGCATAAGCTCCTGTTTGAACCACTCAGACTCTCAATAAGACTCCCAATGAAACTTCATGCAAGCTTCAAACTTGATTAGTAAGCCTGACATGTTGCTGAAAGTAAAGACCAAGAATGACCTCACATCTTGCACTTATATTCGCCATCACATTTGATGAACATACTATGTAAAAATCTATCACCGAGTATGCCGACACATTACGTGAATATCACACACGTCCAAACCAGTGAATACATGGTCAGGCCACAGTTCAGGGTCGTGATGCTGCTGGTGGTATCTACATGTTGATACTTAGACTGAAGGGTCTCCTGTCGTTCTCTGTCCAAATTAGCAGATGCACATACAAACATTTCGGTGACCAAGCTCTGACCTTGACCAACTTTGTCAAGCCGTCAGGGATGGGATGACCCCTATGTCGCGAGGACTCACGAGGGCCTGCTCAAGTGGAAGTACGCGCACATGAATTCCGTGGACTTCTTGCTCAAGGTTGCGCTTCCTCAGCACTACCAAGAAAGCTGATGTGCAGAGCGATCTTATCTGTCTCAGAGCTACTATCAAAAGCTCCTGATTTGTTGGCCACGTCCTTGAGCAGGTCGGGCCACTTGGTGAGTGGCAGCTCTTTCTTGCCAACCGGAGCCAGCTGCAGCAGCTTGTTGGAGCTAAACTCAAGTTCACAGGTATGTGCGTCTGACGTAACAAGCATCGAGTCTAGGCTAGTTGTTGTGTAAGAGAGCTTCATTCTGAACAGGTGCTTCAGGTGTATCTATTATCATGTCTGCGTGCTCTCATCTCTTCTTGGCACTGCTCTATAGAGAGAACCCTTTGGCCGGCCATGGCATGGTTTGCATGATGACCTTGTTATGTGTGCTGTAAGAAGCGGGGAGTCTGCTCTGTAGAGCTCAAGTGACAGATGCTATGAAGGGCATTGAATGATTAAAGCAAGAGCACAGGAAGTAATTGCACTTCTGCATGAGTCTGCCGATCATCAGCTCGCCAGCTCGCTTGATTTGCCACTCGTGCCTACGTGCTTCACAGAGGGCGTCGATACCAGCAAGCTGGTCGGCAAGGTCATCGAGTGCGCATGGAACCCGGATGCTGGGCAGTGGGAGTACATGCGGCTCCGGCCTGACAAGGAGCACCCCAATGCATGGCACACATACGAGAAGGTGACAGGAGCCTCCTGACGACTGCCCTGCTGCCCCGCTGTGATCAGTGACAAGAAGCTTCATGTCTAGCATGCTCAGATCCAACTTAGAACTCGCATTGTTTGCCTTGGCACGTGTTGGATGGGTCTGAATGTGGCTGGCGGTTGTTAGTCAGTCGGTCAGTTGGTCAATCAGTCTTTCATGAACTTGCAGTAGGCCCAGGCTATAAGTTGACTGCTTTGACAAATATTGAAAAGGTAGCGAGTTGGTGGGGGATTGTGAGGGATTGCACAGACAACCTCCATAGTGAAATGCTGCCTCATCATCTGAAGGCCTCATCCTTAGGCTGCTGACCTGCGGAATTTGTGGGCTAGGTTATACCTGCTTCGGCAGTGAGTCCTCGCTTAATATCATTAAAATCTCAAGAAAGTCATCTGCAGCTTCTATCTCGGCCAGTGCTCCGGATGACATTGATTGAGTACTCACAAGGAGCATGGCTCAAGCCTTTAACCACGACTCTGAGCAATCTGACCTCTTAGCTCTGCTGACATCTGCATCCTGCACCCGCGCTAGTGAAGTCAGCAAAGGCAGATTGTCTTTGGAGCTTATACCTTGCTGAGAGAAACTCAGGCTGATCTGTGTGCAGATTGTATTTACTGATGCAGGTTATGGGCAGCATACATGACAACATAACGGAGGACGTCCTACTGCCTGAGATTGGCACTGCCACCAAGCTGCCCATGTATGTGGAGAGGCTCAAGGCCAGGGAAGCGCAGGCCCAAGCACATTCGCACCCATTGAGGGCGCCAGCTTCTGTCAATCCCAGACCTCCTTAGGATGGACAGCTGTGCATATGATACTAGATCAAATTGGGATGCCACAAACTTGTCACAGCAGGTCGTGCTTTTGCTGCATAGGTTGCTTTTGTGAGAACCCCTGTCAGGCTGACAAGGTTGGGAACCCTGTGGAAAGTGGGACCCGCCATTAAGCAGTCTTTGCACTGCAGGATGAGCTTCTGATTGCAGTACTGCAGGTATTGGTGAATGCCTCCTTGTACGCAACCTGTTGTTAGCTCTGGGCTGAACTCTGTGCAGGAGTATCATATGATTGCAGACTCAAACGACATCATTTGTGACAATAGCAGTCGGTACTCAGTTTCATTACCAGTTTAAAGAGGCGTCATGGCCAATGGAGTACCGAGCTAATTGTGCACATTCTGCTACAGAACAGCAGAGTGAGCTTGCCAGACCAATGCAGCAGGCACAGACGCTAGTCACTGTCGGCCATGGCTGCCAAACTCCAAGACCAGCCAGGGCCTACGGCCCGAGGACTTGAAAGCGCAGCATGTCTCACGACCTACACTGACCTAATTCCTAGCACGTCTTGATAGCACGTCGACGAGCCCAAGGAGCAGCTCGAGATCGGGGGGAGGAGCGCCACCGGCGCCTGCCCTTAAGGGAAGCAGCGGCAGAGGTAACAGAGACCATGTACAGTCCAAGCTCGGTCGAGGCAACGCAACTCTTTCTTGCGCCCCATTTACGACGGGCTCCTGGAGTTGCCGGCCTTGGATGACAGGATGATGCCGACGATAAGCCCGTACAACGCAAGCGCCTCGGCAAAGATGAGGATAAGAATCATGCCCACAAAGAGCTTGGGCTGCTGTGCATTTGCCCTGCTCAATTGCACGAGAGGATTTAAAATAAGCAGAGCACAATTATGCAGGCTTTCAGCAGACACGAAGATCGAGGCGCCCCGACTCTGAAGTCAGGTGACGTTGCCCACACCAGAGCATCCTCCGCTGCTGACTTGCCAGTGGGGCCATGAGCAGGCTAGCCACCGAGGCTAGACTTGCCAATGTGTTGAGCACAGCATCTTCTGATTGAGGACAGCGTCAGTCGCCGGGATGGCGAGCTGCCTCGTCGAGAAGGCGTAGATGATCCGGCAGCAGTGGCCGCACTGCTCGTCGGCAATAACAAGAGGGCCAGCATCGATCCGCGAGAGCAAGGGTCACAGAGGCACGCACCGGACGCCCGCGTCGCCTACGATGCCGATGGCCATGCCGGCGGAGAGACCGGCGAGACCGCAGGAGAGGCCCGAGGATAGGTGGGCGTAGCCGTCGAAGAAGAAGTAGGGCTTGGCGGACGGGTTGATGCCGGTGGCGATGATGACGGCAATGATGAGGCCGTAGATGCCGAGCACGCCGGCCATGACCACCGGCACGATGGACTTCATCACCAGCTCCGGCCGCATCACGCCCATGGACGCCACGCCCACGCCGCTCTTGGCCGTCCCGTACGCCGCGCCCATGCCTGCGCACCACCACGGCGCCAGGGCTGAAGGACTGCGCCACGGCGGCGGCGGCATGACCGTGCCACGATGCTGGCAAACGCACGCTAGCGGCAGCAGCGACGACGGCGATGAAGGCGGCGGCAGCAGCGGCGGAGGCAAATAGAAGCAGAGCCAGCCCGCCGAGGAGGCGGACGTCGGCTGCGGCGGAGGCAACAGGCCCTGCTGCGCACATCAGGGGCTGGCGGCTCGCTAGATGTGCTATGTTAGTTGCGATCCGCGCGGCGGAGCCCGACAAGTGAGGCATGGACTTCCGCGGCGGCGGCGGTGGCGGCGACGCCGGCGCTTGCCGCGGCGGCCGCGGCGGCAGTGCTCACATGCGAAGACGAGCGCCGAGGCGGCGCCGAGGAAGCCGAAGAACGGCGCCACCTCGTCGCCGGAGAAGGCCGGGAGGTCCGACATGGCGCCTGGAGGAGCGGCGGGTGGTGCGGCGGCGGCGGCGGCGGCAGCGGCGGCGGCGGCAAGCGCGGCGGCAAGGGCGGCGGTGGCGGCGGCGGCGTGGGCGATGGACTCGGGGCCGGGGCTGATTGACGAAGTAGCTGCCCCGGCGGGGGTGGTTAGCTGACGGCGGCTTAGCGAGGGCGCGGCTGCATTTCCCGAGATGGAGGAATTCGAGTGGCAAGCCCCTTAGGTGGATGATCCTTGCTCCACCACGTTAAAATCACCAGCACGGTGCATTTGACCACAAATGTGCTCCCGTCGGTCGACGCGCCGGTTGCTCTGCCGGTAACTTCTACGTAAGAGGCCGCGCCCCCCTGGCACCCGCCCAGTGTGAACGGAGCACCCCCGTGGAGATGATGACCGGAGTTATGAGCTTAACGTATTTCTGTCAGCACCTGTCATAAGTCAGGTTGATGGGCACACAGGGGCACACTGGGTCAATGGGGAGGCTTCTCGGATTTTTATCGTCGGGTATTACCTCACGGAATTACAGGGGGACATTTACGCCATTAAGGAAGATTTGGGACCCTAAGTGATCTTGTGAGGCCCACCAGCNCAGCGGCGGAGGCGGAGCAGGGCCCCCGAGGGCCCCGGCGGCGGTTCAGGTCCAGGCTGCCCCGCTCCGCCGAGCCACCGCGGCGGCCACAGCGGCGGCGGCGACGGAGCCGTGGCCCTCTGTCCGCCGCCATTCACGCGGGTTCTGGCATGCCTCCGCTGCCGTCGCTGAGTGGCAGCGCGCTGTGGCCGCCGTCGCCGCGCAGGGAGGCCCCGCACGTGTACTTCCTGCGGCGCCTGTCGCCGGGCGCCGCGCTGGCGCGGTACGGCGCGCTGGCCGCCGCGGGCGTCGGCGCCGGCATGCTGGTGGAGCAGTGGATCAAGAAGAAGGTGGCAGGTGCGCTCACATGGCGTTCCAATGTCCGCTACGGCGACGTGGCTTTGGCTCCCCCGGCGAACGATGGCATTCCTGCAGCGCTTCACTATTTGGGCTTCCTTTAAGCAAAGCGAGACGACTTCTGGAGATACAGGCAAACGCCTGTTGTAAAGCACGATAATTCTCTGCCTCTCTGAGTATATCAGTGATTACTCTCACCAGATAATTGGTCATTATGATGCTGTCACGGTAGAGGGGTTGCAGGCTGAGCCGGACGGCCACAGGCTCGCTGCGGGCCCGGCCTCCCGGCCTCACTCGCGCCTGCCCGCTGTCGAGCAGAGGATGGCGGCATGATCGTCTTGCTGCCCAAGAAGGCGCCGCAAAGCGAGGAAGCTGTGCCAGATGCGAAGTGAATCCAAGAGGCCCCCTTCGTCGTCCTTGATTCGTCTGGGCTGGAAGCTTCTGCTCTGCAGTGCACGCTTGCAAATGCAATTCGAAGGTGCGTAGAGCTCTCAAAGCTTCAAATCTTTTAATCTGAAGTACTAGCAGGTTTGAGATGTCGGTGTGCTGCATTGATCTGGAAGAGATGTCCAATCGTACTAGTACGACGGGAAAGGAAAGCATAAGCGGTTAGATGTTCATGTAGAGAAGCCTGCATTCGTGCTTCCTGTGCTCAAGCAATCAATGTCAGAACAAGAGCAAGAACTGCTACCTCAACACAAAGACAAGTGGAAGGTAAGAGTATGACATTTGTTAACCTTGTTGTTTTCTCCACAGAGGCAGCGAGGCTACCAAGTGCTCGCTCTCGCTCTCACCATGCGTTCATGCGGAGACTGGCGTCTACATGCTGGGCAGGAGCCTTCAACCCTGACGCTCACGCAGCCTAACCACAGCTATTGAGATTGACAGTGGACGCATGGCACCATCGAGAAACATGGAGCACCTCTCTCGTTTGAAGCTTATTGATTGGCCTGCCAGGAGGTTGTCAGACGGGACATGCTTTTGCACCAGTGGCACTGCATCTTGAGATTTTCGTAGCAGGTCTGAAGCTCAGGGCAGTTGTCCTAGGGATCTCTTCAGGGAGCACTCGTGGTAATCAGCAGCTCTGCTTGCTAGATGCCTTGGCCAGTAGGCGGTGAACTTGCAGACGAGGATGTTATAGTTGCTCACTTCGCTGACCTGCTCAGGTTGCTAATATTAAGTCTGATGAGGCATGTGGACTATGAAAGCTCACACCACATATTTAATCGTTTTCTAAGTGCATGAATATGCTCTGAAGTCGGAACCAAGCCTTGCCATTTGATGCCAATAGAGTTGTTGGAGTACCCCCTTTCACAGCAGTACGACAAAATGGGTATGCCGCCCAGGAGAACAGACAAAACCTTACATAATTGAAGGGAATCTCTGCCGAGTGAAACATTGCACTGGGTCCGTATTTCGATGTCGATCAGGCCTTCCCAATATTTCAGCCGCAGAAATGGCGCAGTACACTGAACAACTTCACACCATCTTTCAGGCCAAGGGAATCCACGACTTTGCTGCGAGTAGACTGCGATTGTCCTCAACGCAACTCTGGCAAATACACACATGGTCGACATGACTACTTTCATCTAGAGCAATACCTTAGCAGTCACTCTCTTGCTCATCAAATTTCTCAAAGTTGAGACTGCTGGCAGCCATTTCTTCAAGTTTGCAGAATTGACACCTGTGATGGCCTCTGCTGGACAACATCGTGAGTGAAGCAACCCAGTCTTAGTTGTGGAAGGTGGGCAGCTGAGTGCATTTTAGACTGATTCAGCATGTCAGCTCTCCTTACTGCAGAAGCTGGTTTGTTCAAGGCTGCTGCTGTCCACCAAGTAATGGCTGGATCACTGCAATGGCATTCTGAAGCCATTTATGACTCGTCCATCTCATGGGTCACATTGTTAACAACATCGGTCCCCAGCAAAGACACTACGCTTCTACTATTTCTGAAGCTTTCGAAGTTTGCAACCTCATGGACCTCAGCCGCGCTGCGCTGCCGCTGCAGCTTACTTCCTCATAGCTTCTTAAAAAGCTCATATGAATGACGTTAGTGCTGGTGAATAACACGCCCTCAAGGTCAGCAACAACCAGTTAATTGCCTCAGGTGTCATGCTATTCAGCGAAGTACAACATTGAAGCGCTGCACCTAGGTCAACTGTGTGTCAGCCAGATGGGTCACTCTGCTCCGATGGTACCTTCATCTCCACCTCTTAGAGCCAGCTGAGCACCAGTCACGCCTGACCAGGACAAGTACCTAGCCTCTTCACTCCTGAGTAAGTTTCATCAAACCGAGGCAGTGGAGGTGCATGTGGTTGTCTTGTATTCACACAATGTGCGCAGTGGGCTACATCACCGCTAGCTGTCTGAGTGATAAAATGTCAAATGAGGGGCTTCCGAAGGTGGAGGGAAGGGACTTCCAGAGGGCTCGCGGCCCGCTGCTGCAGGCTACCACCCGCGGGAGCTGAGCGCAGCCACGAGGGCGCCCAGAGTGGCGTCGATGGCCACATTCCAGCTGCGAGCGAGGTCGTCGCGCTGCCGCTTGCCCACGAGGAGGGGCCTCTGGCGGCGCAGGCGGGGCAGCGCAAGGCGCACTGCGTCGTCAGCGAGCTACAGATGGCTGGCCGGAGCTCATCGGTGTAGGGTTTGGGGTTTCAGGTCACAGGGCTTAGGTTTAGGGTTTAGGGGCTTAGGACTTAGGCGTGAGGGTAGCAAACAAACGGAGGAGGGCGCGAATGACTCACGAAATACTACGATGTCGTGAATCTGAGGCTTCGATCATTCATGAATACTTGGAGATTGGAGGGGCTCACGGGTGGAGGCGGGGGAAGGTAGGCGGCGTCGCCGGCGAGCGCGGCGGCGGTCCGCGCAGTCTCGCGCCACAGGGTGCGCCGCTCGAGGGCGTATGCGCCGGCGCCGGCGGCC
>WELB01000189.1:71626-84082 GCA_009602725.1 Spirogloea muscicola | reverse complement strand
CGGGCACGGCAGGCTGTGCAGGCCTACCACCTGGCGCTGGACGCCGCCGCCGCGGCGCTCTGCGCGGCCCTGGCTGCGCTCCCGCACCTCCGGCGCCTGCCGCCGTCTCGCGCTGAAGGCCCCGTGCCTCTGCGCCTGCTCGCTCTGCACGCCGCCGAGGGCTTCCGAGACGCGGCGGGAGGCCACGCCCACCCGCGCCGCATCTTCGCCGCGGTCGCCGGGCCGCTGCTCGGCCCCCTGCTCGCCGCGCTGGCAGCTCTGCGGGGCGCCGCCACATCCCACGGGATTGAAGGTGGACATCAGACCCATCAGCAAAAGGGTTTAAGGTCCAGGGTTCAGGGATCAAGGGTTTAGGGTGTCGGGTTACATTCTGGCATCCATAGATGGTGCAGGAGATCTGGTGAGTAAGTAAGCAAGGGTTATGTAGGGCTCATATGTCAGTGAGGTTGAGATCACAGAATTTGATTTGATGACATCTGTGTGCAGCTAAGTGACACTTCACGTCGTGGTTATCCCCTCCCGATCATACTCTCGGGCCCTGACACCAAAGTTGTCACTAATATACCTGTTGCTCAGCCCAAGCCTCAAACCTTAATCACTTTGCCGCTTCCTGCCTGCGGCTGCCGCGGCGCTCATCTTCGCCTGGATGGCATCCTGTGGCAGGAACTGGTAGAGGCTGGGAGGCTTGCATGCTCGCAGCGGTGGAGGGCATCTTGGAGCGCGGGCTTTTTCTGAGCTTCCATGTAAGCGGGTATGCCGCCACCGCCGCCGCGGCAACTGGCACTGCCTCTGCCGGAGTGGCGAAGGACGACGACAGGATCAACCATGACTTTGGGGAGAGGAGAAAAGAGGAAGGTGCGAGGAAGCGAGGTGTGGAGCGGCGCCAGCAGGGGGGCGACGTTGACAACCCGCGGAGCTACCACCGGCTGCTCTTTGAGGCCGTCGACGCCGGCGTTGGCGCCATGAGCACCCACCACCTTGACGGCTTGGACTGGCTGCTGCAGGCGTACGCCCGTGCGCTGGCTCGGTCGCCAGCACGGCTCACCGAGGCCGTCAGCGGCAGTGGTGTTGGCGGCTCCGAGAAGGTACTGGCAGACTTTGGCGGTGGCAGCTCTCTGGATAGCGAAGCTGGCGGGCACACAGCAAGGGCGCCGCGCAGCTCGGCTCTTTTTGTCGTCTTCTCCAGGCTCCTCAAGCCGGTGCAAGAGGGCCTGCTCTTGCGCTCTGCCGGTGGCGAACAGGCAGCAGAGCTGCTGCCGCTGGTTCGTGCCATGGTGGCGCTCATGCGGGCCGCCCGCAGCGTGGGTGCGTACGTGCCCAGCGAGGACACCCCGGCGCGGGACCAGTTCGCCCTCCTCACCAAGTTGGCAGGGTGAAGCGCGAGCAGCCATGGAACTCTTAGCTTGATCTGAGATTCTAGGGAAAGCCTTCAGGGGTTCATGAGTGCATGAAATCTGCTGGCAGCCTCTTACCTTAGATGCTAGTAGATGCTGATGTGGTGGAAGGCCATCGGGCACAAAAACTACCAGCACCCAAATTTTGGCTGGGTTTGACCGTGCGCTACGCAAAGCATGCTGCTAGCTTCTCACTGGTAGTGCTGCTGTTCGGCCTGCCTTGGGCAGCCTGACGATGGAGCTCGCGACAAGCGCAGCGGTGCAGGCGCCGCCACAGCCAATAAAGCCTAGGCCTGGCAGCAGGTGCACGCACTGGCAATGGTTCACTTATCTTTCTGATCTAAGTCGGAGCGCCTGCCGATGAAATGGGCTCGCAGCGGAGCTCATCCTGATGGTCCAGTGCTACAGTCAGTGCAGCGAAGCGGTGGCAGCGGCGCCTGCTGAAAAATAGAGGGGAGTCCTCAGCGGAGCTCGTGCTAATGGTTCGTTGCTACCGGCAGCGCAGCGAAGCAGCGGCGGCGTGGCACCCAGCACGCCTGTGGGTACGGCGGGAACAACGGGACTCAGCACGCAAGGCTTGCCACGGCACTGGTCGTGCTCCTCGGCGAGCTGCTGGAGCTTGAGTACCGGGCGATTGAGCCGCACGCGACCGCGCTGTGGTCGCTCCTCCTCTGAACCGCAGGCCTGAGCCACAGTGAACCCTTCTCTGAGTCTCTGGAAGTGGATGCCTTTGCGGCTAGCGCGGCTCTTGGCAGCCGCCTCATCAAGCTTTATGGCGAAATCCGCCAGGTGAGGATGACAACTCATTAGCTGTCTAACAAGCCGTTATTCAGGGGTTCTGGGCTGAGGTCCAGAAAAAGGAAAAGGATAGACGTTTAGTCCATTTATAAGAACCAAAAGCTGACTCTTGCCCCGCTGGTCATGAAGCTTAAGATGGAGTCGCTTCTGCACTCTGAGCACAGCCGCTGCGCTGTCACTGCCGTTGCAGGTCCATAAGGGGGTCTGCGGGCTGGCCACGGCACTCCGGGGCCCTGCTGGCGCTTCCAGTGGGGCCGCTGCGCTAGCCGCCAGTCGTGCTATCCTGGGCACTGCGGCAGCGGCGGCACGGCGCGCGCCGGCTGGCCAGGTGCCGTCCCTGCTAGAGACGCTGGGGGCTGACATGGCAGCCACCCTAGGCACAGTGTGCAGTGACGGCTGGGTCGGCCACGGGCGTGCAAGAACGGCGGCTGCACTAGCGGGACTGTACACCTGCGTCCTTGACAATGTGGCAGTAACGCCAGGCAATGCGGTGGCTTCGGGGCTTTCAGCTGGCGACATGCTCCAAGCGGTGCTGCCGCTGCTGCGGCAGCCGGGGTGCACCTCCTTCGACGCTGCTGTCCTCGTGCCGCTCTTCCTGTCGCTGCAGGCGCTCCAGGCCCACTGCCGTGCTAATGCACCGCCGGAGGATGAATCATTGGCAGTGTCCGCTGCATTGCTCAAGACCGACACAGATTTCTTGACCAATCTAGCAACCTTGTCATTTGAAGCCCCGGCTTGCGGCAACGGGACTGCCAGTCTTGCCATCGAAGGCGACAATAGCGGGGTCGCGCCAATAGCAAGACTGGCCTCAGATACTGCTGCCGTGCACGCCCTCAGCGACCTCGCCGGCAAGGCGCTGCTGGGCAAGCCCGACAGCAGGGTTGCCAGGAAGCGCGCCGTGCGTCAGCTGCTGGCGGTGCTCTTTGGTGGGCTCCAAAGGCTGGCACTGGCAGCTGGCGGCAATGACCTCTGGGACGGCGTCCCCGCATCGCTCACGTGGACGACGTACCCAATTGCTCAGTGGCAGCTCCTTTGCCGCAGTGCAGACCTGTGGTCGCCGCTGGCTGGCCGCGCCCAGCTGGCGCGCTTCTGGGCCACCGTGCTCGCCACGGTGCCACCAGACCTGGCCTGCGGCGTCTCACAGTGCTCCGGCATGGAGGTGGCCACAGAAGGAGGAGGCATGTCAACAGCCGACATCACATTGGAATTGCTGTCGGACGCCACCTTCTACGAGCTGCTGGTACTCCCCTTGACTCTGAGCAACCTGGCATACATTGAGGTGCTCTGCAAGTGAAGCTATCAGAAAGCAGCTTCTCTTTTCTGGCTAAGCACCCAGATCAGTTACATTGTTTAAGGCAATTCCTTGTGAGGCTCCTTTGCTTTGCTGCAATGCCGAAATCCACAGGCATCCACTTACAAGCTCAGGCTCAGACCAAGAGATGATGGCATCTGCTCGCCGTTGATGTAATTGTGCTTAGGAGTTGAGCTTGTGGAGTGGGTGTACTGCTTAGGGGTTTCCAAGATAAAGAGCTTGGGCCAGCAAAACGCAGCAAACCAGAACCAGTCTTCAGCCCTGACATAGAATTGCGTGTTTTGCATGTAATGCAGGCGGTTCGGGAAGCCTTTGCAGCCGCTTACACTCAGGAGCTTGAGAAGGCTACCTGTGCGGCACTGCAGCACTTTGGCTTGCCGTTTGCTGATGAGCTGCTGCACTCTGCCAGTGAGGGCCCTGGCGTTGTCGACAAGTGCTTGGAGCACGTGCAGAACCTGCTGGACAGCCAGGCGAGCTGGTCGCCAGAGGAGCGTGCAGGCGCAGTCGCTCAGCTGACCAGCGCACCCGAGCTGGACCTTGCAAGGCTGTGCAGCCTCCTCATGCTCCTGGGGAAGCTGCCGGCAGCATACTTAGCAGCTGGCGATGCTGCGACCTTGTTCGGCGTCGTCGGTCGAGTTGAGCAGTACGGGCTTGCACTCCTTTGGTTGCTCGCAAGCAGTAGCAAGGCAAAGCATCTATTAAGCATGGAGCTCTGTCGATGAAGACATTAGTAAGTGCCAATTGTCTACGAGTATGTACGAAGGACATGTCACCAATTGCATGGTCAAACGCAGAAGTAGAGTCAAGCCAGAATCAGTGTAGAATACTGATCGCCATCATGATCTGACTTTGTGAATCGTGCAGGTTGCTCACCCTGCTGCTGCTCCAGGACCCTGCGCAGCACTCGCAGGCGCTGTCGGCGCTGGTCACGTGCCGCGCCGCTCAAGCTGCCCTGGCGCACGCCCTCTCTGCGCCCCAATTGTCAGTCAGCTTGAGCTCCGCCGCAATGGATGTGAACTCCACTGCAGAGGCCCTGCCACGATTGCTGGACTGGCCGCTGCTGTCTACCAGGGCGGCCCTGCATGCCACAGAGGCGGCTGCTGAAAAGGGCAACGTTCTTGAACACCTGCCAGCCATCGATAGTGTGCACTGGTACCAGGTGGGAGCACCAGGTGACGACTCTGTGGAGGAGCTCATCGACGAGATCCAGGTGCTGGCTTACCGCCTCGCGGCAAGCCTGGGTGTTGACCCCAGCAGCTTCAGGACGCTTGTGGCCCACCTTCTGAAGGAGCTGCACTGCTTCTCTGAGGACGGCAGTGGTGGAGCTGATTGCCAGGTCCGAGTCACAGCGGCGGCCGCCGTACTCAGCAGCGTGCTCTGGCAGCTTGTGGCGCAGAGCTGGCTGAGCTTTTCAAGAGCGGCAGAATTTCATGACGTTCTGCAGCAGTGTGAGGCCACTCTTGCCGGCCTACTGGATGTCACAGGAAGCTCATCAATCTGGGGAACGGTTATTCAGTGCCGAATATCGCAGAGACCGTCTGCAGCTTCACACAGTGTAGATAGTACTGAAAACGTGGTTGTAAAGGAGGAGCAGGCAGTCCATGAGGTGGATGTGAGCAAGCAGGCTGGCAATGGTATCGTCACTGACACTGCGGGTGAGAGTGAGAGTGAGCTTTTGGACGAAAGGGAAGAGGAGAAGAGCAAGGAGGACGAGGTCAGGGGTGAGGTCTCAGGCAAAGGTTGCGGGGATGGACCTGATATGGTGCACGCCAAGTCCAGACGGAAGATAGCACTGTTCAGCTGGGAAGCGTGGGAGGACGTTGACATCTGCCTCGTTGATGTCGACGCTCGGAGCCTGCGGCATGTGCTGGGCTGGCAGCGATGCATCGGCCACCTCTTCTCTGCGAGCGCAGCCACCTTGAAGCTCTGGGCTACATCATGCCTTGAAGGTCAGCTCAGCACCCACCTGGTAGTCTTGGGGACCAACACATTGCGCCTGCAATACCAACCTAGTTGTGGTTTGCACCTCACCTGAATCTGGCAGGACGTACACCAAATCCAGGCCGCAATTGGGTCCACAAATTGATCACATGGAGCTCGTGAGCAAGTTACACCTTTGGGGCCTCCATTTTGCATGTTCGAACTTCCAGTCCAGAGTCGAAGCAATGTTCTGTAGCATGGCTTCCGCTTATCGTTTGATACTGGCAATGCGTGGCACCGGCGTCATTCCAGATCACGGTGCAGCCTCAGTCCGTGTCGATCGCGTCCACCTTATGGCAGCAGCACAGGGGCTCCTGAGAGATGCTCCATCTGGGCGGCTCGACGGGCGCTGCCTGCTGGGTGCCTGCCAGTACCTGGAAGCCGTGTTCGCCACCTTTCATGGCGGCGTGGAGCCCCCGCCCCTGCCGCTGATGCGGAGCCTGGCTGAGCTCCACTTGCACCTCCTGGGGTCCATGAGGCGAGCGGCCGGCAGGTCCCTTTCAGTCTCAGCCCTTGATGTCGCCAAGTACCACGCAGGCAAGAACACCAGGTTGCCGCCCCTGCAGGCAGCCGCCAGGAGCTCGTTTGCAGCGCTCGTCAAGGTGGCGTCTCGACCGCACCTCGACCTGGTGCTCTGCCTCATTGAGCAGGCCATTCTGGGCAATGCCAATGCAGTCCTTTGTGATACAAGGCTTGGCACGCCGCTGTTGGGCACTACAGCTTTCATGGCCAATCCTGATGTCAAAGAAGCAAATGAGGTTATTAGGAGTGATGGCAATGGCTGTTGTGGAGCTGCTTCAGAGAGCCTCCGGTCTGCTGCTGCTGAATGCCTGGATATAACTCTTCAGGCAGTGTCAGGTATTTTCTCTTGCGACATAGTCTTCCAACATGCTCATGTAAGTAGAAGTCAGCGTTGAAGGTTGAGGGCGTAGATGTTGAATCTGCATCCATACCAGCCAGAATTGCTCAGAGCAGCATTGGCATGTCCATCTTATCAGCCATACTAGTCAGTACGCCCTTACCTCCTCCACCAAGTGCTTGCATCATGCTAGCTTCAAGTCGTGGGCCCTTGGCCTATCCTATCTTGCAAGATTCAGGGGCCAATGCAAGCTCCTTATTTAGCAATCCAAGCGACTATTGATGGCTGAAGGAGAGCAATTATCGGAATGTGCAACACATGCAATCCTTGGAACGCCTTAGATAACTTCCCAATCTGTTCTTGCTGGTGGTGCTGACGGGTGACAAGTGACATAATGCCTCGTCGGCGTCACCTTGATGCAGGGCCATGGCGCCTGAGCCGGCTTGCCAGCCATGCCCAGGCCTTCCTCACGGCCATCTTTTACAACATCAGCGCTGGCAGCTGCAGCAACGGCCCAGCTGATGACGGCTGGGAGGGTGCTACAGGGAGCATCGCCAGGCCTTATGTCCCCACGCACTCTGCTGACCTTCTGCTGGTGAGAAAGCCCACCCTTCTTGGTTCGCACTGGTCAGTAGCTTGCACAGTCTGCCACCTGCGCTCTTACTTTTAGCGCCTCCAATCTGGATTGAGGGTCTGGGCTTCTGTCGAGGAAGTCATACAGGGTCTGAGGGTCATTTGCAGTTTCGACTCATGTAGCTGCAATCTTCTGACATCCATTGGCACTTGCTATAAGCAGACTGTATCACCATCCTCGACAATAAGTCATATTAGAGGCAGGCTTTCAGACCAGAATGTATGGATGTTAGACATCCACATTACGCATGGCCCTTTATCGGGGAGGGTTTGCGGGTCAGACACTTCAGCTCAGTTGCATTTCTGCAGTACATCAAGGTCATGACGACCATGATATCCAGGGCAGCCATCTTCCCCATGATGGCTGCACACGTGGCGCTTGCGGTGCACGCCCCGTGGATTATCTTCAACTGTGGCCCAAGCCGCAGGGCTCGAGTAGTCCTCTTCAGCAGTGACCCCGCATCAGTGGACCTTTTCGTGGCTTGCTGCAAGCTGCTGACTGCAGCTGTGCACCACAGGCTGCGGTAAGAAGGCCGGACTAGGATTTGCCCACCTGTTGCTAAAATCCTGCTAGGGGCTTTCCCACCTTATTGATGGGGTTGCAGTCTGTACGGGATCGGGATCTGCCAGAAAGTAAGGTCGCATTGCATCAGTAAATCATGAAAGTCAATTCCACTGCCCAGGTTGAAGGTCAAGGCCATTGTCCAATCATCTAAGTGGGTCGTCTAATTCCGCCCTGCAGGGAGGTCCGGCGGCTTGCAGCAATGCTCACCTCGTCAACTGAGGCACTCTTGCTTTGCCTGGGGGCGCCCAACCGCCTGGCCGAGAGGCTGGAACCGTCGGCCTTCGCAAACGAGGGCACTGACTTTGCTGTACATTGTGCCAATTGGCTGAGGCGCGTCTACGAAGCAGTGAGGCGCTTTGCCTATAAATCATAGAGGCAGTTGCACTAGCTGCTATCATAAGCACTAGGGAAATGCTTATGATTGCTTGCTTATGCAGCTTGGCAGCATATGCATACAGCTGAACGCTCACAGTGTGATTTGTTCAGCATTTGACTGCATCACTTTAAGGACTAACACTCTAGGTCCTGTTAACAGGTTGCGGATCAGAAGGACACGCTTGGGAAGTACTGCGTGCACTTGCTTGCAGATTACATCTCCCACTCGTGCGCCCACTTCGGCTGGGGTCTTCCAAGGTGCGCTAGCGAGGACAATGAGAATTGTTGGCTGGCTGGTCAAAGTGTTGGCTGGTTTTTGGCCATTGCTGTGAGCATAAGTGACACGAGTAGAGCTGTCGCCCTTTGCCTCTGGATGGCGTTTTGAGGGCTGCTGCAAGGTTTTGCAGGAGTGTGGAGGGAAGCCTGAAAGCCGGAGCATTTGCTCTTATGGATGTCTGCAAGCCCCACGAGCTGCAGCAGCTTTACACGGCGCTCGGTGGCGGTAGGAGTCTTTGCTTGCTATGGCCTAGCATTGCCTTTGGCCACGACTGGGCAACCACTTGGACTTCTGACATTTTTGTGGCCGTCTGTGCTTGCTGGCTTGTTCGCAGAGGGCCTGAGGAGGGACGCGCTCCTTCAGCTCAAGGGAGAGTATGAGCGCCGCCACAAATATACTGGCAAGGTGTAGCAGCTGTTGCTACGTCAAAGGCTTGCCAAGTGGGTGCATTTATGCGGAGTACCTCTGCTCCTGCCATCAGATTCTATTTGTGAGAATCAAATACATGGAATTTAGAGTCCTCCCATTGGGACAGCACATTTTTGAGCTCTTCAGAAATCAAGAGCCATGAATACCATTTGTTTGGCCCTCTTAGTAGAAATTGTGAAATACTTTGGATATTGTTTGCTGTGTTTTCAGTCTTTCACACGTGGCCAGAGCCCTGCCTCCAACCTTTCATGCATCTAGTGTGCTGGGAATGGTGATGGGGACCCACTGATGCACAACACTGATTGACTTTGGATTAACCCATGATAGCCCCTTGACGATGCTTGAGTTGTACTCAACAGACCGCATCTAACCATTGAAACATGCAAACCACCACATCTCGTTCTGAGACCAGAACGAGCCTGCAGATCAGTGTGGCCTGGAAAGTACACGGAAGAAATAGTAACACATGGTTAGCACAGTCCTGTGCCACGCTCAAAGCGCAGGTGGCAACCACGCAAGTTTTTGGCTGGATGGCGTAGCACCTGCTACGATAAGGAGGCTCAAGCTTCAGCTCGACCTTGAGCTGACACTGTGTCAACTTCTTGCTCACTCTTGTTAGCGTTGCCACCATGAAGCGAAGTGGCAGCAGCTCGGATGCATGCCCTTGCAGCTGCGTGCTGCTCCACAGCCTCTGCTCCAGTCTATCCTACAAAGCAAGCCATCTACTTGGTCTACTGCTGTCCTGACTCCTGCACAGGGCCTGATGAGGGGCCAGATTGCTGCTGTGGCGGGCGAGCTGATGCACGCAGGATGGGGCATAAAAAGCTGCTGAGGTGCCAGTCCTGGAGGTGAGGTCTGCTGACCATTAGCAGGCAGGCAACTGTGACCACAGCTTGATGGCTCGTCACCTTCCAGCTGGTGCAGGTGTGTGTATGGTTGAACCTGGTGATTTGACCTTCTTTTGGAGGCCCAAAGCCCAAGCCCAGGGCAGGCACCCATTGCTTTGACAGGCCGAGTGTCAGACGTCTGGTCGGGCCTGTTCAGCGCGACTGCTGCTCTGTTCCTGCGATGCAGAACCTGCGCAGCCAAGTTCATACACTGTGAGTCCTTGAAGATTGGCCTGACCACATTGGACCTCACATGCAGCTTGAGGACATGCAGCAACCTAGCAAAGGCCACAAGAAATTACTTGTACTTCCAAAGCATGGAGGACAAGGTGGTTGCAGCAAGTTCAACTAGGGTTAAGCAACAACCCTCTGAGGCGCCACCTTCGACTGTGTTGCCTGAGATGTCAAGCTTGCAGAGTGGGCAGGAGGAGTTTATTCTGAGCCATGTGTCAACACAGCTGCTGTGAAAGTGGTGCTCGCATGGCAACTCCTTGAGCTCCACTCCATCGCAGTACCTTCCCAAGCAGATGCAGCAGACCTGCGCAAGCAGCAAGACTGCTCAGATTGATACCAAGTCACTATTGTGTCCGCATTCTCAAGTATTCTCATTGACTACGCACCCATGCTCAGGGTTGTAAGACTACCGCCCTTTGACTAACACGCAGTGCTTGAAGCTTGGCTATCACAAAGTGCAGCAAGTCGGAACATCACGAGACATGCTCCATGGTGGACTACGCCAAAGTTGATTTTCATCTCTGTGACACCGCCCTCTGCATATCTGACGCTGTTATTTATTTCATCTATGCTGGAATGACGACCTTAGAGCAGCATCCAAATGAAGACGATATTGCAAATTCAATAGCAGTTCATCAGAAAGGGAGGTGCGGACAAGTTAGCAGGGAGCCTTACAGCATCTTCCGCTGAGACGCGGCGCTCATCGAGTGTCCCCTGAGCCAGAAGGCCGCCCTCTCCGACGCCCTCAGTATCAGATTCTCCACCTTCCTCTTTGAAGCTATCCTTGTGTGCTCCGTGTGACCTAAATTTGTACTTCTGAAGCGAGCTGATTGCCTCAGGCGATGCTCCCTTGCCGTGCATCGGCTCATCCGAGAAGCCAAGGAGCATGATGATGACGGGAAGGCAGCAGCAGATTGTGGCACATACTATAAATGGCATGGCATAGCTTATGCAGCTAAGTGTCAAGTACGAAACACAGAGCCTGCATCATTGGAACCACTGAGTGTCACTCACGACCAGACCCATCCATGTACACGCTACTGACAGTATGATATGGAGGTATTAGGGCATAGCCTTGTCAGCACTGTCTCTCTTGCCCTCTGTTGCATGACACATTAATTACTGTGACATACTGGCAGCCCTCCATCACTTACCAGTACAAGCTTGGTGCTTCGTGGTAGGCGGAGTCGTCTCCAAATACCCACACATTGCCAACGACAAACCAGACTGCAAAAAAGCCGTCCAAAGCGATTTTGAACCGCTCCACGACAAGCATCATCCTGCAGGAGGAATGGAACGTTCTTAGTCTTGCAAGACCTGGTCAAGCTTCAGAAATGTGACTCCCTGATGGCGTAATGGCGAGGCACATGATACGGAGAACACAAGCACAAAGATGCACCAGTTCCCGTGTCAACTTGATGAAGCCATGAGGAACAGCTCTTGTTCCTCATGGCTTCAGCTCAAGCTTCAAAGCCGCTCAAAGCACTAGCAAATGCTTCCTTGCTGCGCGCGCATGCTATTGCAAAAGGTCCAAGGTTCAATAACATCACAACCACTTACCGTTGCTCATTGTACTGCGCAATCATCCAGTTCCAGAAAGTTCTTCCAGACAAGGAGCGCCTTGCTTGCAGTCTGCTGTTGTGCAGACTGATTGGTAGTGATTCACCTGCAGATGTGGACCGAATTTGTGGTATGGTAGCAATCATGAATTGATCAGAGCTAGGAGTTGCTGGCGCAGGTACCATGCCACTTCTCGCCGTTCTCTCAGACCTGCGAGCACAAGGAATCATGGTGAGGTAGCATGTAGACAAGCTTAAGTTTAGCTGGTGCTATTTAGGAAGCATATGGAAGTCGATGAAAGAGAGTTGGATCCTTGCAAGACCTTCTCATGGAAGCAGCAGTATTCAACTGGAAAGCTGGAAAACTTATTCTGCTCAGAGAAGCCATCCTTAAGCACATCTACAAATAATATGGCTATTATTGAGATGAAGTTGCAACCATTGCATACACATCATGCGACCCGGCAGTGAAGCTGGCACCTTGATTGGCCTGAAGAAGGGGAGCGACTATGTCCGGACTGGCCATGCACACGAACGTAGCGATGCGTGTATCGCCAGAAGAGTAACGGGATGGTTGCCATGCATCCGGCAGCGTAACCGATAATCCAGAGGCGGAGCGGCGGCTCGGGCTTCTCCTTCGGGGAGAGGACGAGCACGAGGCACGCTGCCAGAATCTGGCTGAGCGTGAAGACCAGCTCGATGGACACCCAGAGGCCGGTGTTGAAGGGATTGGTCCTCAGACGCTGGCCGGCCTCGACGGCGCTGCCCGTGGGGGACTGGTCGCCAGCGGAGCCCTGCGAGGTCGGTGAGGATTGGAAGGTCGGCGACGACGGCAGGGACAGCGGCGAAGGCACGGGGAGACCCCTCGGAGGCTCCTCGACGCGGATGGCCATCTGACGTGACTGGCCATGGCCGTCCCGAGCCGGCGGCGGCGCCCGGTCCGGAGCTTCCTCGGCGGCTGGACGCCTGGGGCCGGGGGCTTCGGCCTGCCTGGGCGCCTGCAGCTGCCCCCGCAAGTGCTCGGCGGAGGCGGCGCTGTCCGAGCCCTCCGGCGGCGCGCGCGTCGGGTGCATCTCGGGCGGGCGCGGCCGCGCCAGGTGGCCTAGCAGCGGCGACGCGTCGGCCGGCTGGTGGCCATGGCAGCGCAGCGGGGG
>WELB01000189.1:56360-70934 GCA_009602725.1 Spirogloea muscicola | reverse complement strand
AAAAAAAAAAAAAAAAAAAAAAAAAAAAAAAAAAAAAAAAAAAAAAAAAAAAAAAAAAAAAAAAAAAAAAAAAAAAAAAAAAAAAAAAAAAAAAAAAAAAAAAAAAAAAAAAAAAAAAAAAAGCAGGCTCGGGAGCAGCTCGGCCGCCGGCCGGCCGGCGCGGGCGCGGCTGAGCGCGGGCCTTGCGCCGAGACGGCGGCCACGGCCATGAAGTCGGGCTTCGCTACCACGAGTGCGGCGGCGACGTCGCTGTCCGGCTCCTCGCGCAGGGTCGCATCGGTGGCCGGCGCCCTCGGCCACCTGCCGCCGTGGCAGCCGCAGAGCACCATGGCCGCCCGACGGGCTTTCACGTTGCCTCTTGCGATCGCTACGGCGGCCGCACTCCCGCGGCTAAGCCGCCGCGGCACATGGCCAGGCCCGCGTCGGCCGAGCTGGCCGTGCGCCAGGCCGTCACCAAGCGGACTGCTCCTGGAGTCTGGTCGGCCTCCGAGCGCAGTTCAGGCGGCTACGAAGTCCCGCGCTTATGGCGGCGACGTCGGCGCCAGCGGCGGTACCGCCGGTGAATCGAGCCCGGCGGCGACGGCGCCCGCCGGCGCGGAGAAGTTCACACTGACCACGCCGCTGTACTACGTCAACGCGGCGCCGCACATGGGCAGCGCCTACCCAACCATTGCAGCAGACGCTCTCGCTCGATTCCAGGTACACTGCCTCCTTGGCATCGTATTTGTGGCTCCCTTGTGCCATCCCACATGATGAGGCGCGGCTCGTCAGCGAAGCTGTGGACCTGCCAGTTCTGTCTCTGGTCAGACACACTATGTCGGTCGGTGCTAATGCTATGTTGCATGCTCTACTGTTATGGCTGCCGACCTGGCAGCGGCTGCAAGGCAAGGACGTGACATTTATCACTGGCACTGACGAGCACGGGGAGAAAATTGCGGCAGCTGCCGCCAGCCGTGGGCGTCAGCCACGGGAGCACTGCGACCTCGTCGCTGCCGACTATGTTGCCCTCTGGGAGCAGGTGATGCAGCGCAGAGGGCTGAGGGCGAGGTCCTGGCTGGCAATTGCGATCAAGCGGCTCCTCCGCTGGCAGGCGCCTGACAGCGGAGGAGCCGGCCTTCCCTTTTCCTTCTGCAGCTGGGAATCTCATACAATCGCTTTGTCCGTACGACCGCACCGGCGCATGAGCATATTGTGGCCGAGTTCTACGCCCGCGTGCAGGAGCGGGGCGACATCTACCGGGCGATATATGAGGGCCTCTACTGCGTGGCTTGCGAGGAGTACAAGGTATCTAGCCGGCCTTCACCGTCGAATCTACGGCTATCCGGATTGTTGCTGAGTCATTTGAAGTCAATGAGGATAATTAGCTCCAATTGCAGGTCATATGTTCGTCATGCACAGTGTGGCACACACAAATGCATCTGATCAGAGATTGGGGGCTCCCCCCTAGCGGCTCATTCTTCCCCTCAGGGTGCGCCGGCCTGGCTAATCTTTTTCTTAGGATGAGAAGGATCTCCTGGAGGGCAGTTGCTGTGCTATTCACCGCACCCCGTGCTCGCACCGCAAGGAGGACAACTACTTCTTCGCGCTCTCCAAGTACCAGGCCGCACTGGAGGACCTCCTTGCCTCCAATCCCGACTTTGTGCAGCCGCCGTTCCGGAGGAACGAGGTGCTGGGGTGGGTCAAGGATGGCGTGCGTGACTTCTCCATCTCGCGCGCCGTGGTGGAGTGGGGCATCCCTGTCCCATCCGACCCTGCGCAGACGATCTATGTCTGGTTTGACGCGCTCCTGGGGTCAGTTTGCCACCTTCTCAAGCCTTTCCTGTTCTTGAAATTTTTGTTTTGGAATGCACCTCCCAAGTTTGACAAAGGCTGCTCAACAGCTTTTTGCTACTTTTGGGCAGCCTGCCTTCAAGAGTCAGGCATGATTCGTGACACCAACAAGCTTCTGGATATTTGAGATACGTACTTGTGCTGGAGTTAGGACGAGACAAAAACATTGGCGCAGACGGTTATCGTCCACCTTGCTTCAACTTCTTTCCTCCTTCTTGCGACTATTGTCCAGTGCAGGTACGTGACGGCGCTGCTCGGCGAGGGGCAGGATGTGACACTTGAGAACGCCGTTGCCGGAGGCTGGCCAGCAGCGGTGCACATCATTGGAAAGGTCAGTAGGAGCTACAGCTGACTTTGCCAACCAATGGAAAGTCTATCCTCGAGTATATGGGTCTGGTAACAGCACATTGGTCACTTGAGAGCCATTCTTGAGGTCTTCCTCCTACCTTGTGCATGATTCCCTGTGCTTTTCGAAGTTACTCTGAGGTCACATATTCACACTCGAGCCGAGCTGTTGTGGCATTGCTGCAGGACATTCTACGCTTCCATGCTGTGTACTGGCCGGCAATGCTACTATCAGCTGGTCTGCCCCTGCCGCGGGTTGTCTTCGGCCATGGCTTCCTGACCAAGGTGAGATAGCCCGGAACTCTTACTTTCAACTATGATCTCAGTCGACCAGAGTGCAAGGCTTAAGCGCAGGATTTTAATCCTTTGCACAGGACGGCCTGAAGATGGGCAAGTCGCTTGGGAACACGCTGGAGCCTAAGGAGCTGGTTGCGCACTTTGGCGCCGATGCCACACGGTATTACTTTCTTAAGGAGATTGAGTTTGGCACCGATGGCGACTTCAATGAGTCGCGGTTCATTGACATTGTCAATGCCAACCTTGCAAATACCATTGGTAAGCTTGCAGACTTGCAATAAAATCTAACAGCAGTTGCAAAGCTGCACTGGCAGCGTGGCATCATAATCTCACTCAAGCAATCCTTGGTCTACAATGGCTCCGCTTATGCACCATCATCACATCTGTGCTTGAGACTTTATGACAAATGGACCGGCTTGCGCAGGCAATCTCCTCAACAGGACATTGGGCCTGCTGAAGAAGAACTGCCAGGGCGTCATCCCAGCAGACATTACTGCTGTATCAGATGATCACCGCCTGCGCTTGGCAGCCAGAAGCAATGTAAGGGTTCTGTCCTTATGCACAGCCGTCTAAGCTTGTATGTCCACTTCAGCGATGAGTGCCCACTGTCATGGATCATATCTAACAACCAGGAGCTAGCTTCGGCTGGAGCTACTTAGCTGTATCTTGAGCTGCTTGCCTCCAACTCAGTGCCGCAGGTAGAGCTGGCAAGGTCTTGTTATGTGAGGCTCGACTTCAGCAGGGCCTGTGAAGTTGTCCTCGCCGTCGCTACTGCTGGAAACCTATACCTGGACGACAGGGCACCCTGGTCACAATTCAAGCGGGGCAACTCGGAAGCAGCAGCGGCGGCTATGGTACACTTCATACATCAGCCCTGCTTTGCTGGCAACCTCTTCACCAGATCAACCTAGAGGGGATCTTAGTACTGCTTCAATTGCTTGTGTCCAAGATCATTCTGGTTGATCTTGGCCAAAGTGTTGCATGTCATGTCAAGTACATGCTGTCTTTCTTTCTCTTCTGCACATCATGCGGTGTCATTACAACTTTGACAACCGCCTACGGTGCTGAGTGCAGGATCTCTGCATTGTCCTTGAAACTGTGAGAATAATTGCTGTGGCACTCTCCCCAGTAACCCCTGCCCTCTGTCAACGCATTTATAGCCAACTTGCTTACTCGGAGAAAGATTATGCCTCTCTTCGATGGGTGAGTAATGTGCAAAGGGCCGCTGTGCTTTGATATGCAGTTGAATGAGGTGGTGCCTTAGCACTTCAATGGGTCAGTTCATAGTTATGAAGTTAGACCTCAGGCGAGCTTGCACACTCTTGTCTGGGCTATCGGCGCAGAGATGACTTATGGCCAGAGCGTGGGACTGCTTGATTGCATGCATGTCGTCTTGCCACTTTCAGTCTAGCTTTTGACAGGGAAGCAGGTAGCATTGCAAACAAAGTCGACGATTGAGGACAAGCAGCTAAGGACTTGAATTTACCTTCACCAGGAGGACACTGCTTGGGGGGGCTTGCAAGTAGGGCAAAGCATGGCTGAGCCCGACCCCGTGTTCAAAAGAATAGAGGACCCAGCCAGCGAGCTTACGGAAGCTGCCGGCAAGTCCCTAAAAGGGGGGGGCAAGAAGAAGCCGAAGGGTGCCAAGCTGGAAGCCCCCGTGTCAAGCTAGAGGTCTGAGTTCGCATTCTTTCTTGCTCTTCAAATGGCTTTGAAGCGTCCTTCGTGACGCAGAGACTGACAGCATAAGTGTGACAGGTAGGCCAGCAGCGAAGTGCAGAAGGGCGAGCTCTGTGTCCAAATTGGACGAGGCACTGTTGCTCATCTAATAGTTGTTCAACAATGATAATTGAATAGCCAATACTGGCTGAGCTGAAGAATAGGTTGGGCAATTAGTAACATATTGAATGCGAGTCTAAGCAAAGCGAGTTGCAGCAAGCAAGCTCATCAGGGCAGGGCGGTCTGCTTACTAGGAGACACAGTGCAAGAGGTAAGAAGTAAGTATTGAAGGTGGCCCTGGGCAGATGTGGGACGACTGAGGGAAGCTTGGACTGAAGCTGATCAATCAACAACTTTGGATGTGCGCCGGGAATTGAGCAGACCACTCGCCCACAGGACAGCAAGCGGGAGGAGGTTGCCAACGAAGTACACCGAGTTCCAGACATGAAGCGTCTGACGCGCATGCAGCAACTGCGCAGAGAAAGTCTCAATCGGATGGTGGGTGTTAGTGGTGTATTTCATGCATTCCATGGGCAAGTTTGCTTCTCTAATGTAGGACACACCAGTGCAGTACGACTCTAGAGTGCTGTGTTTAGTCAGTACCATAATCAGCAGGTGCGCTCTCTGCTCAGAAGCAGCTTTCATGCAAGAGAAAAGAGAAAGACGCTTCCAGTAGAGGGCGAAGAGCAAGCTCACAATGAAGCCGACTTGAGAATAGTTGAGGACCAACTGTGTGAACAGCCAGTGAAATTGGTTGCTAAAGCCTCGCAGCAATGATGACTTCTCTGGGATCTTGAGGTGAAGCTTGTAATATGCTGGCAATGACATGATGTCCTTAAGATCACACCATGCTGGTGAATGCGGATAATTCCATACCTACCATTGCAACCTAGCAATTGCAAATTTCACCAGAAAATCTCACGAGTGCAAGGAATGTGCAGCCATGCAATTTTGCGTGTGCTTAGTCAGACAGGAATACCTTTTGAAGCTTGCTGTGCAACAGCACAGTTCACAAAGAACAGGTAGTACCCAGGATACACGCCCTAGAGCAAGGTCATGCAATGATGGCCACCGTTACCATGCCAGTCAAGAGATGGACATCGAAGGGGAAAATAGAGCTGGCACTCCAAAGCCCAACAACAGATGAGGAGGGCACTGCTCAACAGTGACATGTATTAAGTGGTAGCATGCAAGCACGACCGGATTGTTATAAGGCAGTCCTTGATAATATGTCAGAGAAACTTACATGCCACACGGCACTGACCACTTGAGTGGCCAGAAGAGTACCAAAGGTGGGCCTTCCTACCCAGAGATTGAGGCGATCATATACATCTGCCAGAGGGCAAAGTGCATATCAAGCAGGACAACATCACTATGTTTTGCTTACATGATCCCATTTGTGCACTGCTTATACTGAGTCTTTCTACAGCCTGCTTTTGCATGGTGGCTTCAGAATGATCTCAAACATCCTTCAGATGCGCGCCTCATTGAGCAGGTGTCCGCTTCCGCTGTGCGCACACTCACAGATTCTTAGCCACTCAGCCGTCTTCATGTTCCAGTAAGACGGAAGCTTCGCCGCACTGGGTATTAGCTCGACCTTGAGAGGCTTCACATGGTCAGCCCGCTTCCTGCGGGACCAAGCCGCAGACACACTAGAACCTGAGCCTGCAGATGTGAGCTTCTCTAGCAGCCGCAAGCTCACATAAGAACGGATGTATAGCTTGAGAAGCTCTAGCAGCAAAACTGACAGAAGGGCTAGAATCCTAGATGCTGCAACGAGACCGCTTGCCTCGACAATATTCAGTCTGCAAGCTGCTCTGACGAAACAAAACAGAGGCTTTGGTTCATAAACGCACCAATCTGGCTCCGAGGGAGTGCTCTTGGACCACCCCGAGAAGCCAAGGCCAGAGAGGAGGAGCCCTGTCTCGGCTAGCGACCAGACGAAGTAGTACATGATGCGCATTGTCAGGGCTGCCATCCAAATGTACCCGCATCTGCACAGGCCAGGAGGTGGACGCTTCTGCTAGCTCTTGACTGTCTTGTCGGCTCTTATCTTGATTGACTCAAGGGGGCTTTAAAATCATCTATTATTTGCCGTCCACAGCAGCCAATCCCCGTGTCTGACAAAGTTGGAGGGTCATTGCCTGAGGAGTGTCGGCTTGCCTTTGTAGGAAGGTCAGCTTGAAGAAGCGTGGGTCAGTCATGTACTTGCCAGGGAAGCGGGGCACCAGTGTCTGATATAAGGCTGCGCAGCAGGCAGCTTGTATGAGCCGTGCCAGTGCAGCTGGAAGGACTGAAGGCATGGGCTTGTCAGCCCGAGGGTCCCACTCCTGCGCCAAGAATGACCGGACAACCAGTCAGCTACGCGGAGAAAGCAACAGACATACAAGAATCTCAGTGAACCCAATGCGTCCTGCATTGTGCAATCTTTGTATGGCAGCTCTGTGCGCTTCTTCTTCGCTTCATAACTTGATGATAGAAAGATGCCCTCGTGCAACAGTTTCAGCCCTTCCAGCATTCACCGCTCGATGCTCGCAGTAATTACGGTAGCCCCGGAAGTCGATGGCGGGCCCAACGAGCACGTTGCCACAGCAGAGGATGTAGCCCGCAAACTCGAGCGGCGAGGGCAGCACCTTCAGCCGGTACGTGTACGTCGGGCTAGCAGCCTGCAAACGCACGATCACAAGACCCCTCGGGGCAGGCCTCAATATAACCGACTGCACAAGACGGAGTCACACCTCAGGTCCTGTGACAGTGATCGGATACTACTGAAAAGATCTGCTCTGCCATCAGCCTTCCCTGAACAATGGCTCACCTTGTCAGCAGGGAGGAGACCGTCCTGGTAGTCCATGGCACACGACACGACCTTGAGCGTGAGCACCATGAGGCTGCCCGTGAAGTCCATGCCGCCCTGCCGCCAGGCCTGCCCGCTTAGCATCTTCACGTGACTGCGCACACGCTCTGCCCTGTCACCCATCAGGCCTGACAGCATTCGTGTTCGCAAAGTGCCTAGAAGAGACTCTCAGGCTGAGCGAGGCGACCTTGTGCCAACTTTGATGACCGCTTCTACGGCATGGGGACGCATCCGGCCAGTCCGGCAGCAGCTCAGTCCGGCAAAGCGAAGCAAGGTGACACCAATGAAGGAGACGAGGTGTGTCCAGAGGACCTTGGACTGGCAGCATTGTGCAGCTTCATGAGGGGTCTCGAGGATCCATGGACTTGGCAAGCTAGCAGCTCCTAGTGGCGCGTACGGCTGACATAACTCTAGGACTTAGGTGGTGTGCAGAGGACGAGGCAAGCGGAGGCGACCAGTAGGCCAGGAAGGCGAAGCTCCCCGCGAAGGCGACCCCGCCGCACCGCCGCCGGTCGACCACCATGGCCCCGTACGCAACGGCGACGGGCGCTAGGAGGTGCCAGGCGGCTGCAATGACGTCCGTGCCGCTGCGGCAATGGGGTCAATGGGCATAACCCACGTCGTCGTGCCGCAAGCAACGGAAGAAGTTAAGCCAAGGTGGCGACATGGGCGGACCTGAGCCACCTCCGTAGGCCAGCCAGCAGAGGCCGCCGCCAGTGGCAGCGGCGTACACGTGCTTCCCGGTGGCTGCGACGCGGACGACGCCCACATGAGTCACATCATATGGGCTTGATGAGAATCTCAACCAGAGCAAGGCGTCGTCTTCTATGGTGGCGCAGCTGATGGCGAGGCGCACCGGAGGGCACGAGGCGGTGTGCGCCCTGCGCCGGCAGCGAGAGCAGCAGCGCCAGCAGGAAGCGCGAGATCGCGGGCGACAGGCCCAGCGCCGCGCCGGCGCCGTCCGCGCCGCGCAGCAGCTGGCCGACCGCCGCCGCTGCCATTGCGCCCCAATGCGGGCCCACGACGGCGGCGGCGGCGGCGTTAGCGGCGGCGGCGGTGGCGGTGGCTGCAGGGAGTTCAAGCTTGATCCTGTTGCACTCTGCAAACAGATAATGCCTGCTGATACTAAAGAATCGGCTGTAAACTGCCAGCCAGATGCATGCAGGTTCATCACGGAGCCAAAGGCTAGGCAGACAGAAGAAAGTGCTCGCCGAAAAGCCAGGGCGCCCTCAATACCCCCGTGTCTTCGTGTCGGGCAGTAGCAAGTCAGATGAGCTGAGGTGAATTTCGTGTATTTGAAACAATCGAAGGCCAGTATGGCCAAGTACAAAGGTAAGCACAGCTGAGGGGAGGAAGAGCAACCCCGCTGCGCAAGCCAGAGGCTGCTGCAAGTCAAGCGGCTGCTGATGTTAAAGAATCGGCTGTAAACTGCCAGCCAGATGCATACAGGTGTTCATGACGGAACCAAATGCTAGGCAGACAGGGCGCCCTCAATACCCCCGTGTCAGCAGTAGGAAGTCAGATGAGCTGAGGGGAGGAAGAGCAACCCCACTGTGCAGACCAGAGGCTGCTGCAAGGGCGCAACCAGCCCGGCGATGCAAAGCAATCGCTGGGACCGCTGTAGGCAAATAGAGGGAAGCGCGGCAAGATTGAGTGGTGGCTGGGAAAGGCCAGCCCAAAGGAATGGACAAGGTCTGAAGGAGCCGGAGTGCTAACGAAATAGAAGAAGTGGCTCTCCTTCCCGGTTTTGCCGTGAAGGTGGCCGAACAGAAGAAGTTGCACAAGTACAAGAAAGTGCTCGCCCATTGAGGATAGGGGCTGGAAAAGCCAGCCCCAAAAAGAATCAACATAGGACGAGAAGGGGGCCAGGGGAAGCGCTAGAGAAACAAGCACACAGAAACAAAGCAGCTACGGATCACTCAGTAACCCCTGCTAAGCAGCCTCAGGTCAGAGACGCAGTAGAAGAAAGTGCTCGCCCATTGAGGATAGGGGCTGGAAAAGCCAGCCCAAGTACAAGGACCACCCGGCGGGTGATACCTTTTACCCCCTGGCCATGGACATTAATGGGTGTTACGGGGGTCGGTGGTTCTCCTTACTCTCGCTGCTGGCCTCTCAAGCTGACCAGCGGCGCCGGGAACAGGTTGCAGCCCTTCCCGGTGGCTCGGTGCCTTTGGGTCTTGTGTCCTGCTACCGAATGCATTAATTCATGTGCCTACAGCGGTCCCAGGCGATTGCTTTGCATCGCCGGGCTGGTCGCGCCCTTGCAGCAGCCTCTGGCTTGCGCAGCGGGGTTGCTCTTCCTCCCCTCAGCTCATCTGACTTCCGACTGCTGACACGGGGGTATTGAGGGCGCCCTGTCTGCCTAGCCTTTGGGTCCGTCAGGAAAACCTGCATGCATCTGGCTGGCAGTTTACAGCCAATTCTTTAATATCAGCAGCCACATTCCAAACTCTGCAAATTGCCTTAGTTCTCAAGAGAAGGTGCTCGCATGAACGTGTCACTCCTGCGACAGTCAGCGAAGTCGTATACGACTTTGAAGCCAGGACCCCGTACTGCGGCCAGCATCTTAGCTTAATAGAATGTATAATGCTTCTCCTGACTGGTACTCTGAATGGGTCGGCTTGCTGCAGCTGCAGAGCCTCAGCTGCACTCACGAGCAGGGACAGCCGTGCTCTGCTCTTCGCGAGAACCTCAATCCTGCAGCTCCTGAGTGGTCTCAAGGCAAGCCCTTCTTCGTCACCATTGCTTAGGCTGTGGCCATGCTTTATTTCCCCAACGCTTCGTCTCCAGTGACTTGTTGCTTGAGCTTGGCGAAAGCTTGTGCAGGCAGGTGCTCATGCACTGGCTGTTGTCAATGGGAGGCTACAGCCACCCCCAAATGCACAGGGGTGTTCAGGTATTTCCCTGCCTCTGGGACTTGGAGTCGAGCAGCTGAGTTGTGGGATGAAAGAATGATGCTGCTCCACTTTGTTCCCTACACCTTTCGAGACCATGCTGGAGCAGGTAGTCAGGAGGTTTTCACATGACTGTGCAACCGCCGCACTTCGGCTGGCGCAGCTTCTCGTGCGGATCGGGTGTTTGCACTGGCTCTGTGGCCAGGTGCTTCATTGCCGTCACAGCCTGCACCTCGCCCTGGGCGGCGGCCCTCGCTGCTGCTGCGTGAAACTCGCTGATGTTCGAGTTGGTGGCCGCTGCGAGCGCAGTTTGAGATGCAAAAGTCAGACCGAGTGAGCCAGTGGTGGCCGTACGTCAGCAGGATTGTGTGTAGCCGGGAATTCACCTACTTGCGCTGAAGGAAACTGTAACCTACAGATGCAGATGAGCAGATATCGACATATATCAAGGTCCCTCGAAAATCAACACTGGACAATATAAAACTTTGCCTAGCTACCATTTGAATTGTGAACACGCAAGGCTACTGACTTGCAGCTGCTAGGTGCGGCCACCAGGGCAACCTCACCTTCTGTTGCTAGTGTCTGTGCCAAAGCTTCTGCTGACAGCCTGCGGATGATCGCCTCCTCCCTCCACTTCTGCAGGTCTGCTTCTACAACAGCCTGCAGACCGGATCATCTGACGTTTGAAGGTCAGCTGACCGGCTGAGTGTGCCAACCCTGGTTCTCAAAGAGTTGACTGATCTACTAGCAGTACTGTCTCACTTGTCAGATTCAGGCACTTGCAAGTAGCTGAGTCTAAATAGAAGGATGTTACAAAGTGCTGCTTCAAGCCAAACATCACCTTGGCAGATTGCACCTCGTCGAGCTTTGCCAAAGCTTCCTCCTCTCCTCTCTTTGCCCTCTCAGCCTCCAACCTGACCTGTTCGAGTGAAGCCAAAGGGTAGTGCTCCCCAGCATCTCGCACTTCATGATTGCCGAGCTGAGACTCATTCACTACATCTAGGTTTCCAGGCACCTTGGATGGGCTGACGAACTCCTCTGGGCCTTGGCCACTCCTCTGGGCCTTGGCCTCCGGTGCTTCGGAAGAGCTTACCTGAAGCCCTCACAAATGGGTGCTGTCAAGAAGCGGTGAAAGGAAAGCAAGGCCAGGTCTAGCAGATGCAAGAGCAAGACTGAGGGGAGATAACAACATATGCAAGCAAGTCAGGTCATGGATGCGAGGGGCATAATCGTTGTAAACTTGCCTCCAAATGGGCAGGCGGTGCTGCCAGCGAAAGCGCATCCAGTGGTGCTTCTCTTGATTCACGCTCGCTGAAACTTGGCGCTTCTTCCGCCACCTTCATCTGCTTTTCGTCTTCTCCAAGGTTGCCATTCACTGATGGAGGCATGAGCCCTCTGAGAAGAGAGCTTGAGTGCACATTAGATTGCTGAGACATACATGTAGCCACCTTGACGAGTACTGCAGCACTTCAACGGCCCTGATTGCTGTGACCACTGCACTTACCCGGGGGGTTTGGCACTTGCAAGCAGTCCTGCAGCTGCAGAGCCCCCAAGGAAGCCCCTTAGCCGCTCCACTTCAGCACAGGCTGCTGCTTCTCTTTGCCTGGCCAAGTCCACCTCCAGCAAGAGCCCCTCCATCCTCTCGCTGAGGTGCTCAACCCCAGCTCTGGAGCTAGCGAGCTAACAAGCACAGAAGAGTAGGAATCAGGTTGTCATCAAGAAGAGTTGTAAGAAGGTCAAGAAGTCCACCAATACACCAAATTTGACTGCGACAAAGCCAAGGAGCTTGAGAGCCGTATGAAGGTCATCTTGCAACATACACGGTGAGGCATGCAAGCAGCAATACCAGCGTGCTTACAACCTGCTCCTGTGATGGCTGCAGCGTTGCCTGGGCTGTGGCCGCAGCCTCGGAGGCTACCTCAGCCCTCCTTGTTGCTGACGCCCTCTCCTGCTCGCTATCCTGCTAAGCTGCACGATAGCTTAATGAGCTGCCGTAACGGATGCTGTAGGTGTACAGTAGCACATGCAAGGGTGAGCTGCTGCACCTCACCTCCAGCTGCAGCTTCAAGTTGGCAACGTCCTTGTCCATCTGCGTCAACTTTGCAAGCTCCAAGTCTCGCTCCTGTGATCTGCTGTCTTCAGATGCTCCCCCGTCAGCACGAAGGACCTGCGAGTCTCTGCTTCTTGCCTCCAACATCTCTGCAGGCAGCACCGCTCATCGTTCAAACCCCTGTAGCATGTCTGATTGACAAGCTACAATTGCAGAGCTTTGAAATTGAGAGAAATACAATAGACAACTGCACTCTACGTGCAAGTTTTCAGATGCAGAGCAGGACAGTTCCTGCAACAGTGCCACACTTCAGGTCGCTTGCCTTGATATTCCGCAATAGCAACCCTTGTGCTTTCTAGCTGCTCCTCCAAGTCTGTCACCCTGCTAGCAGTCCCTGCCTGCAGGCTCGCTGCATGTAGGCATGTGGCAAAGGGAACAGAGCTTTGTTGATGCCGGACATATTGAAAGGCACGTAGACCTTGCCGCATCTAGCAGCACACTTTATTGAGCTGCTACAGGGTGCAGGTTTGGGCTTCTATGCACTTGCTCAACCAGGCACAAGGACTGCTCAAATAATAGCTGCTACTGCAAGCTAACCTGCCTCCCTGATGGCTGTGGCATGCTGGATCCGGGCGGATTCAAAATCCTGCTGCACTTGGGACACCTTGGCTTCCCACTCGCTAGACTTCTCAGCTGTTGACAAGAGAGCGTCAAATGGCCCGTCAAAGCCAAGCACAGGAAGCAAGCTTGCATTCACAAGTGAAATCTAACAGCAGGTGAGGCAAGCCTGGCAGTTAGCAAATTATCAAGTAGGAGACTGCCAAATGCTGGAGTGCTCGGCAGATGCTGAGAAGGCTGGATAAGCTGGCGGTTCACAGCTTTACCCGAGTCGGCAAGGACAGACTCATGCTGTGTCTTTACACCCACAAGCTCTGCCTGCAGCGCTGAAATATTCTCCTCATGATTGTTCTTCATTTTGCCTGCAAGGTCAATGCATAACCCTCGTGTGAGTAGGAGCCAGGTGACCTACTTCATATTTGACAACCATTGTGACAATTGCAATAACCTTCAGGGCGAGAGTACAGGCCTGTCTCAACGAGGGCTGCATCATAGGAGCTCTTTGTGGCCTGCAGCTCCTCCTGCAACACCTTCAGCTTCACCTCTGTCGAAGCTGACGCCTCTTCGTGCAAGGCTGGAGGGCAAGTCAAGGAAAGGACGGGGATGTCCACAGCGGTCAGGCATGCTGACCTGCTCGAGCCCCCTTGAGTCAAGCATGCTGCATTGCCAGCTCTTGGTGGCTCTATACAGGCTACATTACAACCCAAGCTTTTGTTGGTGTGGCAGGACTTGCCCGCACCTTGAGTTGCCTCAAGCTTCGCTTGAAGAGCAACCATCTTAGCCTCCGTCTCGGCCTGGCCAGCGACCACTCTCTCCTCGAATGCTTTCTTGGTGCTCTCAGCATCGGCCAGTAGAGACTGCAGAGAGGCAAATTGTTGTGCACGACGTCAACCATCCCACCCTTGCTAGATGACCTCCATTGCTGCCTTGGCGACTGCAAATGCAGCGGTCACAATCGGTTATGCAGACAGTACGCTACTGCAAGTGATGGGCTTGATAACGTGCCAAAATGCAAGCAACTTCAGAGGGTTTGCATGTGTCGCTTCAGTCCAGCTCCAGAGAGTGTGCACACACGCATGGGAAACTGCCTTCCAAGTCATTCCGAGGAGATTGAGGGACGACTGGCTGACATCAAAAGTGCCTTGGCAAAGGCAAGCCTGTACCTGAAGGCTCTGCGTACGTGCCTCGGCATCCTTCCTGGCAGCCTCCAGCTGCGTGAGAGCAGCCTGCCGGGCGGCCTCGGCCTCAGCGGCCTTTGCCTGGTTCTCCATGGCGTTGGCCTTGGCGGCCGCCAGCTCCTCCTGCGTGCGCTGTAGCTCTAGCCACAGCGTCTGCCAGTACGCGCACGGCCAGAATTCCAGAGTGAGCTCGCGGCACTTGGCAGCAATGCACAGCTTGTCAATCGGTTTTTTCAGCAGATTCTTTGACCCGCTAGATACGGCGGTGAGCAGGCCCTTCCAGGGACAGAGCCTTGTTGGCAGCCGGGCCCACCTTGAAGCCTTCAGGAGCCTGAGGCTCCGCACCATGATCAGGCGCCGAGCCAGCGGCCGGAGGCGCCGTCGCGCCGCCCTTGGTCATCCAGTCCATGTACGCGGCGGACGCCTTCCTGCGGATGTCCTGCGGCGTCTTGGCGCTGCGAAGCAGGCGCCAATTGGCACTCAGGCAAGGGAATGCAGCCTCTGCTGAGCGGCCTTGGCATGCCATGTCAAGCTGCGCCATTATGAGTCCTCTGCTGGGATGGCGTTCCAATGTCACGGCGCCGACGGCACTCACGAGTCTGTCTTGCTGCCGAACATGGACGCCGCATCCCGCACGGACTTGATCTGCGACGCGCCGTCGATGGCCGCCGCCTTCTCCGGCGTCGCCGGCGGCGTTGCCGGCGCGAGGGCCGCCATGCCTACCGCCGCAGAGGCGCCCGGCCGCGGCCCGGGAACTTCCGACGCCCTCCCCGCGCAGCGGGCCCGCCC
>WELB01000189.1:39071-55714 GCA_009602725.1 Spirogloea muscicola | reverse complement strand
CGGCGGCGGCGGCGACCCCGCGGCGGCGGCGGCCGCGCCGCAGAGCGCAGCGGAGCTCACCGCCTTTGTGAGCGCCGCCGCACTGCCCGCCGCCTCTGGTCGGAGATAGTCGCCCGCAGCGCTCCGGCGGGGGCTCTGGCCGACACCGCCCGCCCACGGGACTTAGATATAAGGGTTTATGGCTTAGGGCTTAGGGCTTAGGGATTAAGGGTTTAGGGTTCAGGAGAGCTGCCAGAGGCCTCACTTGCTGCTGCCGTAATGGCTTTCCGTTGTGGCCCGCAGGTCCAGAACCTGCTGCAGCAGATGGTGAGCTCGCCAAGTCCCACCCGTGCTGCCTCGGTGCCTCTGACCGAGACCGTTGCCCACTAATTTTCCTTTGACAGAAGCCTGGACCCACAAAGCCTGGCCGGCCCGACGACTGCCGGCGGCCGCCGTTGCGGTGCAGCTCTCGCACTGCCTGACTCGTCGCTGGATGCCTGCAGCAAGCGCGGTTCCAGAACATGTCCGACTCCATTATCACGAGAAATATCCTCCTCGCTGCATTTGGTCGGGCTGCCACCCAGCATTCTTGTAGGCTCAAGTGCCACGCATTCGCGCTCGACTGCCAATCAACTTGATGCAGATCCGCAGTGCTCCTGTGGAGTTTGCATCAGAGTCGTCGCCGCTTCGGGCTGCGGTCCACTTTGGCAAGTCCTCACGTAGCTCCCCAGCGAGCCTGCCTGTGCCCTCCCCAGCAACTCGGGGTGCTTCATTCTCCTTAACTCCATTGGCCCGCTCGCACTTGACGAGATGGGCACGAGGATTGACGAGCTGGAGCGGAGCATAGGGGACCTGGTCCGGGAAGCCGGGGCCGACGGCGGCGCCCAGGTCCTAGCGCAGCCGCCACCGCCGGCCCTCAAGCGGGAGTCGTCCCAGGAGGCGTGATGCGGCAAGCAGCTGGCTGCTTGCCGCGTCAGTCCTGTCAAAAATGAGTGCAATCGTTGTCTCTCATGCAGGAACTGCCTCGCTTAGAAGTGACAGCGGCTGCCGCCATGCTCAGTGTAGTACCTCAGCTATTGCTGCTACCATTTGCAGCCTGGTTTTGGCTGGATGGCTGCCCTTGCGATCTGCCATGGCAGTCATCAGCTTCCTCCTCCCTTGTGTACAGTCCAAAGGTGGTCTCAGAATGCATGCAATGCTCAGCGCTGCCTAAGGGTGGGGGTTCCTTCATCTTGTAAATCTGCATTTACATAGCACTTGGCGGTGGGTTCCAGCAGGACATGCTTCAGCACTAGCTCTGTCGACCAACAAGCCACCCAGTGTGCAAGACCTCAGAGGACCCTGCTTTTGATCGCCGGTTGGTCCTAGAGGCTTAGAGGACTTACAGTCATTCAAGGACCTTGTTGGTCGTTAAAGGACGTGGAAATACCACCTGGCATAAGGCCAGGTGGGCATGTTGCCAAAAGCCTTGCAGCTTTCTTACTCTCAGAAAAGATGTCAGGAAGGATAGAGGTGAGAGCGAGTGTGAAGAGTCAGTATAGGCCTGGAATGATCTTATACGGCACCCGCTTGCAGTACATCAGCCAGTACTTCCCATACCTGAGGTGGCACAAAATCATTCACACAAGAAAGTCAGGTCAAGGTGTTGTCATCACAAGTGGGGGCATGGTCTCTGGGAAGAGCACTCTGCTACAACCACGCTCTTCAGATATCAAGCCTGCTTTCAAGGTGCACTACTGCGTGTCGTGGCCAACAGCCAGATCCTGGAGCAATACTTACTTGCTGCGGCACCGCTTGTCATCCCGCACAGCCCTGTCGACTAGTAAGATAGTGAGGTATACAACATAAAAGTACGGCAGTATCTGCACCAACGAGACGATTTTGCCAAAGCGCAAGAAGTCCAGTGGTCAGGATCTTTGCTGCACAAGAGTCGCACTCCGCTTCAAGGACAAATGATACAAACTGGACTGCTTCATAGCGATTGAGCACGTGCAAAATTGGGGGCTGAGACACCCACGTGGTTGAAGAGGCAGGGGAGCGTCCAGAAGAAGGCCGCCAGGATCTCAGGCAGGTAGTGGAAGTGCCGGGACAAGCCCCACCTACTTAGTATCAAGCACACAGGGCAACTCTTCAGTGGCCACAGCAAAGGCACCCTGAAAATGACTTGCAAGCAACAGGATGAATACTGCAGGAACACTGGCATGACTCGCTACTTCTACTATCCTCGTGTCATTTAAATACAAAGACGTTGGTGCTGACCAGCCAGAGGTCAGCAGCAGACTGGTCTTTGTCTCGCCACTCTCAGTCACATATGTGGCTTCAATCTGCACATAGCACAATCAAGCAGGTGTGTTTTGCTCACAGTGGGTACAGCTGTTATTGGCTGTAAGTGCTCGGCAGAACAAGTGAGGTCAGGGCTTTACAGGTGCAGCTTGAGGCCAGGCAAAGTTGATTGCTCCTAAAAGTTAAATTTAATGTGGAAATATGTAACATCCAGGGGCTAATGCTTTGACCTTGGACGGCTTGGAGCCCCAGATGGTGCACTTCCCATGGGTAGCTCGAAAGTGCGTCCGTTGCCGGTCAGAGTCGTAGTTCACCCAGATCATCAGGACGCCTAGGAGGAAGGTGATAGCCGAATTCTGCAAGCAACGGCAGGATGGTGTAACATTGTGTCAACTTGCTATACTTCTTGCAGCTGCACCTCGAGCAAGGCGACCTGGTATGACTGACATGCCAGTCTCAGTGCAGAATGCTGAGCACCAGCGCCAGAGTGGGAGTGGACAGAGCAGCTCCGCTGCACGCTAGTCCTGGTAAGAACGAGCATGATTGGGCTAGCCTGCTGGCTCATGTCCTTGAGACCCTTCATCATCAGCGCAGGTTTGCAGATACAGAGGGGCCAGCATCTGACCAGGGCGCCGAGATGGTTGGGGTGGTGGACAAGGTACATGGCTGGCGAGGTGTAGATGCAGGGGACCCACACCATGCAGCCCCAGCAGAGGTAGTATCCAGCTGCGGAGCTTCATTTCATGGCAGCCAACAACAAGCGTTAGAGCCTACAAGAGCAGCCCTGAACCATACACCTCAGAGCAACCAAGTCAAACCTGACCTTGGACTGGCAGAGGTCATGGCGGAGGAACAATTGCAGGTTGACTATTAGCAATGCTCAAACTGCAGGTCTAGGACTTCCAGACGTGCAGACTGAGACTGCATGTTATGGAAACGAGGTGTAGGATCAGTCTGTAGAGCAAGCAAAAGGCAGTGTCAAGAGCAGCCGTCCCGACCGCGATCATGCATGATGTCCATGGTGTTCCAGTAGCCCGACTCCCAGTAAAAGAACTTGGAGCAGTAGGCCAGCATCAACACCACGCTCACCAGCATTGAGTCCGCCACTACGCCGTTCATTTCATACTGCTCGGCACAGTCAAAGTGCCATGTTGTCAGCTGAGTTCTTGCACAAGGAGCTGCCTATTGCAAGCAGACTATAGTTTGCCTACATTTCCTACTTTGCAGCGTCGTCCCTCTTTGTGAAGTGATCAGATGTCAAGTCATGCATAATGTTACACAGAGCAATATATCAGAGATTCGAGGATAGTAGCCTGACAAGCACATGCTATACCACTCGACAATAAATTGCAGATTGAGCAGCTACATGCTCTCTCTGTGACCAAGATCACTACCTGCTTGATGGCATACGTGATGGCCAAGACCGCCCAGCTCATCATCCCAAATCGGCAGTTCGTAAACGTCTTGATATCAAACCACTTGCCAATCCGTGGATACAGCTCCATGCCCTGGCAGAGGAATTCACCGCAAAGCCTATCAGTTGATCCACCTGCAAGCTGCTTAAGCTGGAGGTCTTCACAGGGCTGCTGTTGCCACCTACCCAGAAGAAGTCCTGGATGAAGTTTTCCGAAGACCCCCAGTCAGATGACGATGGTGCCACATTCCCCTGCTCATAGAGATGCACAGAGGATGACACCCTCAGCTACATAGTGTTGCTCGGCTTGTGGAGCAACAATGTACTCTTGCTGCGAAGGGATGCAAGACTGCATCCAGATATCGAAGGACAATAACTTCTATGCACATCCTTCTGAGGAGAAAGTCGAATCTAGAGGCTGTGAGAAGCACTGACCTTGATGTAGAGGAAGACGCAGAGTGCAAAAGCGGTGATGTTCAGCGCAGAGATGATTTCTCCAAGGTGATCATAGACCACGCTTGGGTTGAATATACCCAGCCTGCAGAGGATGCAACCACAACCACACCCCGTCAACAGATATAACAATGACCAGAGGACATCCCACAGTAATTGCGGCTGTGCATATCGGCTGAGGAGAAGGCTGCTCTGTGTTGAACACTGTACCTCCAGATTGCGAGATAGGTCACCAGCGTGATGACGTATGCCTGGAAGCCGTTGCACTGCAAAAAGCAGCAGCAACAAGAGGAGTCGCTGTATACTGGCCTCTCAGAGATTCGCCAGACCGCCACGTCAGGTCACCAGACCTACTCATTACTACCAATTATAATATCACTTACGTGCTGCTGTGGGGCTCTGCAAAAACTTGGTTCTTAGCTTACATTAGGCTTAGGGTTAGGGTTAGATTTCAGGGTTTAGGTTTTCAAGCACCTTGTAGACGGGCCGGTTGCCAGCGGGCGAGACCGGGCCGAGCCACTCCTTGGCCGGGATGGCGAGCATGAGGAGGGCCTCGAACGCGGCGAAGGCGAGGATGAGGGCCCACGCCGTGGCGCCGGGCACCGGCCAGGCGCCGCGCACGGCCGGCCAGCCGCCGTCGCGGCACAGCGCCGCGAAGGCCGCCGCGGAGCCCCCCAGCTTGGCCATGACGAACCACCTGCGCAGCCAACGGCGGCGCTTGCGGCGCTCAGCACGGCTCGAGGACTTCTGTAACGAGCNACGCCGCCATCGCCACGGCCGCGGCGCGCGCCGCGAGCGGCGCCGCGGAGCGCGGCGCCAGCGACGGGGACGGGGCGGGGGGTTGGGGGCCAGGGTTTATGGACGAACTTTCAGGTACTTAATGCGAGTAAACTTTCACTTATTATCAATTCCCCTTAACTTCCCTGATTACTCCACGGCAGAAAAGTCCAGCCTACCGAAAAGGCCCCGCCGGCCACGTTACCGCCCTCCGGCCACGTGTCACGCCTGGCCTAGTCAGCAGCCACGTCAGCGGCGGAGGGGCTCCCTGGCCTCGGGCCCGTCCGGCCGACGAATTCGGCGCCGCAAATTCGTCGGGGAGAAGTAGTGAGACAATTTCTCTTTCCTGCGGTACGGTGTCTGCCGGACGACGCGGACACCCCGTCCCTCGATGCTGCCCAGGAGCCTATGACTGGGACGCTGAGCTGGCCTCCATGTGGCAAGTCCGGCTGACCTGGCCGGCCTCGTCTGACTGGCCGCCGTACGAGGCAACGTCCTTGCCTTTCCCCAGCCTTGCCTTGCCTTGTTTTGCCCAGGCCTTGCCCTGCTTTGCCTGGGCCTTGCCTTGCCTTGCTTTGCCTTCCTTGGCCTTGCCTGGCCTTCGCTCCGCTGCCCCCGTCTTCAGACCTCACGCGAGTCCAGGTGGTATCGACGATGTCCAGCCGCAGGCCTCCACCGCTCTCATTGCCGGCCACGACTTGCATTGCCGACGTGTGCGAGCAGGTCGCCAAGCAATGCGTGCTTTCACAGTGCCAAGGGCTACTTTACATATGGCATACACACCAGCCCCGTGCAATGGTGTCCGCATCTTAGTGCTTGACCATAAGTCAATGTGGATGATGTGAAACCCGAGTCATGGAACGTCCTGCTCCAGTCACCGTAAGGTAGGACTTTATGAGAAAGTGCAATTACTATGTCCAATTGAATTGCATCTACAACACATTACTTCTCCCAGCTGAAATTGCTGAGCCTTATACAGCAAAGCAGATACTTGTCACAATGCCATTTCCATTTCAATGAGCAATTTCCAAGCAGAGTTCATCACATGATGGTATCTCTTGTTGAAGGCGATCAATTTGGCCTCCTCTATCTGCTATCGTATAGTGACATGCAGCGGTCATCTTCATTCAGCGGTCCCAAAGTCGAAGTGCAGCCTTCTTGAGAGGACTGAAGGTAAAGTGATGTCAGATTACTGGAGCTCTAACTCTTAAGGCCTACTGCACTGATGCAGTGAGAGTGAGGCATCAAGCTGACCTTTCAAGCAATCGCTCTTCCTATGCACAAGGTTTTGCACCTGGACAAGGACATGTATGTAGATTAGATGCCGACTCCAGACGTCAAAGAAGCAAGTAATACATGCATTGTAATGTATGCAACTCAAGCAAGGGCACTGCTGCCTTTAACGGGCTTGTTGCTCAAACTTGGTGCAGGTCATCAGTTATCCATTCTTGGGTTTCTGATGACCTTGTCTTGCAACGACCTTATTCTACCACCTGCTTTAAAGCTCTGCCCGATCAGTCTTACCGGGGAATCAAAGCTTCTGAAACAGTGGCATCAATCACGGCACGATAAGTGATGGCTGAAATGTGTGTTCAATTCATCATTCTATCCTGTCAGGGTCAGGTCTGGCAGGCCATACCGCTGCACGTGAGCTCATTGAGATGTGGAATAGAGCCAATAGCTGCAATAGGAGGCAACTCCTCTCCCATCCACTTCCTTGCCATTCCTTGCCGCATCCCAATGATCAGCTTGAGAAGCTCAAAGGTGCAACCGCCTGCGTAAAATACACTTACATAAAAGAGTGAGGCGCTGCATTCACAGGGGCTGCAGACTGTTTCACTCATCATCCTATACATGTGTTTCAGATCAATTATGTATATCAGAGGAGGTAGATTTGGCAGTCTGCACGTACACAACTGCACATACAAGCAGCTCTTTAACAAGTCACACAGTAGTCTCACTGGTGGGCAACCCACTGGGGGGCAACCCAAGTGCAGCACCTGCACTGCTCCACCATGGACTTGGGGACTTTCTCTTGTATGGTGTCCAATCTCATTGATCACATGCTCTGCAGTGTACAGTGAAAGGACCGTCAGCTGGCCAACATCCCAACGTAGTGGTCAACATCCCTTGAGACACCAAATAGATCTAGATCCTTGCTAGACATTCTTGCCCTGTGACAAGCTTTACACTCACTCAGAATTTAAGTGCCCGAGAAGGTTGTTTTCATAGCTTTCCATCCTTCTCATGTTTGTCAAAAGTTGTTGCTTTGGGTCCAAGTCTTCCAACAGCCCGGAAGTAGTCCTCAATATTGGGTGGTGGCTTTAAGGGCACTCTATGAGGAACCTTCTTAGAATCTGTCAACTGCTCAGACACCGCAGTGGTCTCATCTCGAGGTGTTTGCGGTGGTTCCTCCTCCTCCAGGGCTCCCCTGTCAGCCACCTGCACTCCTTCCTCTCTCCTCTCCTCAACCTCCTGCTCGGGAATTGCCTTCTCCATAGTTTCTGAGATGTTCAGCTCTGCCCTTCTCCTCCCATTCTCTGCTTCCTGCTCAAGCCTTTCCTTCTCTGCTGTCCCCGCAGCTGCCCTTCTCTCCTCTTCCTTGGCTCTCAGCTCGAGCTGCTTCTTCTCCAGTTCAGCTGCCTCCTTTTCTGCCTCCATCTTCTCCTGCTCGAGCAACTTCTTCTCCAACTTTTCCGCCTCCAGTTCTGCAGTTTTCCTTTCCTCCTCAGCCTCCTGCTCAAGCCTCTTCTTCTCCAGTTCTGCAGCTTCCCTTTCTGCACTCTTCCTCTCTATCTCTGCTTCCTGCTCAAGCCGTTTCACCTCCAATTCTGACGCCTCGGCTTCTGCCCTCAGCTTCTCCTCGGCCTCCTGCTTGCGCAGCTTCTCCAATTCTGCGGCCTCCAGTTCTGCTCTTCGCAACTCCTCAGCTTCCTGCTCCAGCCTCCTCCTCTCCACTTCTGCTGCCTCTAGTGCCGCCTGCCTCCTCTTCCCCTCAGCTTCTTGCTCAAGCTGCTCCTTCTCAAGCTCTGCCGCTTCAAGCTCTCTCCTTCTCCTCTCCTTGTCAGCCTCCTCCTCCAACCGCTTCTCCTCCAGCTCCACGGCCTCTGCTTCTGCCCTTCTCCTCTCCTCATCGGCTTCCTGCTCGAGCCTCCTCTTCTCCAGCTCTGCCGCCTCCGCTAATCTCCTCTCCTCGTCAGCTTCCTGCTCGAACCTCTTCTTCTCCATGGCTGCTGCCTCTGCTTCTGCTGCCAACTTTCTCCTTGCCTCGGCCTCCTGCTCCTGCAGTTTCTCCTCCAGCTCTGCCGCCTCCCTCTTTGCCCTTCTCTCCTCCTCCTCCGCAATCTGCCGGAGCCGCTCTTTCTCCAGCTCTGCTGCCTCCTCCTCTGCCAATCTCCTCTCATTGTCAGCCTCCGCTTCAGCCTCCAGTTCCAGCCGCTTCCTCTCCAGCTCCGCTGCCTCCCTCTCTGCCCTTAGCTTCCCTTCCTCAGCTTCCTGCTCGAGCCGCTTCTTCTCCAGTTCTGCGGCCTCCCTTTCTGTCTTTCGCCTCTCCTCCTCAGCCTCCTGCTCGAGCCGCTTCTTCTCCAGCTCTGCCGCCTCCCTTTCTGCCTTTCGCCTCTCCTCTTCAGCCTCCTGCTCGAGCCGCTTCTTCTCCACTTCTGCCGCCTCCCTGTCTGTCTTTCTCCTCTCCTCCTCGGCCTCCTGCTCGAGCCGCTTCTTCTCCACTTCTGCCGCCTCCCTGTCCGTCTTTCTCCTCTCCTCCTCGGCCTCCTGCTCGAGCCGCTTCTTCTCCAGTTCTGCCACCTCCCTTTCTGTCTTTCTCCTCTCCTCCTCAGCCTCCTGCTCGAGCCTCTTCTGCTCCAGGTCTGCCACTGCCATCTTTGCCTTGTTTCTCTCCTCCTCAAGTTCCTGCTCAAGCCTCTTGCTTTCCAGCTCCTTTACCTCCCTCTCTGCCCTCAAGTGCTCGTCGTCCTGCTTGAGCCGCTTCGTCTCCGTTTGCGCTGCCTCCTTCTCTCCATTCTGCGCTTCCTCTTTGACTGCCTGCTCGAGCTTCTTCTTGTCCAGTTCAGCCGTCTCCTTTTTACTCCTTTTTTCCTCAGCTTGCTGCTCAAGCCTCTTCTTCTCCAGTTCTGCAGACTCCTTCTCTTTGGTCTTTCTTTCCTTCTCAGCTTCCTGCTCAAGCCTCTTCTTCTCCATTTCTGCCATCTTCGTGTTCTCCTCAATGGCTCTTTTGAAGAGAGTGATGAAGTTGAACAGTATCAACACCACTGCAAACCGACATCAACATAAGTGACGGTCACCTTGAACGCCAAGTTGAGAACACTGCAAGTGCCACCGCTAGTAGCGTACCATTTACCACTACATTAAAGTCATGCTGAAAGCCTTCAATCAATCTGCAAGGTATGCATGCGTCTAACCAGTATAGGCCTATCATGGACCTCCCACATTACTAATCTTATACGGCCCTTCCTTAGTGGCACACTACCTCACCTTGTTCGAAAGGGCATCGAGCTGGGTCTTCACCAAAATACTGTGCCAGCATGTCTGCAGCTCTACTCTGTAGAACAAAACACACAGCTCGACGCCCATATGAGTGTACCCACCCCTTGAGAAGATGCAACATTGCACAAACACCAAGGCATACTTGCTGACGGACGAAATAGACTTATGATGCATTAGTCTCCATGAAAGTCAGGTCGCCCGATATGTATACTTATATGAAGAACTCATGCAAACCTAAATGTGAAATACTGTGTCACACTTACAAGCTTTTGGAATGGAAGTGCAAACTTGATTTTGCATATGGCCACGGGGAAAGTGCAATTAAGAGAGAGTTACACACCACTTCTGTGTACAGCGACGTCACGGTCCGGACCTCTGCCTCAGCCTGCTCCAGGAATCCGCTCAGAGTCTGCACCGTAGAAAAGACGATGACAGTCTAACATGAGGTGTCTCTTCTACCTACATCCTACTTGCTACCCATGTGCAACTTGCTGCTACTCTTACTCTGACTTACTCTAGCTACAAGCTTTGTGGTGAGCAATATGTAACAGCAAATAGTCGACCTCCATTGGAGAATGAGTGGCAGGATAAGCCTCTGGCTCATTACGCGAATGAACCGCAATCATAACATCATGCTGCACAAGCACTTCATTGCAAAATAGCATACCTGTCGGAAGCCAACTGAGACAGGACCATCTCCTTCTGACGCTGTCAATTCTTGCTCAACCTTCTCCAGTCCCTTGCTGATAGCTTGCATCTCTTCAGCCAGTGCCTTCAGTTGCACCTATTGCATATGACAGTCGGAGGAGCATGAATGAGAAACAGCCCTCTGTCAAGAAAGGCAGTGCTGGCTGAGAAAAAGTCTCAGGCCAAAGTGGCACTGCTTGCTTCACACTGTGGAGGACCTCCTTATCAAAAGCTTGGCCATCCTGTTTCTTGGCCAGAGCATATGAAGATTAAGTACCTTCGCAGCATCACCAACATGTGGCATCTCCTTCCAGAAGTCCATCAATTCTGGCAACTTCTCAGAGAGTACCTGCAAGCATTTGCACAAGCTCAAGAGCTGTTGACACATTGCCAGAGCTGAAATGAGGCCTGCTAGCTGAGCAATCATGCCCTGGAAGATATATGCCAATGGTTGACCAGGTCACGGAGAAGGGACAGAAAGTACAGCTTGGACCCAAGCACTCCTCCACCATACAAGGCCATGCAGCACAATGCGTTTCACTCTGTATACAATCATGTATACATCGTCAAGGGAGGTCCTCGCATGTCAAGCGGTCAAGTAAGTGGGAGCTACAGCTCTACCTTGCACAAGTAGTGCATGAGGGTCATCTTGTTGCCCCTTGCACGTGTATCAGTGAGCTTGAGTAGGCTGTCCAATTTGAAGCCAATGGCTTGACCTGAAATATGACCAGAGCAAATGTTACAACTGCTGCCTAAATCATCATCCTTCTGATGTGCAAGCCAAGCCTAAATAGTCATTGGCTGACCCGTTTGAGCAGACATAGAAAAATAAGTCATCAGCCTTATCAGCCGGCACTGACCTCTTGTTGTACCCTGATTTAGCGCATTGCCAAGGGACAGTATCGTCTGCATTATACGCCTCAATGCCCCAGATTCTCTGACCTGCGTCATGAATGCCAAGCCTCAGAGCTGACAAAACCTGTGTAGTAACTACACAGGTTTTAGGGTTTAGGATTTTGCACAGGAGTGCGTGGTACGTACCTCTCGCGAAGCATTCCTGACAAGCTCCAGATTGGCCCTCAAATCTGCAACCTGCAACAGCGGCAGCTAAACTGCTCTCAGCACTCATGTTAGCTCCCTCACACTGTGTCGACACGCACAGAGACACAGAGAGGGAGGGAGGGAGGGAGGGAGGGAGAGATCACAGCAGGAAGCCAGCTGTGTCCTCCACGACAAGCACAGCAACAGGAACAAGCCCACAAAGCCTCCAGCACAAAGCACCTGAGTTTTCAATTGCAACTTGAAGGAAAAGACTTTGAGCTTTGCCTCCATCCGAGGTACTCGCATCATCTCCATGAAAAATAGCTCACACTTGCCTAGTTGCGTTATGTCTCCAGTGAAAGCCTGATCTTGCCAGGGTCAGCATGAGTCCTCCGACATGGCCAATGCATCATATGCAGAGTGAAAAGTGAGATCTTGACAAATGTCAAGGATGGAAGGATGACCATCGAGCAATGCTACTGAGACCAATGAGGTATGAATTTGACCAGGATGACTCATCTCTCACCCGCAGCTTATCCATCTCATCCTTGGTTGGGCAGAACTTGAGAAGGTTCTCCACCTGATCAACATCCAGCACTGTGGAATCGAGTGCGAGCACACCTTTCTGCCCATACAATCAAGATCAGGAGATGAATGGTGAGAAACATGCTCAAGGTTCTTCTGATAGAATCACTGATGACCACGAGCACCTAGAACAAGAAGTATTGCAAGAAGGCATTGTTGAAAACAATAGACTGATAAGCTGGCTAACAATCCACCAAAGAGCCCTTTTCGCTAAGTTCGCTGGATGAACTAAGAATGCCTATTTTTGGTCCTTTGACCTTGGCCTGCCCAAAATTCCATCCATGGCATACTGCTGTGACCAATCATTGTCAGTAATAGGTATCCAATTCATCTTCAATCAATTCCACATGGAATTCTCAGCATAAGCCGAGGCAGAACTTACAAACATGTCCGGCAGGGGCATCTTCACTTTGCTTAGCATGATAGCGCAGTTGTTGGCCCTTCTCAAATCCATCTGCAAAAGCCAAGCTTGTGCAAGTCAGCACTTACAAAGTGCTGAGTTGCCAGGGAATTATTTTTACCACTTTCAGATTGACCACGTTACATGTCTGCCATGCTTTAAAAGCAGGCAAGCACAACATAGTGCCGTCAACTCAATGTATAGATCAGAAAAGTACCAGGTGTATCTTCTCAGGCTTTCCTCCAAGCTTAGCAGCCTTGGCCTTGTCAGAGTCTGCACTTTTGGCCTTTGCTGGAGTAGCAGTAGAAAAGAGCGCTTCCAGCTCCGTGATGTCAAAGGTGGGCTCCCTGACAGGCCAGTCGATCAGTAGTTCAATAAATGTCATGCAGAGCAGGATGTCAAGGCCACTGCTAGTGAGTCATTGTTAATCATGAAGTAAGTCATGCTCATGCACAAAAAAGGTGCAGTAAGAAATGTACGGCTATGCATTAACCTCCCCCGTGCATAGCAGGAAAGGCTGTGACATTAGTGTCTACCCTTACGGACAGTTCTCTACGAGGCCCTGGCTTTGAGAAACCCCTACAAGACATAGCATGCCAATGACTCAAGGCTGTCAAGATACACACCTGGCCTCTTCACTCTCCTTCTGAGGTTCAGACCAGAGGCTGCCTTCGACTGCTCGGGTGACCTTCACCCAGTGGAGGGGCCTCAGTGCAGCCTTCTTCGGGACTGGTGGGGGGGGAGGAGTGCCTGCAGCTGGACTGCCTCTTCCTCTCCCTAGTCCTGGTGGCGGCGGGGGTGGGGGGGGGGTTCCAGGTGTTAACCTCTTGCCTGGTGGCGGTGGAGGCGGTGGAGGGGGTCCTCCGCGGCCTCGTCCACCTGGTGGTGGTGGTGGTGGCGGCGGAGGGGGCGGGTTTCCTTTACGCCCTCCAGGAGGTGGTGGCGGCGGAGGAGGGGGAGGGGGCCCTGCGTGTCCCCGCCTCGGAGGAGGAGGCGGGGGAGGCGGGGGAGGAGGAGGAGCTGCCCCGCCCCCGCTACTCCGCCTGGGTGGTGGGGGTGGAGAGGGAGGTGGAGGTGGCGGCACGGAGCCTGAGCTTGCTCGTCGTGGAGGGACTGGCGGTGGAGGTGGCGGAGGAGGAGGGGGTGCACCACCTTCCAACCGTGGGGCCTCTAGAGGGGGCTGTGGAGGAGGGGTTACAGAATCAGCTAACTGGGCTCGCCGAGGAGGGACGGGCGGTGGCGGAGGAGGCGGAGGGGGCTGCACTCCACCTGAGCGCCGAGGAGGAAGCGGGGGTGGAGGAGGGGGAGGTGGCGGGCCTCCTGATTTACGGGGAGGCACTGGAGGTGGGGGCGGCGGAGGCGGGGGGCCTCCTTCTGATCTACGACGCGGAACGGGGGGCGGAGGTGGTGGTGGAGGGATGGACCCTGCTGACCTACAGGAAGGGGCAAGCACAGGCGGAGGTGAGAGCGGCTGCAGGACCTCTTCTATCCAATGGGGAGGGATGGGGTAGGGAGGAGGAGGAGGAGGGGGGATGATGCGGCGTGGTGGCTTAGGGGGTGGTGGGGGCGGAGGCGGTGGAGGCCTGCCAGTAACTGCCGGCGGCAAGGAGAGTGGAGGAGCGAGCCCGTCACTACCATCACCACATGCTGCAGAGGGGAGCTCGACAACGGAGGGAATGGCCTCGTTAACCCGGGGCGCAAGTGGAGGAGTAGGAGGAGGGGTGATCGTGCCAATCGACGACTCTGGCTCAGACTCTGTCTCCCAGTCGGAGCTGCCATTCGCCAACTTCCGGGCCTTTGCCTGCTGCTGGTGCTGCAACTGCTTTGGCGCCTCTCCATTCTCCAGGCTCTGGCTTGCATACTCATCGTCGTCTTCACCAAGAGTGGAGGACGAGAGCGTCCGCTTATGCAGGGTCGACTGCTGCCTGTCAGCAAGAACCTTGTCCCAACTTGTCGAGAGACCGTTTTGGGCCGTGATGTGCCTCAGCAACTGCATCGCAGCTTCTGAGTCCATCCCTGTGTTCTCGCCCCACGTGGCCCCACTGAAGAGCTCCTGCAGCTTGGAAAAGGCCTCGACAGGAAGCCCGCCTTTCTCATCCCCCTTTCCATTGGGAAGTGCAACAGCTGAAACCTCTGGGGCAGGTGGCAAGACGTCAAGCTCTCCAAAGAGAACCTGCACGAGGGACGATGCTGCTCAAGCTTGTCAAGCCATGGCCTGCTCTTACACGGATTTGACTGATAACCTTCGCACCTGATGACCTCTCGCACGAGGAGGAGATCACGACAAGAACCCAAACTGCCTAAATGGCACTCCAGTAACGTCATGCTGAGTAGCTGGCCAGTGTGTAGTTAGTACTGTCCCAAAAGCAAGAAGGTGAAGGATCTGGCATGTCCAAAACCCGCAGTTATGAGATATCCTGCTCATGCACAGTGAACAGTGACACATGCATACTGTCTTAGGGCAGGAACCTCGGAGCGGAAGTCCTTGGTGAAGCGCTCTTTTGCCCCCCACAGCACGTCAATGTCATCCCTTGAGAGCATCAGCATGTTCGACCGCAAGAACGCGGTGTTGAACATGACCCTGAACATCATGGTCTCTCGCCGCGACTCCGCTTCTAAGTGGATGACCTCCACAACCACGTCTCCTTGCACTGCGCATTGGATGTCCATCTTCACTACCTCGCAATCGACCTGGAAGAGAGACATGGACCCACAAAATCATCAATCGCTCACAATTGCTGTCATGCGAAACCTGCTATAGCTCCTCCAGCTTCTTCTCAGCAACGTCTCTGACTTTGTACATGACCTTTCGCAACAATGTCTCTGCATGGTTGCAGACTGCGAGCTTAGCGACGTGTAGGAAACTCTCAAAATACCTGTCGGTAGTGCCTTGGGGATCTCTTCTTGGTGGTCGAGAATAAGAGTGTGGTGTCCTGGTCAGGGAAATGGGGATCCCTTCCATAAACCCTGATCATTGGCCTGCAGCCACTTCCTGAGTCAAAGCTGGGAACCGAGCGAAGGATGAGGCAGTCCAGCGTCAGGGCCCTCTCTGGCGGAGGCCACTCCGCCATCATATTATTTCTTCTGGTCACATACTGCAGGTACCTCACCTGCATGCACAGACTAGCAAGCTCTGATGTCGAGGCATACCTGTGCTTTTCAGAGGTTTCTGACTGAGTAGCTTAGACCACACCATTACGCAACTGGTGCCAAAGCCTAGTAGGTCGTGAAGTGCGACATACACGTCATCTCTACGCCCTGATTCTTTTGCACTGGGTCAGGAAACAGGAGCAGGCAAATATGGCATCGTCCTGAGAGCGCTGCCAACAGCCACGTCACTGAAGATGGTGATAGCAAGCTCTCATCCTTGAGGTCGAAACAAAGCACGGCGGACACATACCTGTGAGGGGATTGGACTAAGAGGCGAAAGCAGTTGCAACAGACCCTTAGGTGCCTCTCTCTGGATCATCTCCAATGTACGGAGCTCTTCTCGATGATCCTTTTGGTAGAGAAGAATGGCAGTGAGGATGAACGCGAGTAGTGGCCAGCCGCCGCGCTCACAGTGCATCAGAACCAAGTGCTGAGCCCCACCATCCAATTCGAGCCAGCTGTTGTAAGAGCGGAGGAGGTGGTGCATCATGGCCATCGAGATGACGGGGCAGCCTTCAAACTGCCGGGGGTAGTCCATCACGATCATGTCCTGCCCTGCTAGCTGCTCACTCAGCTGGCTCCGCCTCTCCCCTTCCTGCACGACAGAAAGCAAATTGGTCAACAAAGTTGGCTGCTGCGAGTGTGACTCACCGCCAGCCTGAACCTGGAAGCTCAGAGGCGAGAGTGCAGTGGCCCACCCGGAAATTGAAGACCAAGAATGCAGCCTCGGGCAGCTGCTCGTGTAGCTGCGTTGCGACATGGCGCACGTACACGGCGTAGGCGTCTTCCCGTAGAACCTCCGTGGAGAAGCACGAGTCGAAAACTGGGCAAGTGAGGACGCAAGACGGAGGCTCTCAGAAAGGCAAAGGCGATCGAGGCCACCGAAACCAGCAACAGCGAGGTCAACAAGTCGTAGTGTAGCTGCGGCCGTCAAGTGTCTCGCAGAGGGAAGGTGCCTGGGGTAAGTGACTGCAAGCGGAGCTGCAACGTGCAAGTCGCCTCAAGTGCGGCGGATTGCAAGCTTTGCGGCCAGCCAGCAGTGCTTCTGCTTGCTTGTGGTGTTACTGCATGTTCCAAGGACACTCCTGCTAGAGCTAGCTCCCAGCCTCTGGCAACCACTGGCAGTCTTCCGCACAGCAGGGCCCAAGCAAAGGGTCGGCCATGTTGCCTAGGCACACTGTGCAGCAAGCCGCGCCGGCGGCCTCGGTGGCAGAGGCCCGGGCGTCCCACGGCAGTCTCACCGTAGATGCGGTCCGTGACCTGGAAGAGGCCGTCCGGCGGCGCGCGGCGGCCGAACCAGCCGCGCCACGTGAACGCCATGGTCCGCCGCCGCCGCCGCCGGCGGGGCCTCGGCGGTCACCGCTGGCGGGG
>WELB01000189.1:9900-37939 GCA_009602725.1 Spirogloea muscicola | reverse complement strand
TCCCCCCCCCCGCCTCCCTTTGCCGTCTCTGGCCGGCCCCCCTCCCTCCTCCCGCTCGCGCGCTACATGAGCAAGGCCCCCAGAGCCTCACTGGTGCTCTGCTCCACCCCCCTCCTCCGCCCGCCTCCCCGCAAGCTGCCCAGCAGGCGGCCTCAGCCCGGCGCCCAGCCAGCAGCCGAGCTGCCCACTTCCCGCCATGGCCCACGCCCTCGCCGGCTCCACGACGGCGCAGGTCAGCGGCGCCTCCGCCGCGTCCTGCCACCGCCGCCCCGGCCGCCAGCACGGCCCGTCTTGCGCCACCGTCAGCCGGCGCGGACCCACGTCGCCGATTGCGCGGCCGGCGCTCCGGCGGGCGGCCATGGCCATGCCACCGCGGGCGGTCGCTCAGACTGTGACCACGGGCACGCCGCCTCCGCAGACGGGGCTCGGCAATGGCGGGTCGCCCGCGAGCGGGCCTGGCGACCGGCCCCCCTGGGTGCCCAAGAACCCCCAGTTCCAGCGCATCCTGTCCCTCGACGGCGGTGGCATCCGCGGCATCCTCACAGGTCATAGCCACCCCGCTTGACAACAGCTCAACTGCTGATGCACTTGCCAATGCAGGCTGCTGAGGTGCTGCATCTGTAGACGGAGCTGTGCTGCCGAAGCATTTGACAATGCTGGTGCTGTAGACGGTCGCCATCCTGACGCGTACGTTGTCAACGTGCCGCTTGAGCGACTGAAAATTTGGGCGGGCGGCGCTTCTTGTTTGGCAGCCGTGGTGCTGGAGGGCCTGGAGGACGCCATCTACGACGGCCTCACCGCCAAGAACCCCGGCACCAACATCGACCGCAACGAGATCTACCTTGCAGGTGCTGCCATGACCCCGCCGCTTGCTCACAAGACGTTCCCTTTACAAAGAGCGTCTGAGCCGGTTGCGAAGCATTGCACGTGCGCGGGAAATGGCAACACACCGGCCTGCCTGGTCGCGTGCCGTTGCCATTTTTGCGGTTGCGTATGCGCACACCGCTGCGGAGGGCGGTGTCAAAAGCCGATGTTTGGGGGTATGCTGTTGCTCACCGCAGGCGGCATATCTTGCGACTGCCTGACGGCACGCACACTCCACATGCAGATTTCTTTGACCTGATAGCCGGGACGAGCACCGGGGCTCTCCTCGCCCTGTACCTGGCTTCCCGTGGCAAGACGGACCCCATGGCGGACGGCGTTGAGCCGTCGAACCCAAACAAGGCCCGCAATGGCAGCGCCGCTGGAGCGCTCGCCATGTACAAGAACCTCGGCCCTCAGATCTTCCCAGCGGGCGACCGCAAGGACGTCGATCCGGGCCTGCTGGGTGTCCTCGCCGCCCTCATCACGCCCCTCTATGACATTATCGACAAGTTCGTGCCCAAGATCAAGGCCGTAGGCTCGCCTGAGGCAATTGCCAAGTGGGCGGTCAAAGCAAAATTTGGGGAGGACGTCATCAATCGCATCCTGCAGAAAACATTTGCGGGGTTGCAACTCACGCAGCTCACAGTGAGGCCACTTCTCCTTATCACAAGGAAGCCATCCATGCTCTTTGCCGAAGCAATTCCACGTTTTGTACCTCAAAGATCCGCGCTTCTAGCACTGAACGACATGCATGAGCTTTCTGATCTGCCTGGTCGGAGTACGGATACTCAAGTGTCACGTTGGCACGTGCCTTTTCCCAGAGCTCGGTGGCCATTCCATCCTTTGATATGATCAACGACACGCCATTCACGTTCTTCTACAACGCCCTGAGCGGCCACTCAGGCTACGCAAGCATCAACCACTCGGCCTCATTTGGCCAGAGCCTGCAATTCCATCGAAGTGGTTTCCAGGTCTGGCAGGTGGCTCGTTCAAGCTCGGCAGCGCCGACGTTCTTCCCAGGTAATCCACCCCAGACCTGCCAGCAGATGTCCATCTTCTCCTTCTCCTGAGCCCAGCCCCCATCCAGTGACTTGCAACCTGCCGGCATCTCAAGATCCAGCATGCTCGCTTTAACAACTTGTGCTCTGTTGTTAGTACCTCATGTAAAAGTGAGTGGCAGGACTCATATCCCAAGTAAAGGGCATACTTCCCTGGGCACTTGATCGATTCTTGGCTAATGGGAGCATTGACTAAGCCCTCCTTTCCTGCTGCATCAGCTTCCAAAGTGCAAAGCCTCCCAGACCCTGATGGCAAGCAGCAGGACTTCATGCTGGTTGATGGCGGTATGCATTCCTCCTGGCACTCTATCAAAGCTCTCCAGAAAGTAGCTTCCCGCATGCAACACATCTCACTTGTTGAAGCACAGGCATTTTTTTGCTGTGCTAAGACACCCTGTTGAACTCCCAGGCGTCGTTGCCAATAACCCTACATTGGAGGCCATCGTGGTGCTCAATGCTTGCCTGAAGACGGCTCATAGAAAGAACACCTCTGTAGCAGACATAGCCACGTTCTCCGTTGGGACTGGCCAGGTAGGCACCTCTCTATGAGTATCTTGGCACCTTGACCACTTGCACTAGAAGACCAATAATCCACTGGCTTGACATAGCAGGTGAGCTGGATGCTGCTAAATTTTCTGGCACCGTGTTTGGTGACTGCTGCACGTCACAAGCAAGTCCCGGCTCTCCCTTTTGTGCAGGTCAAAGGTTCCTTTGCCGATGATAAGGAAGGCGACTATGGCATCCTGCAATGGATTGTCCCATTGATATCACAGATTCCGACTTCTGGAGCAAGTGACCTTGTGGAAGCCATCGTGACGTCCACTTACAACCAGGTCAGGGCTGTGCCTTGAGTTGAGTGCCACCTTTGCCAGGCCAATACTCATTCGCACCAACAAAGTATTTCGGTATGCTCAGATTGTGCATTTGCCATGCCTGGTATTCAGCTGCAAGCCACCGGCAGCTGGAGCTCATACCAGTCTGAATAGCAGGTTCTTGGCGGGCCGGAGATTGGCGACACGGCCGATGATTCCACCACTCTGCAATATCTGCGCATCCAGAAGACCCTCTATCAGGACGATGTGCGGCCTAAGGCACGGACCTTTGCAATTGAGTTCTGCAAGCAGCGGAGCGTCAAGAGCACCAAGGAGGAGGTGAAGAAGGTCGAAGATGATGCGATGGATGCACTGGAGAATGCCTTCACAGCGACTCCGGTGGCGATTAAGACACTCGAGAAGATTGGCCGAGAGCTGATCGAGGATCCTACGATCAAGGCTCGCCTGGCCTCATTTGTGAACGAGTTTGTCCTCCAGGAGAGAGTCGTAGCTGCATAGCAGGCTATAAGTCTAACTGCAATTTCCATGCCTTTGCCTATCTCAATCTTGCCGCCTGACCCAAGCCACATGTACGGCCAGTTGTGAGGGGCTTTGAAACAGGCCCCAAATCTTGCCATACTTGCCATGACGTCAGTTAGAATAGGGCTTTAGTGTGCTGATGCCTCCGGTTTTCTCTTTCTTCGTGAGTTTCATGTCAGCGAGCAGCTCAATGAGTGTACAGGATAGTGACTCTCTCTTTGGCGGGCTTCTGCATACACGCTATGAGTGCCTTGAGCTATTTTGACAAGGAGTGAAAATACATATGTACTTATGTGTACATGAAATATATGCATATAGCAAGGCGCAACTTCAGTGCACCTATGTCGGCCATCCAGCACCTGATTGTATGTTTGCAGCCTGAGCTCATTACTTGAATCACAAGGATGCAGTTTGCGGGCTCAGCAACTACCCATGATGCTACTGACAGCTCTGCATATCTCATCAAGACCTCTATGCCAATCTGGCACCTTCTGGCATAGAGCATGACTTCTCGGCCTCCTTGACTTCCCATGTGCCTCGCTCCTGCCAACCTTGCCCACGAAATGTGTCGCTTCTTAGGCATTCCTAGAGATTTGACACCTGGTGTAGCTGACAATGTTGCTGAGCACGTGCTTAGTGAAGTGGCAACGGTTCCTCGGACTTCGAGTCAGCGCTGGCAGCTGCTCGGGCTATCTGCCCAACACCAAGTGCAGCTCAATGCAGAGAAATGACACATCTGTTCCTCAACCAACGCTTTCACGAGGCTGTTGAACTCGTCTAAGTCCTGCAGCAAATGTAGCCAGTGTCCTGCTGAAGGGCATTCGTAATCCACCAACTACGTGAATCATACTGACTTGGACTTTGGAGACAGAGCGCTGCTCGACTGCACATACATTGGACGTTTCAGCGCCAAGAATAGCTTGTTCTTGTCGTCAGGCAGTATGATCCTAATCTTGAACAAGACCCACGTGACTGGCGCTGTGTAGCTGAAGGTCGGCGAGTGACTAGGTGTCAATGGCGTGTACAGCTGACATTCTTCTATGACAGGTTACAACTACTCTCGCGTGAAGTGCTTGACAAGACGGCTGTTGGCCGCTTCTCAGTCACATCAACTGCCAAAATGGTGGGATGGCGAGCCTAGGTGACAGACCAGCAGCTCATCTAAGGCCGCCGGCTCTAAACTCCGTTGGCTAGCACCTGAGGCGTCCCAGAGCTCAATGCTGCCCGCCCTTTCACTAGTGCAGTTCTTGAGGGCAAACCAACCACTGCAGAGCTCCTATCTGCCTCAAAACACGCGGCATATGGGAAGAGCTTTTGGCACCTAGCTCTCCAACCTGCAAAAGCAGCCAGGTGCCATGGAGCAGACACATGTCAGGGAAATCTGCAAGAGCTTGTCATGTCTGATTGTCATGTCTGATGTGACCTGACAAAGAGCTATAGTGAACTGGAGCGAAGGTCAGGCTTGTCAAAAGTAGACTTGCAAGCAAGAGGCTTTATGATCACAATGTGCGTCACCTAAACCCATCACAGTGAAAGTTCATGCGCCACTATCATTGATGACTTCATCAGCTTACTGTCAGAGGCAGCTGTGTCCTGAAGTTTTGACTTAAGCAGCTCATCAACAGCCACACAATCCTGCAAACTCCAGACATACGTGGCCTCTGCCGCCTCTTCGTCCCTGCCAATGCAGACAGCATCAAGATCACCTTCCAGCTGCAAACATGATCTTGCACTATGGGGCCCAACATTTCTTTCCCAACATTCACAAACACCTACTAAGCGAAGAGAGTATTGACTATCATACTTGATACCCGCATCTCTACTTTGAAGCCGATGAGGGCTGCTACTGTGACGAACTATACTCACCCTCCGTGAAAAGAAGGCTCAGCTTCCTCGAGTATGCGAACAGCAGAAGCAGTGTCTGTCGGAGTGAGGAGTAGAGACATCTCTGCTGCTGCTAATCTGTGTGGCAACGACCCTGCAAGAAGCCAAATTGGCTGAGCACGAGAGTGGAAGTGTGGCTGCAAAAGCAGCTGGATAAGGTCATCTTGAAGCCCATTAACATGATCCTGCCTGCATATGAGGCAACCGTCACGACTGACCTGTGTGGGCCTTAAGGAAAGCATCATTGTATGCTTGAAGAGAAGCACTGTCAAGTCCCCTGCAGACAGGTACCTCGCTGTCAGGAATGAGCCCCCTATTGAGTACTGAACGCACGTGCACTTCCACAAAGTAACAACAGACTAAGAAATGTCAGCTGTCTCCACCCTACTGCTTGATTTCCTGAACCCTACAGCCTGGAGTTGAAAGAAAGGCTTAGTGGTTGAGTCGTGAGCAGTACAGGCTCCACACAACTTAGTGTTGTATCTCAATTTTGAATTTCAGTGATCCTCTTGTACTCAAGGAATGCTTACGCAAATTGCCCCTTCTCGGCCTCAACAACTTCTCTCACAAGTCGCTCGCCAGCTGTCTTGGGAGAAGGCAAACTCTCCACGAGGTGGAAAAATCGTACCTGCACGAGGATGTCAACAAATGCGGAGTACATTCAGATGTGAAATGATCCCATGCTCACTCCTGGATCATCCACATTCTGTGAAATCCTCTCAACTAACTAAAATGTATCTAGAACATCAAGCAAAGTCAGGTAACCAAGCACTTCTACAAGAGCTGGACAATTAGCACGTCTGATAGTATTCTAGCTTATAGTTGGCAACAAGTAGCTATCCTCTTACCATACACCTGTGCAGAGCAGCATTCTGACTATCAAGTCGTAGCATTCTTTTCAGTGCCTGCAAATATAACAAATAAAAGAAGACGGTACTGTCAAAGGAGCTTCCTGGTTGAGGCAGATACCAGCATCACTCGATGAGGAGATTGTGTAACTCCTCAATTGTGTTCCTACTTTCTGCCATTAGCACCTTGCCCCCTTCAGTCAAACATGTCAAAATGATCAACTGTAGTAATTTATGATGAGCCAACATGTGGCTGAGCCAACACTGTCGAGCATTTTCGAAGCTCCTCCAGGAGCAATACCTGGAGACCCAACAGGATCTTACGCCTGCGGATGTAGACCTCGAACGCCAGTAGATGTGTCTCAAGCCTGTCAGGAGCATGCAGCTGCAGCAGCTGTAGGCTCTTTATGGCTTCTCCCAAAGGGTCTTCCACCTACATTGCAAGTCAGGTTCAGAGCCTGAGACTGCAATCTTTCATCAGCTGGACATGTAAGCAATTACACAGTTACGGCAAGTATTGTGTCAAGCATAAGCAATAATGTTGATGGCTACTACTTTACTGAGCAGGGGTTCCGAGTGTGACCTGCGCCAACTGGACTCCGTCAGGATCAGGATCAATCGCCTTAACCTTCTCTGTCCCAGTCTTCTTCGACCCTTTGGCCCCAGGGAATGTTGCAGCTGCTGTAGCTGCAGCCTCCTCTTCCTTTGTCCTATCTTCTGCCTCCTGAAGTGCATACCACTACTGCTTAATGAGGTGCAAGGGGCACACATTCAGCAATAGTGAGCACATGGCCGATTGGACAACAATATTGTAAGGAGCGGGGACCTTTTTTGCTCGAGCTTCAGCCTTCCGCTGCTTCTGGCGGAGCTTTTTCCTCTCAGATGGAGACATGCTCTGAAGCAGAGCATCATCGTCATCTGCTAATGTCTTGGGTGGAGCATCAAAGATTTCCAAGTAGCACCTGCAGGACAAGAGGTGGTGGGCTGATCAGGTGTCTTTTCACCACCTCACCTGAGATGAGATACAAAGGGACAAGTGCAAGACTTGCAAATAATGGACATGTGAGTTCCTGACATCTGAGCGCACCTCTTGATTACATACGGGTCTTGACAATCTGAACAGCGAGAAGCACAGTGAGCAATGCACAAGAGTTGCTCAAAGGTGATAGCTGCTCATGTACCGGATGGCGCCTGCAGCCCCTCGACAGAAGAACTTGTGGGAGTGAAGATGATCCTCGAATTGTAGCATTGATAAGTAAGCTTTCAAGGTCATCTTTCTCAAGCAATAGGTGTGGAAGTCGAACTGATCCTCAACCTGTGAGGAAAATATGTAAAGTGGACTGAGCCAATCGACAGCGTTGGACATGCACCAAAGCACAGACTTGATGACTCCTGATTCATGATAGCGGACGGCAAAATTTGGGCAAGGTGACTTACAATATCAGTGTAGTGCTTGTGTATAGCCAAGTACTTCTTCAAAGCCTTTCCGAATGCACATTGCCTCAAGTGGCTGTCTCCACTCGCGATCTCATACCTGTACATACCATGTTAAGCAAGCAATCTCAATGCACCCTGTCAAATGGAGCTGGATACAGTCCACATGCATATCGACCATCTTACTGCTCTCTGCTGCTCACATCTTTTACTTGCTGGTCTCGTCATGCTCTCCTCTATTGACACTAGGCACCATCTTGCCAATAGATGGCTTGAGGGTTCGCGGTTACCACATGCACTGCATGTTATCACATGCACTTACCACATGCACTGCATGTCAAATAGATTATTGTGCTGCTCTCCATCCTTTGTGAAAAGAGCTGCAGTCTTCTCTGCCTTGTCAATCTGATGCACAAGTGTCACTGTTTAGACGCTCTCAATGTAAGCTCTGTAGTATTTGGTTGCTACGAGCACTGCTATTGGTAGATTGCTCAAGGACGGCCGATCTGACATGCCTCATCATACAACCTTATACAATTGGAATATACTTGCGTTTGTCACATGATGTCAAATGTTACTCTTATGCATTGCCACGGGGGGAAACTTATGATCCTGGTGTGAACCTATATAGCTTCTCTGAAGTACGCAACGGCACAGACCTGATCAGCTTCAAGCAATCTCTTGACACACTCAGAGTTCAGGAATCTGTCTGCCAAGTCCATTGTTCGAGCTTCGTCCGCCAGCGCCGCAGCTGCAGGTGGATCTCCCGCATGCTTCAGGATCCTCCCCTGCATAAAGAAATAATCATTCAAGGCTGCAAATCTTTCTGCGGCTGCAAAGCAAGCAGCATGTCTTAATCACACTCTGGGCATCGTACTCAGCAACAGCTAACAATCAGCCAGTCACTTGTGCGCAGACCTTCACAAGATAAAAGTCTGGTATGCTGTTGTCTCGATGAATGGCTTCATCAATTATCTTAAGAGCTTTTTCACACTGCTTTCGCTTGTTGTAGTGCTGCAATGATAGACTCACATGTCAGCAGGTCAAAAACTCTTCTTTGACCTGCTGACTCTCTCATCTGTCATCTTCTTCAGCAAGCTGCGACAGAGACTCCTTGGCACCACAATAGTGACTGGAGATGCTTTGTGAGTGCGAAAACCAGGTGGGAAAATCAGTAGGTGTTCTGATGACCTGTGCAAGTAAAAACAACGTCCAAAGGAGAGTAGGCGAACTGTTGCTTGCGACCCCCGCTTGACTATCCTCTCTATCAGGGCAAGAAGCTCAAGTCAATCAATTGACCGACACATACTGTATGATTGACAAATGAAGTTGGAAGTGCTACTGCACGAAGTCACCGACTCACTTTGCAAGGCATGGTCTAGTGATGGAGGAACTCAGCTATGCTTCTTATCCCAGTTGACATTGTTGCTACAGTTGAGTTACAGGCCTCACTTTGTTGAAGAAGGCATCTCCTCTGAGCGAAGTGATGACTCTATGTCTAAGAACATGTGCTCCAAAGCATCCGCCTGTTGCCAAGGTGCAAAATTTAGCAAAATTTAGCAACAAATCATTTATTGCCCTCACCAAGTATTGCGCACCTCTGCAGACAGAAGCTTGGTCATGGGTGTAGCCGGCCTTGTCGGGTCTGCTAGCACTTTGTGCAACATGCATGACAACAAATCTGCAGGTCCTTATAAATTGTTGCCAGGGTTCAAGATCATCGTACATCCCTTCATTACATCCCTCCCTTTCATGGCTAAGAGGGTGAGATCATCTGACCTTGCCAGGCTGCCGATACAGCGGCTTCAAATCCGAGAATATAGAGGGAACTCCCTGTGTATAACAGAAGCACAAAGGCCATCCTTTACAAAGACACAAGTAGTGAGAGACCCACTGATAGATATTTGTGACAAGACCTCCAGTATTGTACTGTAATGTCCCTGGCTTAATCTTTCAGGAGCCACTGTTATGCCTGTTGCCAAGCAATTGTACCTTTTGGAGGAAAGGCCGCACATATGCCTCTGCGGCAGCCAAGAATTCAGCCCCTTGGAGGAAGTCCAAAGGAATGCGCTGGAATGCACAGGCGAAGATTTTGATAGCCAACATCAGCTTGTGGCAAGGTGCTCAAACTCACACTGAATACATACTGACTGCTGTAGACTCACACTTGACGACAAGGATGCAATTTGTGTCTGGCAGGTGCACATTGGTTCGCTCACCAGAACCTGTCTCCACAGTCCTGACTCTGATTCTGACCAACAAGCGGACGCTTTTCTGCTGGATAGGCTCTGGGGGAGAGCTGACCAGCCATTACCTTTGCAGCTGTTGAGTGTGGGTATTGCTTCTGAAGGTCATTGTACAGGGTCGTCAGCTGGGGAAGAAGCTGAGTAGCATAAGAACCACCTTGAGTTGGCTTCAAACCCAAACAAGCCTGCAGTCCTTCGTAATACCTGGCAAATCCAGGATCAAACTTCAGCTGCCAGCTCCTCACTGCTGATTTTCGAAGCAGGAGTATGATGCATTTAAATGCGCTGTCGTGGATGGTGTAGATCAATACCTGTAGTTGTCAGAGTTGAGGGCCAAGAGGGAGCGATAGACTTTTTCGGCTTCAGCTGGCCTTCTCAACTGCAGCAACAGAGCTGCTCTCCGCTCCTTCAAGCTCAGCTTGTCCAGCTGCATGTTTGAGAAATGAATGATCTGTTAAGGAATTATAGACATCATGACTCAATGGTCTTTGATGCCTAAGGGCATGGCAGAAAATGGCGACAAGCAGTCAGATAATTCAACAGGATAGGGGGAGGCAGGAGGTTAGCTTGATTACTATCTTCTGCTCCTGCTCGGAGAGTTCGTCGACGGCCTTCTCTGAAGCTCCACACTCTTCCAGCAGAAGAACCTGTTGACCGTTCAGAAGGAAATATCAGCCAGCTATGAAATACACTCAACATAAGCTTCAATACCTGCATTCAGAATCTCAAGATATGGTAAGGTGACTTGCGAGAAAAGGTGGGTTGCAGCCTCCAGGCTGCTAGCCAGGTGGGTAACTTGTAACAAAGGCCACAAGTGATGAGCTTTGCATGACAAAAGGTGTGCGTATACATCACACCTTGTACATGAGCATCTCGCTATGCTCGTATCGCTCATTCTCTGGTGGGAAGTCCTCTTCTAAAGTGCCCTCGTAAGCCTGAAGAATCTGTACAGCCATCGCAGGACTGCACGAGGCACGGAGAGATGGGATTAAGTCAAGACATGGCACGTACTTTGTCTAGCTCAACAAACACAGACCATATTAGAAAGCTTGTAGCAGCCTGCACATGCCTTTAGCCTGTAGGCGAGTGACCAAGTGCTGATCAGTCAACGTTGGAGACGTGAATGTCGAGTTAGAGTGATTGTCTGGTCTACAAGCAGCAGCTCATGCTTATGCTTAACTTACTTTCCATTGATGTGCTGCGCTACTGCAAAACCAATCCAACTGTTGCGATGACTGGGTTTTAATGTGAGCAGCTGCCTCCTGGTCTCCACAAAACCAGCTCTGTCCCGCATCTGTGCCTGTTCGCAGGAGGTCCAAGACATTGATAAGCCTGGCTGCCGAATCATTCCACCAGCTCTGCATCTCCCACCTGAGCAGATCAAGACTGACAGCACACTAAAGCCCACTTGAGCTTTGAGCGGTGCACCGTCAGTGGCTCACCACTAGTCAACTTGCACTTGGCCGCAGCATGGAAGGCCGACACAGCTTCCAGCTCACCTCTGCCGAGGTCTATCCAAGTGTGTCAAGTATTGGCAAGTGGGGGCGCACCACATTGGCAACAATGGCAAAGCTCACCTGCAATAAGGACAGGTCTCTGAGGATTTGCAGGTTGTCAGGGTCAAGTCTGAGTGCGTTGAGGTAGCACTTGATTGCTTCCCGGTATTCTCGGTCCGAGCGGTACAGCAGGCCGTATACATGCCAGCAGACATGGCTCTTGAGATCATTCTGCAGAGGCAAGCACAAAGCTTGTCACACTTCCACGTATTTGACAATTAATCCAGAGCCTACGCAGGCTAAGTATAGAACAAATTAGAAGGATCTGTTGAGCTGCTTGCCAGCAATCCATCTAGGAAAACAGGAGCAGCGATCCTATGCATGGCCTTGCTGGCTATCATGAATTTACATGAATAGAAGGTGCCAGCTCAAGCACAAAGGGAGGAGAGATGGGCGAGGTATGGCAACAGCAGGGCTGCTGGAACACTTGCTACATAAGCTCAGCTCAGACCTCCCAAGCTGCAAACATTCAAGCAGGAGGTGAAGGCAGCAAGCCCAGTCACCTTGAGGCCGCGGCGGACGAGCTCGTAGGCCTCCGCTTTGCGGTTGTGACAGTTGAGCGTGAGGCCGCGCATTGCCAGCGTCTCTGCAACAGCCGGCCACGGGGAGCCCTTGCTTCAATGGCTGCTGAGGGCCGCTACTAAATCCAGCCATCGAGTAAACAGCTAAACCTCAGCCCCCCGTGTCACAAGCGGACGAGACTGCCTCCCCTGATACCGCGTCAAGACGAGTCGCCGACTACGGCTTCCGGTTGTCGGCAAAGCCCTTTGAGTCAGGTGACCTGGCTGGTCGTTGAGCACTCACCTCCATGGTCGGGAAACCTCTTCAGGATCGAGTCGGAGGCCTTGAGGCCTTTCTTGTACTGCTTGGACTCGTACGCTTTCTGGCCAACGTGGAAGCGACGGGACTCAGCGAGCGGCAGCATGCAAGGCGGCCGTCGTTGCTTTCGAGCGGCCGCACACAGGAGGTCTCCGCGGACCTCGCGAGATGAAGTCACAGTGGCCAGAGCTCAGGTGATTGCCGGCGGCAGAGCGGCAGACGGCGCGCACCACAATGAGCTTGAAGAGGTTGGCTTCCTTGGGAGGCAGCGACGACCCCATGCCGGCGCACCCCGCCCACCGCAGCACGCACGAGAGATGACCAGCCGCCGGCTGTCAGTTGATGCGCCGGCCCACCTCTCCCGGAACCATGCCGGCCGTTGGCCGGCCTTGGCGAGCGGCGCAGGCGAGGTTGCCGCGCCGGGCGCCCGCCATGGCGGGCGCGGCGGCCTGCGGCGCGGGGGACGACGGCGGGGCGGCGGGGGCTAGCTCAGGCTGCTTGTACTGTCGTGCGGAGCGTGGAACGGGCCGGGCTGTGGAGTGGACGGGGGGAGAAAAATGGAAGCGGCCGCGGGACGCCCATTTAACAAACACCCTCCCAGCCGAGCGGGCGGGATCCCGGTGTCCCCGAGGATCGCATTTGTCAACGGAATTGAACAACCTGCCCCGCCCGGGGTTTAGCCTCGGGCTCAGGGGTTTATGCACCGCCGGCCGCGCCGCAGCTCCGCGGCCATCCCCGCGCTGCTCCTGCGCCGCCTCGGCTCGCCGGAGCTTGGCGCAGCCGGCTCCTGCCGCGCCTCTTCCCCCAGGCCCGAGCCAGGACCTCCTCCATCCTCCTCGTCCAGGCGCATGCTTCTCCTTTCTAGGCGCGTGCTGGAGAAGCCGTCAGCTAATCGTCGTTCGGGAGCGGTGTCACTGCCACGAGCGCGACGGCCTACAGCCGCGGGCTTGCCTGTGCCTCTCTGAATCGAGCGCCCGCGAGGATGGAGTTCCGGGAAGCCAAGAGCTCGGCGCGGCAGCAGCGCGCCAAGAGCCTGCGGTACAAGGGGCGGGGAAGAGGTCGGGGGACTGCCGGCGGGCCTCCCGACGGTGCAAGCCTTGCCAGTGACTCCGCTTCCGACGGCGACTCCGGCGTCCCTGGATGGCAGCGCAGACGGTGATCGACATATATTCTCAGCTTGTCACAATGGCGATCGCGGACTGCATGACCTCCAGCTTCGCATTGACAGATATCCGTCGGAGTTAACACCTTAATCTTACACCTCACTCTGCTCTGGCCTGGCATTGAGAAAGCTGGGAGGAGCACCTGAAGCGGCGCCCCTGGCTCCCTCTTGGCAGGCCAGGCCTGCATGACCATCGTCACAGAGATGCTGAGGATGGTACCGACAACGACGAGGTTGAAGCAGGAGGGCTTCCTCCGGGAGTCCAGTCCAAGAGCCAGGGTGCGGATTTTGCCGCGCTCGTGGAGGACGAGCTGGCAGGTCAGCCCCAACGGTGCAAATGGCCATGAGAAACAAGTCCTGCAATCACACTTTGTCAGATGGAGTCCCTGACATGACACAATTTTCATCGTTTTCATTTATTAATCCCCATCTTAATGAGAAGCGGCTGCCAGCTAGTTGCTCAGAGCTGGTTTTGTAATAGCAGGTGTTAGGGGAGTGAAAGGCGGCTTCCAGTTTCAGTCCATCCTGGAGGACTTGGTTGACGAGGATGCACATGTCCAAGGCTCTGACCTGACCGCCGAGGTGAGCACGCCTTGAAAGTGCCACTGAGGCTGATAATGTAGCAGCAACTTCGTTTCTTAGGCTCTGCTGCAGCGTGAAGATTCTGAGATCAAAGCGTCCTTGCCACCAGTCAATCATATTAGCTCATTGCCTCCAGCTGTCAACAGGCTGTGGTGGGTTAAAGTGCTTATGGAGCCCTTATGATGGAGCCCTTATGATCAGTTTGGAGGCACTTGCGTTCACAGGGCTGCAGCAGCAGTCTGAGACTTTGTTGTACACGTGATGCCTGCAGATGTCCCTCTTGTCAATTGACCTGAAGGCTCTGGAAGAGTCACTGAGCACGCTGCCACTTGCCCAGATGCTGTGGATAAAGAATGAGAATCTGCCACAAGAGCTAGTGAGCAACCACACCTCCTACACTCACTTGCAATGCTGTGGTGATGCATGGAGTCACCTCAGGTGTCTGCCTGCTTTTGTCTATTGATAACTACTCATCAACTTGTGGTTGCTGTCTCCTGCCAGAGATACACGCCTGCCGATTACTCCGGGACTGAATGTGATCCAGGGGCTGCAGGCAGTGCTGACTCCATGCCTGCCTCCAGAGTAGCGGCTTCTGCAAGTCCAGCTTCTCTATCCCTCGAGGAAATTGCAAAGCAAGAGGCTGCCTTGGTCAGAACATTCGACGATTTGTCATCAACACCCCTGGCAAGAAAAAGTCTGGACTTGGGAAAGATGTCACAGTCAAACCAACTTGGGCTGCATCAGCAGCATGAGCAGCAGTTAATGCAAGCACCTACAGATGGCATTCCAGATGATCACCAGCATACCAGTGGCTCGCATGCATCACGCAGTGGCTCCTCAGCATCTTCGCTTGCAACAGCTTCTGCCTCTCCATCCACTGTGCAAGCCTCGGCCCCAAGTCCTGGAGGAGCCACAAGTACGACCCACAATGGCCACTTGGACAAGTCCAAAGGGTGCACGCAGCCCGAAAATGAGCTCGATGCCCTGCTGGATCGTCTGGAAGTCAGCGGGAGTGCTTCCAGCAGAGCCGGAGCACTGTCACCAGCTACCCATCAGCCACTGAAATCGACGTTGACATTGTCTCAGGGCAGTCACTTCTTGGGCAGCGAGAGACATTCGAAGAATATTCCAGCAGCAAAGACCTTGGCACAAGCTCATACGGGGCCAGCAGCTGTGCATGCCAAGGCAATACTTGAGGATGACTTCGACTCTTTTCTTAATTCACTCGATGCTAAACGATAATATGGCATTTTGTGCCCCGTCCGCTTGTGCACTTTAGGGTGCACTGCACGCTATTTGGTAAGTGTGGATTGGGCTTACTAGTATCACCTTGTGAGTGGTCGTGTCATCTCATGGAGAAATGGATGTTGCGGTGCTTCTCACTGACCTGCTGGGTTGGGGGAGCTGGCTAGGAATTAATGCTTTTTTGTGGGAGGACACAGCTGGCCTCATGGCGGGTTGTGAGCGGCATGGCTCTTGGCGCTGCACATCAGCGTGAGCATGGCCAGTTACGAGGTTTTGGCCTTGGGAGATGGGGCTGGCACTTACCAGATGGGGGGTGGTGTTCAGCATGCGTCGGCAGCTGAGCCTACTATCTGCTCTGCAGCTCGCACATGCGTCCTCTTTACTCTATACTTGGAGCATAAAATATTTCTCAAAAGGGGGCGATGTCTATGGAATAGCCAAGAAAATCGGATGACAACAGCGCTAAGTCATGCATTAGGTAGTTAAGCTTCTTCAGAGAGCTGATAGAGGGGCTCCCTATCTGTTTCTTTCTGCTTCTGGAATGTACAAAAGCAGGCACTTGTTGCACAGATGGACAGGCTGCTCACAAAGGCAGCCTTGTGGCCAGCAAGCATGTGGCACGATGAAGAATTAAATGTGTCAACGCAAGGAGCGCTTGACTTTTAGGGACAGCATGCTCTGCACGACTTTCCATTCTGGACATAAATGCTACCACCATGGGTGACATATAATGCAAATATCCGTCCAATGACTCCCATAGGAGTGATGTGCTATTGCACTTCAAAACCTGTGCAGTGAGAGAGCTGCAAGGTAGTACATGCTTTGCTACATCAGAGCAACTTTCTTTGGCAAGCAGTCTCGGTGATTAAGATTGGCAATGTATGCAGTGTGTTTGAAATACACAGCATTTATGGTGAAGTTTGTTTGTTGGACAACTGCCTGCTGCTACTCTGTCTTACACAGTGTGGCATGTGATGGGCAGTGGGGGTACTCCTGCTGATCTGGTCGGCCGAGCTCGTGCTGGGGAAAGCACGCGCAGCGCATGCGCTTTCCCTGGCCACCCACCCGGAAGACCTTGCGCGGGTGCAGCCCATCATCGCACCACACCTGCGCCCACAGGATGTCACGGGATCGTCTTCTTTATCAAATATACCCTGGCAATTTCTAGTTACTCAAAGGACCTGAGGCTCTCATGGTCACTAGTTCTGTGCTTCGGTACGCAGGCGGCACAAGACTTAGGTTGGAGCTTCATGCACAACCTCAAAAGGAGCAAGCTTGTGTGCCTCAATCTCAGACTGCAGACTTGCTGTGGGGGGTGTCTATCTCATGCTGAACCAAGAGCTGGGGGGTCAGAGGGTGGAGAGCCCTTCCTGGCTTACCTCCCCACCGAGGCCTTAAGACCAGCGCGAGTTGCACGAGGGGTGCCGTCGCTCCGCCTCCTTCTCCTTCTTGGCCTCCTCAGCGGCGTGGGCGCTGCCCACCTCCACCTCCATCAAGATGTCTTTGGGGTTGCCCCTGTCGTCATAGAAGCGTCCCTCCACCTTGCCTACGGGGCTGCGAAGCCGTCTACAGCACTGACTGTCAGAGACTAAGCTGACGATACATTTGCCAGACGCCTGGCGAGATTGGCAAGCGAGATCTGGCTCAGAGTGAGTGGTAAGCATGTCAAACACTCACGTGTATGATCCCTCAAAGAAACTACGCCAACCCTTGAGGCCTGCGAGCTGCACGCGGCGTCAAGATGATGCTATCTTGTACTGTCACGGCAGCAGAATAAAGCGGCAGGATGACAGCTTTGCGCTTGAGGCCTCAGGTGGCCTGTGACTCTGAAGTATGTCAGAAGTAGCCGCCGTTGGATGTGCTCACATCAGCGGCCGTGAGGCCCGTTATGTCGTCCGTGAGCCCCTCGCCTACGACAATGTTTCAAACCGGCAACCAGGGCTCAGTCAAGCTCTTCAAGGCCGCTACTGGGACTGCTACACCTGCGACTTAGTCTGAATGATTTCCATCTGAGCCAAGACTTTCTCAAACCAGCACGGGGATCCTGGCAAGAGCGGCAAAAAGGCTTGGAGAGGCTGTCACAAAGGACTGGGTGTGCCACTGGGCTTAGAACGGGCAAAGCAGCGGTGCATACCATTGAACTTGCCAGAGACGAACGCCCGGCTGGCATCCCTGATGACAATGCGCAGGAGGGAACTTGTGCAGTCAGTCAGTGCAGTGCCGGTGCAACAGAGGAAGTGCCAAGTGTGCGACTTATGGGCAGGGGCCTCCCCTGGCAGTACGTGCAGGCGCTTCGTCGCTGAGGTGACCCCCTCCCTCACCTCCCAGCAAAGTGGCTGTAGGAGCCGTCCTTCCCGTAATGGCCGCGCCCCTTTGAGACGTCATACACATTTCTGCCGCCCCAGCAGTGTAGAGTCATGAGACCCAGCTTTAGGAGACTCGAAGCTCTGTCCCACTGCGACGAGGAACGGGGCAGGGAGCCTGAAGACGAAGCGAGCAAGCAAGAGAGCGAGCGAGGAGGAGAGCAAGAGGCACACGGACACACCCGAGGATGGCCAGCAGGATCGGGCGGCTGGGGTCAGAGCCGTCGTACTGCGCCAGCTCCTCCGCGGTGAAGACCTTCTGCGGCGGTGTGGCCAGCCCAGACTCGTGGCGTGAGCGAAGGAGGCGTCCCAAGCTCGCAAGCCATGGAGGCCGCCGGACAGTGTGGAAGGCGGGCAGGACCTCGACGTGGCCGTGGCCGTGGAGGAAGCCGCTGCGCGTGAGGGTCAGGTAGAGCCCGATGAAGGCCGCGGCAATGCACAGGTAGGCGGCGATGGACGCCCAGAAACCCGGCAGGCCCTCCGCTGACCGCCGCCGGCCTCCAGCGCCCGCAGGCGACGCCGCCGCGGCGGCCGCGGCGGCGGCAGCGGCGGGCCGCTGCCGCAGCTCCATGGCGACGCGCGGAGCAAGGGGGAGTGATGGAGGGCCTGAGTAACGCGGAGCTCAGCCCAGAGGACTGTAGAAGGTCTGGGGTGGAGACCTGATCCGATAAATCGAATCCGTTGTTTAATCCGAGTGATCTCAGCTCCTCAACACCCGACTGACACTCACTCCAAAGCTCAGCTCGTGAAGCCTCGTGAGCCCTCGGAAGCGACTGTCGCCTCGTGGACCAGGAAAGGAACACTGCGCTGCGCTTGCAGCAGCAGCCATGGCGCCGGCGGCAAACGCGGCAGCTGACAACGGCGGCCTGGATGCGCGCCATGCGCCGTTCGTGCGCTCCGACGCCTACGGCTGCATGGGCACCGGACCGCTGCCGCTGTGGCGCCAGGTGCTCTGCCCTCGGGTTGCGGCGGCAGCATAGGCAGCGCCGTCTGCGACGGTGGCAGCCATCTCAGGAACCATCAAACAGCTCGTGTCCTTGGTACCAAAGTTCTTCTCAGCTGAGGAAGCTGGCCATGCCCATGGCAGGTCACCTTGGCGGTCGCATCGGTGACGCTGCTCCCAGTCCGCACCGCGCTGGTGCTGCTGCTGCTTGCGGCGCTCTACGTCGTGTGCAAGGCCTGCACTGTCGGCAATGCCGCATTCGCACGCGACGCGCCGCCCAACGCGCGCCGCGAGCTTGCCGGCGCGCGCGGTGCGGTGGTGCGCGGCGCCGCCCAGGCTGCCGCACGCGCCGCGCTCTTTGTGATGGGCTTCCATGTCATCCGCGTCACGCGGCTGCGACCGTCAGACCTGCGTGACTGGCACGGCGGCCTAGGGCTGGGCGACCATGCGCTGCCCGAGCGGTCGCCACAGAAGGGCGGCGAGCGGCTGTACCGGGCATGCGCCGTCGTGTCCAACCACGTGTCCTGGGTGGACATCCTCTACCATGTGTCCGCCACTCCCGGCGTCGGCTTCGTTGCTAAGGTCCCATTAACAAGCCTTAATGCGACCAGTAACATACAGTATGTTGGGCTAATCATGGCATGCTGGCGCCGATTAATGCGTCAGATGGTAGTGCTACCTAGATACAGGCAGACTGTGACTTGGTAGGCAGAGGGCCTGCCTCCTCGCCAGTCGCTACGCCTTGCAGAGCCCTTGTACTCCATTGGACCTCACGCCACTGAGCGAAGCCTACGCCCGCCTGTCAGGAGTCTGTCACGCGGCTGCCGATGGTCGGCCTCATAAGGTCTGCAGCCATATTCACCTACCTTCAAGAAGCTTGCCTTCACAGACTGACACAATCTCGGGCTACGCATATCAGTAATCATCCTAAATCTAAGAGGTGTCCGGTTGTAGACTTGTTATAAGAAGTCAAGAACTTCATATTGAGCTGTCCCTTGATCACACACTGTGCGAGATGCTCGGCAGCGGTAGACATAGCCCAGAGTGTATTTCATTTTCTCGTATTGCCTGCCTCACAATTAGTGTTTGTCGTTGATACATGCAGCAAGTGCTTTGGGTGCATATACGTGGACCGTGAAGGCAAGGCAGCAGGACCTGGAGCCACAGGCGGTGTCTCAGGTGGTTGAGGCTTATGGTATATGTTGTGGTGCAATTCATGATGTCAGCCCATTTATATATACTGCAGTCTGGCACCAATTCAGTCTGACACGTTCTGGGCTCTAAGGATGCCGTTTTGTGAATTTAGGAGCTAAGGGATTAAGGGTGTAGGTCTACAGTGTTTGACTTGACTCTATTTTGCGTCCAAGCTCGATCTGAGAGCATGCGTGTTTCTGCAGCCCTGGTGGTGGAGCGAGTGCAAGCAGCTCTCCACATACCGCGCGCTAACCTCACACTTCTCTTTCCTGGTGAGGCTTGGTGGGGCTCCCCTGGTCAAGGTCCGATTAGGTGACATCGTCATGCAGTGCACTGAGCAAGCCCTGGAGATAAAGTACCAACACATGTAGAAGGATCTGCCTTTCTGCACCATAAGTGACTAGTGCTCACATATCTGACGTGCCTAGCATCATAATTTGCATCATGCAGAGGGTACAACTACCAATGGTGCGTACCTCCTTCCATTCAAAACGGGAGCTTTTGTTGGGCATGCTCCTGTCCAGCCGATGCTGCTCAAGTACCCCTGCCGGAGCATGAGCCCTGCCTGGGAGAGCATCTCAGGGGTAAAATGCTTGCAGCACTTGTGCCTGCATTAAGATTTGCTCACACATGGGCAAATGCCACCACAAGAAGCCTCCTGAGCTGCCTTGTATGCAAAAATTTTTGTTTTGATCACTCCCGCCTCGTTCTACTCATGTGCAAATTGAGAGTGGATCACAGCCCTTGCGCTGCTTCACAATTTGAAGCATGAAGTGATGTCTAAGTCATAAGTGCAATGAGGAGCTCGGTGCAATTGCATTGCAAGGGGCAGGTAAAAGTGGGATAAGACGCAGGGCCTCTATTACTCTGATGATCTCATCTTTGAAGCATGCTTGGTTGACCCACTGCAGAAGCGGCACATATACCTGTTACTATGCCAAGCCTATCACCTCCTAGAGGTGACAGTATTCCCTGTCTACTCCCCGACTGCAGCCGAGCGAACCGATCCAAAACTGTATGCGAGCAATGTCCGCAAGCTGCTTGCTGCTCAGGTCAGTTGCCTGTGGTGGAATGCGAGCTGCATAGCCACCGTCTCGTTAGGTGAAGGCTATAAGACCCTAATCAACAAAGGCACAGCGGGCTGCTTGCATCCATGAGATTGCCTACTTGCCAAGCCTGCACACTTGTTGAGAAACTTTGGCTATAAACCTTGTGCAGGGAAAGCTGGAGCTCTCGGACCTGACTTTGCAGGACAAGCGGGACTATCATGCTGCCCTCCGAAGTCGAGTTTCTGCTGGTATGTGAATCACAGAAGACCTGCTCCTGCTTTATCGACCGCATGACCAGGAGTAGAGCCCTGAAAATCATCTAGCATAATGCCCCGTGCTTATTATCCAGTTCTGGTTGCTCCAATCCCCCCTCAACTCCCGTTTTGCATTGGGAGCACAACTCCGTGACCTTCTTGCATGGCTACATGTTGGGACTTGCGGAGCTCTCAAGATGTGCTTTGTGGCGGGATGTGCCCTGCACTTGGTTTTCCTCTAATTAGGTGCTGCCTTAGTAGCAATGAATTGATGTAGCCCTGGAGGTACCTGCTGCTTCATCTATGCCTGCTGCAGGCTATTCTATGACTGCCTGTTTACTGACAAAGTTCATGACTGTGCCTGTCCAATACTTGCTTAATGACTCGCCTAGTCAATGAATGTGTATTATTTACAAGCTTCATGCGCCGAAGGCAAACACCACATGCAACCTCGCCTTCCTAGAGTTGCCCACCAAGATGTGGACACTATCTTGGCCAGTCCTAGCAGTGTCCAGCCAAGCGTGAGATTTTCGACCGCACCACTGTGACCGGGCCTTCCTAGTATTGGGGACCATGTTGTATGTGATGAAATGGTGGAACTAGAGGGTTTCTGAGTCAGCTTGGTGGGTCGTGGGAGCCTTTCCTAAAAAGGAACAGGACCTGTAATTAATGATAACGGCCTGACTGGCCAAATACAAAGACGTTAGAAAGTAAGTAATTTGAACTTGAGAAGAGGAGGACGGAGTCTAGCAGGGATGTGATCTTCGACAAAAAGCGAAGTCCAGACTAATCTGCGTTTCACTGAGATCCTCTGAGACAGTGGGAGCTTTAATCTGGTGGCCTGCATTTGGTGATGTTACACTCGTGAGTGATGCGGAGGCAGAATTGACATCTGGTAACGAAGTGGAAGTCAGTACAGGGATTGTTGATCTGAAAGAGGCTGTCGCGCTTATGGGAGATGTATATTGTGAAGCTGAAAGGAAAGCAGCAAGGCGAACATAACTTTAAGGTACCTGACAGATGTTCACGCTCTTGCTGATGCCGTACTTAATGAGCCTTTTGACATACGAGAAGTCTTGAGCATGTGTCATCGCAGCATAGTGAGCACGTACAAATTCGACAGGCTAACTTGGGGAGTCGGAGCCCCACCACGAAGGCATGTGCCTGAGAAAGATGGGGAGCCGGAACACCGCCGTGGATGCAGGTGCTCTTGAAAAGCTGTGGGCACGACAGCTGTGGTACTAGCCGGATGGAGCTCCAGCATTCCCAGATAATTGCAGTGCACTTGCAACCCGGCCACGCTCTGGCTGCTGCTTCTGGGGTTTGCCGAGTTTACACGTTTTCCGGCTGCAAACTACTCTGACTTGCGGCTGCTGACGAGTGACTTATGAGCACCCATTCGTGATGGCCACTTCTGTGGATGTGATCCAGCTCTTACCCTTTGGCTATCTGGCCCTTTCAGACCTTGAAAGAAGAGCTCGCCCATAAAGAAGAGGGGCTGAAAAAGAAGAAGAGCTCGCCCATACAGAAGAGGGGCTGGCAAAGCCAACCCAAAAAGTATGGACAATGTCCAAAGCCAAAGGAAAAAGTGCCGAAAAGGACTACAATACAAGCGCGAGACGGTGCAGAGGGAGATGCAGATGGATGCATAGTGTCCACGTGTGAGCAACAGCAGATTAGAGTAACTCGAAGCAGGAAAAGCGGCACTCTGCCGAGACCCGGAAGCAGCAGCCATAGCACGGCCAGTGCGCGCGCGGACCGCATGAGCCAAAGAGCGCTGTAGCGAGACCGCCAGCCTCATCCGAAAGACCTGCGCGAGGGAGCCGGCAGCGTTGAAGCCTGGCGAACCCTGCCGCCGCTCGATGGCCTCCCGGACAAGCCGGAGACCAGCCACTGCCGACGGCCCCGTGTACGTCAGTGGCCAGTGCCGCGAAGGCATCGCCTGGAGGGTGGTCAGAGTACTTGCGCTCCTTACTCCGAGCCGTCAAAGCGACCGCGTGCCCGACGAGCGTCGCCGACGTCGCGGGGTTGGCTGAATCAACGCAATCTGCATCACCACATCAGCGATGATACGCGGACCTCCTCCGGGCGGGATGGCAGGGCGACGTCTTTCAAGAAGAAAGTGCTAGCCCATTGAGGATAAGAGAAAGCGCGGCCAGATTGACTGGTGGCTGGGAAAGGCCAGCCCAAAAGAATGGACAAGGTCTGAGCGAGCTTGAGTGCGAACGACTAGGACTAAGACATCAGCCAGGGAACGCTCAGTAACCTCTAGACAGGAGATGCAGATCCGAGGATAGGGGCTGGAAATAGAAGAAGAAAGTGCTCGCCCATTGAGGATAGAAGAAGCGCGGCCAGATTGACTGGTGGCTGGGAACGGATATAGGGGCTGGAAAAGCCAGCCTAAAAAAGAATGAACAGAGTACGAGAAAGGGGCCAGGGGGAAGCGCTAAGCAAACAAGCAAACTTCCCGCCGGCTAGCTACTCAGACTTGCATCTCCGACTAGAGGTTACTGAGCTTTCCCTGACCTGCATCTCTTTCTAATACACGGTCTTCCTGACCTGCGGGCCGGCAGAAGAAAGTGCTCGCCCATTAAGAATAGGGGCTGAAAAAGCCAGCCCATAAAAGAATCAACAGCGGCAGAGCCCTCGCTGCTGCCTCTGGCTCTGGCCTGGGGTTCCACGCGAGCACTTTCTTCCGGGAGCCTAGCGTCTCTGACCTGAGGCTGCTTAGCAGGGTTACTGAGTGATCCGTAGCTGCTTTGTTTCTTTGTGTGCTTGTTTTTCCTAGCGCTTCCCCTTCTCGTCCTTTGTTGATTCTTTTTTGGGCTGGCTTTTCCAGCCCCTGTTCTCAATGGGGAAGCACTTTCGTCTAGCTGATGTCTTAGTCCTAGTCACACCCCCGACCTGCGGGCCCAGGCCCGCTACACTGCGATTGTGGACAAAGCGGCCTACGACCAGGTGGTGGAGCTTATTCCGCCGCACGACATCCGAGGGCTCAGCCCGGCTTCAACGTCGCCGGGTCCCTCGCTCAAGTGTTCCGTATGCGTTTGGCCGTCTCGATGCAGCGGTCCCTCGCCTTCGCGGTTCACTTGCGCGCAGGCCGAAGCTTTGGCGGCGGTCTCCGGCTTCCGTCAGGGTGACGTCTTTCCGCCAGCTAGCTACTCGGACTTGCATCTCCTGACTAGAGGTTACTGAGCGTTCCCTGGCTGATGTCTTAGTCCTAGTCCTTCGCAGTCCGGCTCCTTCAGACCTTGTCCATTCCTTTGGGCTGGCCTTTCCCCTGCCGCCCAGTCGCCCGCGCCTGTGAGGCTGCCTACCTGGGCAGCTGGGCGCAGGTCGCCGCACCCATCGGCCAGCGGTTCCAAGCTCACGGCATCCGCACCTTGGAGCGGGTGGTGGCTGAGGTGGAGAACGGCTCGCTGCCCTTCCAGGCTGCCCTCCGTGCTGCCCGCGACGGGCTCCTGGCGGCCCACCCTGACATGTCGCAGCTGGTTGTTCCGTTCATCCACCTAGCGCAAACCCCCGACCTGCGGGCCCAGGCCGCTACTCTGCGCTGGTAGACAAAGCGGCCTATGACCGGGTGGTGGCGCTTCTTCCGCCGCACGACATTCGAGGGCGCGCCCGGCTTCTCTCAGCCTCCTCCCCCGGGGCAGCGGCATGGGTATCTGCGCTCCCCATCTACGCGGCGCTCACCATGCCCGACGCAGCCTACAGGACGGCGGTACACCAGCTTCTGGGCCTCCTCCCCCCCTGCCTCATCGGAGTCATGCAATGCGAGTGCGGTGCCCGCCATGCCGACCCTGCGGAGCTGGCGGCCCACATGCTTCCGATGCGCCCACGGCGGCGAGAGGACCGGATCCCATGACCTTCTCTGGGATGGCATGCAGGGTGTCTTCATCGAGGCGGGCTACAAGGTGGCCGTGGAGCACTCGTCGATAATGCCCCCCGTGCGCGGCGCCGATGGTCAGCTCCACACTTGGCGCGCAGACCTAGTCGCCATCCCGCCCGGCGGCGGTCCGCGTATCATCGCGGATGTGGTGACCGCCGACTGTGTCGAATCCGCCAATCCCTCCAAGTCGGCGGCGACCGCTGGGCATGCGGTCGTTTTGGCGGCCCGGGGCAAGGAGCGGAAGTACGCAGATCACCCCCCAGGCGATGAGTTCGCGGCCCTTGCCATAGACGTCCACGGGGCTTATGGCAGCGGCTGGCTGGATCTCCTCCAGCGGCTTGCCCGGCAGGCCATGGAGCGGCGGCCGGGTCCGCCAGGGGGGCTGCCCGGCTTCAACGCGGCCGGCTCCCTGGCCCAGGTCTTCCGGATGCGGCTCTCCATGTCGCTTCAACGCTCCCTAGCTCATGCCGTCCACTCGCGCGCGGGCCGTGCTCTTGTTGCTGCTTCCGGATCTCGCCTGCCTGCATCCTTTCCAGCTTCGAGCTACTCTGACCTGATGTTGCTCACCCGCGGGTATTGAGCTTCCTGTGGTTTCGTCATGTCTAGTTGTCTAGATGCCTAGCTGTGTGTTTCCCTTTTTTCGGCACCTGTTGTAGCTCTTTGGATTTTGTCCATTCTTTTTTGGCTGGCTTCTGCCAGCCCCTCTCTTCTACAGGCGAGCTCTTTCTTTCTCCTCAATGGGCGGGCACTTTCTTCTTTTCTTCTTTCTTCTCCGCCTCCTCCCCTGGGGCGGCGGCGTGGCTATCAGCACTCCCCATCTACGCGGCGCTGACAATTCTAGACGCGGTATTCAGGACGGCGGCCCACCGGCTCCTTGGCCTCCTCCCTCCCTGCCTCATCGGGGTCCAACAGTGCGAGTGCGGTGCCCGCCACGATGACCCTGCGGCGCTGGCGGCCCACATGCTCCGCTGCGCGCACGGGGGCGAGCGGACAGGTTCACACGACCTCCTGCGAGACGCCATGCAGGGTGTATTTCTGGAGGCCGGCTACAAGGTGGCAGTGGAGAACTCCACAATCATGCCCATCCTGCGGGGCGCCGACGGACAGCTTCACACCCGCCGCGCAGACCTCGTTGCCATCCCGCCCGGAGGAGGTCCGCGTATCATCACTGATGTGGTGACTGCAGATTGCGTTGATTCGGCCAACCCCGCGAAGTCGGCGACGCTCGTCGGGCACGCGGTCGCTTTGGCGGCTCGGAGTAAGGAGCGCAAGTACTCTGACCACCCTCCAGGCGATGCCTTCGCAGCACTGGCCATTGACGTACACGGGGCCTTTGGCAGTGGCTGGTTGGATCTCCTCCAGCGGCTTGCAAGGGAGGCCATCGAGCAGCGGCAGGGTTCGCCAGGCTTCAATGCTGCCGGCTCCCTCGCGCAGGTCTTTCGGATGAGGCTGGCGGTCTCGCTACAGCGCACTGTGGCCCCCGCTACGCAGTCAGCCAAGCGGCGGGCGAAAAGAAGAAAGTGCCCGCCCATTGAGAAGAGGGGCTGGCAAAGCCAACCCAAAAAGAATGGACAATTTTCAAAGCCAAAGAAAGAAGTGCCGAAAAAGGACTACACTACAAAGTGCAAGATGGTGCAGAGGGAGATGCAGATGGATGCTTAGAATCCACGTGTGAGCAACAGCAGATCAGAGTAACTCGGGGCCAGAAAAGGAACGGAAGTACTCGGACCACCCGGTGGGAGACGAGTTTGTTCCATTGGCAGTCGACGTGCACGGAGCCTTTGGCTCGAAATGGCTTGACTTGCTCCACCGCCTGGCGCGGCGTGCAGCGGCCCGCCGCCTCGAGCAGCCCGGCTTCAATGTCGCCGGGTCCCTCGCTCAAGTCTTCCGTATGCGTTTGGCCGTCTCGATGCAGCGGTCCCTTGCCGTTGGGAAAGTGCTCGCCCATTGAGAATAGGGGCTGGGAAAACCAGCCCGAAAAAGAATGAACAGAGTACGAGAAGGGGGCCAGGGGAAGCGCTCGCCCATAGAAGAGAAGAAGAAGGCTCGCCCATAAAGAAAGAGGGGCTGGCAAAGCCAGCCCAAAAAGAATGGACAATGTCCAAAGCCGAAGAATGAGAAGCCGAGGAAGGACTCCTCTACTCTACCAATCACGACAACATACTAGGGAAGCTCAGTACCCGCGAGTGAGCAACATCAGGTCCGAGTAGCTCGAGGCAGGGAAGGAGGCACTCCGCCGAGAGAAGAGAGGGGCTGGCAGAAGCCAGCCAAAAAGAATGGACAATATCCAAAAGAAGGGAAACACACTAGCTAGGCATCGAGACAACTAGACATGACGGAACCACACGAAGTTCAAAACCCGCGGGTGAGCAACATCAGGTCAGAGTAGCTCGAAGCTGGAAAAGATGCAGCCGGACGAGACCCGGAAGCAGCAACAAGAGCACGGCCCGCGCGCCAGTGGACGGCATGGGCGAGGGAGCGTTGAAGGGACACGGAGAGCCGCATCTGGAAAACCTGGGCCAGGGAGCCGGCCGCGTTGAAGCCAGGGGAAGCGCTAAGAAACAGAAACAAAGCAGCTACGAATCACTCAGTTACCTTGCCTTCGCGGTTCACTTGCGCGCAGGCCGAGCTTTGGCGGCAGCCTCCGGCTTCCGTCAGGGCGACGTCTTTCCGCCAGCTAGCTTTCAGACTTGCATCTCCTGACCAGATCGTTCCCTGGCTGATGTCTTAGTCCTAGTCATTCGCACGCAGGCTCCCTCAGACCTTGTCCATTCCTTTGGTCTGGCCTTTCCCAGCCACCAGTCAATCTGGCAGCGCTTCTTCTTCTCGTACTCTTTTCATTCTTTTTTGGGCTGGCTTTTCCAGCCCCTAATCCAGTCAATCTGGCCGCGCTTTCTCCCTAATCTCAATGGGCGAGCACTTTCTTCTTTGGCTCATGCGGTCCACGCGCGCGCTGGCCGTGCTATGGCTGCTGCTTCCGGGTTTCGGCAGAGTGCCGCTTTTCCTGCCCGAGTTACTCTGATCTGCTGTTGCTTACACGTGGATACTGAGCATCCATCTGCATCTCCATCGGGGGAGAAGAAGGGCTCGCCCATTGAGAATATGGGCTGGAACAGCCAGCCCAAAAAAGAATGAACAGAGTACAAGAAGAGGGGGGGGGAAGCCAGGCGAAGCCCTAAGGCGAAGCAGCAGAAATGACAAGCACACAAGAAAAAACAAAGCAGCTACTAACCACTCAGTAACCCCTGCTAAGCAGGCGCAGGTCGGAGAGGCTATGCTCCTGGAAGTATGTCGCCT
>WELB01000188.1:269449-281773 GCA_009602725.1 Spirogloea muscicola | reverse complement strand
CAGCCCTCCGCCTCCTCGGCCGCCTCCTAGCCCCCCACCGCCGCCCTCTCCCCGTGAGTCCCATGCCGCTTTGCAAGCTCTGCCGCCAGAGAGTGCTGGCCACCCTGGCCTCCACTTGCATCTCACGCTGCCAGTGTAGCTGCTGAGGGGCATGCGCTGCCTCCCTGGCGCCGCGCTTGCAGCCGTACCTGCGCGGCCACTCTCGCCCAAGCCTCCAGGTGAGGAAGCCTGCCGACTCTCACAATGCTGTTGCATGCTCGTCGAGCTGCTATCACTGCTTCTGCTGACGCACTCGTCTGATCGCCGGCATCGGAGGGGGCCGGACAGCTGCAGCAGCAAGCGTTTGTCAGCTCTGTCGAGGCCGGGGCAGCTGCTTCCACCCCCTTTGCAGGCCTGCCTGTCACGAGTGTGACGGGTTGAGCGCTTGGTGACCACGCCTGCGATGAGATCGGAAGGGCTTTACCATCAGCCCCTTGTGAACAGCACCGATCGACAATGCCGCGTACATGCCACCGACGACTGACGGAGCCTCCTCTACTTCTCAGAGTCGTGCGATCTGAGCATTGGAAAGTGGGTGTACGACCGCCGAAGGCCCCTGTACAGCGGCTTCTCCTGCCCCTTCATACGCTCGACTGGAAACTGCGACCGCAATGGGAGGGCTGACACAGCCTACCAGAAGTATTGGTGGCAACCTCAGGACTGCGATTTGCCACGTTTCAATCCTCGCCAGTTCCTCCTGGCAATGGCGGGCAAGGTTTGCCACCATACATCACCTGATTTGCTCATCGCCCTCTTGCTGCATGCAGCTCTACTTGTTGCAATCATTGACGGCGTGCAGCTTGTACACTACGGCACTTTGATGGTCGTTGTGGCATGTAGCAAGCTGATAGTCTTTTTTGGCACTCTTTCCAGAAAATTGCTCTCATCGGTGATTCTTTGATGAGAAACTTTCAGCAGAGCTTGGCTTGCCTCCTAAACACCACAACCCCTATCGTGGTGATTTACCCGGCAGCCCGCCATGCTGGCTTCCCTCCTTTTCTCTGTCAGTCACACATTGAGGCCCATGATCTTATTGAGTCAAAGTCGTTGTGTTGCTGCTCTGAGCATTCTGCTCAATACACGCCTCCTATGCCCTTGCATGGCGTGCTGCACAGGTTCTCTGCCCAGACTGCTCAGTCGTTGGGACTCTGGAAGTGAACAGCCCCGAGGCTTTCCTGACATGCAAATCCAATCCTGGCGCAGGGCTTCCACAGGAATGTTGGGCCCTTGATCATGGAGGGCGTCCAAGTCCCAGGCTACTCAGCGGCAATTATTGGCGTTTTCTCGAGCTTTCTGATGGAGGCTACCCAACCTGCCTACATTGCTGGCAAAACTGGCGGGCACGGGTATGAAGTGGATCTTGACACAGTTGACCCAGCGTTCCGAGATGCAATTCCCTACTTCGATGTCATTGTTTTCCTTTCTGGGCACTGGTGGTTCACAAACTCGCCCGGCGTCGTGACCCACAACGTCTACATCCAAAAGTAAGTTGAACCTGCCTTCATGCCTCATGCCTGCCTCACATGGTACCTTATGCTGGGATAGTATGCAACCGCTAGTTAAGAGCTCAGGCAAGTCTACCACGTACATCACTGTGGTCTGTGACTGTATGGCTAGGAAGCGTCGTTGATTATGCGGCTGAAGGTCGCTAGACCAAAGCAACCGCATGCACTCCCAGCATTGGTGGTACCATATGGATGCAATAAAGAGGATGACACTAGTGTTGTCCGCACGTTACAGTACTTGTCCATTGATCCGTTTGCATCCGCCTGGCAAGCTCATCTGCAGTGGGACTGTGTTCAATGGCACCTTCATTGATGCTTACGAGGCCGGCTTGACAACGTTGCGATCACACTTGGACCAGATTGGCTACACGGGCATTCCTTACTACCTGAGCTACTCACCCTCTCATTACAACACGGAAGATGGCTTGCCTGGTTGCAATGTCACTACTCCGCTGTCTGCTGCGGAGACCCAGGCTATATATCCTTTCCTGGGCATCTCCAGTTACTATGGTGCTGAAAGGCGGGTCTTCAACCATCCGGCCAGCAAGGTGCGGCTTCTTGACGTATCCGACCTGAGTGCATACAGAGCGGACGCCCACATGGGCCCTTACTACCAGTCTCAGAAGCGCGGACTCACTCCTGGGGCTCTGGACTGCACGCACTGGTGTGTGCCCGGACTGCCAGACACATGGGCAGACGTCTTGTATGCAAGCATGCTGCGAGAGTCGAGCCTGTTTGACCAGTCGCCCCCTCCTCCCTCACCCCCAGCACGACCTCCCCCTTCTCCGCCCCCTCCTCCTCCTCCTCCCCCTCCACCTCCTCCGCCCCCTCGCCCTCCGTCACCTCCGCCAAGGATGCACAAGCCGGGCCGAAGGTGGAGAAGCGCCTCACCCCCTCCTGCGGTTCTACCTCAGAGCCCATGAGTGGGCGTGAGATTGTGAAGCTCCTTCTACGCGTTGGGAGGAGCGCTCTCAAATCAGGTCATAGATTATGACCATTCTTTTCCACATTCACATTGAATGGCAACAGTAAACTGGCTAGTTGACGTTGTGCGGGCTTGCGGTGTCTGGTGAAGGTGTGCAATAGGTAGCAGCGGAGGCACATGCGGGTATGTGCTGCGCTGGCATTGCAGATTGCCTGCTATATGCGGATGCTGTGTGATCAAACGTGGAGCCAAAAGAGTCCAACACTTCACGGAGCGTTGGCTTGAGGAGGTCTTCCTAGGGGCTGAATAAGGGAGCGCAGCTGCTAGTGGTTGAGGGACTGGCAGGAGCACTGCAAGTAGGCCGCCTACGCGCGGCTTGCTCTTCATGGAAGGAATCGAGTGAGTAATGAATGGTCGAGGGCCTGAGTGGCCAAGTACAAAGGGAAGCACATCAACAGATGTGCTTCCCTCACCTGCTGCTGAGCTGACCCGCTCAGTAACCACGAGCTCGTAGAGGTTGCTAATTGATGCATGGAAGGGATGCGGATGGGAGACATCGTGTATTGATGACAGAGGGCTTGAGCGGCCAAGCACAAAGGCAAGCACCGCTACAGATGGAGGCTGCCTGATGAGTTTTCTGACCCACTCGTTGGCTGTGGGTCAGCACATACAGATTGCTCAGCGCTGCCCAAGCGCTGCGGCAACGTTCAACCCCACCTGCCACAGATCATCGCCCAGCTCTTTGGTGCAGAGCAGGGGACTGAGGTCAGCTGCAGGCATACAAGCACATGTAATCCCTCATAGTAGTAACCCCTGGTTAGTCCCGTTTGGACCTTGCCAAGATAATTTCGGGCTAGCCTTCCACAGCCATCGCCCTGGATGTGTATGGTGCGATGGGGGCGAAGGCTGAGAACAGCCAGCCCAAAAAGAAGAAAGAGCTGACCGAAAGGAAGTGACAAGGTCCGAAGGGGCCGCTTCAGAAGAAGTGGCTCTCCCAATGGGGTCAGGAGCTTGTGAGAACGAAGGTCCGATGGGGCCGCTTCGGCCAGCCGCGTTCTGGGTGGCTCGGGGAGAAGCGCGCGTCGGAGCGAGAGCGGCAGCCTGAAAGCAAGCGGCGGGTGTGGAAGGCAGCCGAGTGGCGTTGTAGGCGGGGCGCGGGGGGGGCGGGCGGCGGCGCGCGCCATGGCGTGGCTGCCCAAGGTGAGCCTGGGCAACCTGGGCGACCTGGCCGGCGCCGTCTCCAAGCTCTCCGAGTCCGTCAAGTCCCTCGAGAGGAACTTCGACTCCGCACTCGGCTTCGACGCCGCCGCCGGCAATGCCGCCGCCACCTCCGGCGACGCCAGCCACGCCGCCCTGCCCGCTCCCCCCGGTGCGCCCGCCTGCCTTTGTACTCTGGCCAATCGGGCCCCCCATCACTCAACACCATTGCCCGCAGCCTTTGCTCGCCTTGCCCCCTCCCTTCTCACCCTCTGCATCGCCGCGCCACGCTTTCCGCCTGCTTCCGCATGCTGTCACCACGATTCTCTCCGTGTGCGTCCCTTGACTGGCTCCTAAGTGTCAGCAGCCGCTCTCCCTCTTGCCTGCCCACAGGCCCGCCCGCCACCCCCACGACGCGGCCGCCGTCAGCACCGCAGTCACTGCAGCCGCCGCCAGCAGAGGCTCGCAAGAGCCCCCCGCCCGCGCTGCCGCCAGATGGAGATGCAGCCCCAGATGCCAAGGCCGACGGGTCGCCTGCGCCAGCGGCCGCAAACCTGCCCCAAGCGGCTGGCAGCGCCAGCGGGCTTCCGCCCATCCCGGCTGCATCATCTAGGAGCGCTCGCCTGGGAGCCATCCGGCGCAAGGGCCTGGAGCAGGCTGCCGCCGGGCGGGTGCAGCAACCCCCTCGCGCCGCCGCTTCGCAGCAGATGGAGGCCTCGACCAATGGGCCCCTGCCATTGTCCTCCTCGGCTGCGGACGGCTCTCTCAGCGATAGCAGGGCCGAGGGGGAGACAGGCCAACCCAGCGGAAAGAGCTCTGCTCAAAGCAGCGGCAATGATGCCAAGGCTGCTGCCATGTCCATCAGCAGTCCACCTGCAGACCCGCCGGTGGACTCTGCGCGGGCCACGGCCGCCGGCAATGACGCTGCTGCTCTTGAAGCTTCCTTGGCTCCCTCCACAGCATCCAACGGTCCGGCACTGGGGCCTCCAGCCGCCCTACAGGACATGCAGTTACCTGCAGAGGCATCGCCCTTGAGCATAGCAGATGAGGAAAAGGCAGGGCCACACCCGACATCTCAGGCCGACAGCAGCGCAGGGCACGAGGAGGTCGCGCCAGGGCTGCTGAATGGTCGAGCTGCCTCCCAGGCAGAGGCTGCTGTGGCGTCGCCAATCGAGGTTGAAGACATTGACCTGCTACCGGCTGAGAGCAAGCCAGATGCGCTGCCGGAGGGGGCTGCAGGCATGTTGGACGCTGCCGATGATTTTGGCAGCAGGGCCTTGGATGATGTACCTCAGAAGGTGGCCGGGTCAAAGCCCCTCGAGGTGGACCTGGATGACGAGGCTCCACAAAGTGGTCATCAGGAGCAACGTCGGGAGGAGCGGCCAGTCCAGATGCTGATGTCGGAGCCTGATGTTGCCCAGCCTCCTGACAGCAATGGCGCGGGCCCCCAGGAGGACGCGCGTTGGGCGGAGGGCCGACCTGCTGTCCTGGGAGAGGTGGAGGACGAGAGCGGGGCTGTCAAGCTGGAGCAGCCCAGGCCGCCTCCTGAAGCACCCCTGCACTCGCCTCTTGCTGCCCAGGCAGTGCAGCAGCCTTGGGGCGCACCAGACCATACCGATGTGGCTAAGCTACAAAAGGATCTACATATGATGGAGGTGGCCGTGCAGGCCGCCGCCAAGCAGGCACAGGTGACGAGGCTGTCCTGCAGCATGACGGCAATTCCAGGCTCCACCAGGCCTCCACCTTTCGTTGCAGATTGCCCGTTGTCCACCTCCTTCTGTCGTGTAGCAGTGGATTGCCGGCTGGTGGTGCTTGCGTACTTGTTCCCTTGCCTTCATTCGGACTTGCACACACAGCTAGACCCAGGGCTTGGGGCTGTGGTGGAAGCGCAAGGAGGGAGTGCTCGCTGCTCAAGAGCGGCTAGGTTTTCAACTTTAATGGTTCCTCTACATGGTGATGTCCATGCAGACCAAAGCAGACGAGTTAGCAAAGTACATGGCCGCTTACGACGAGCTCAAGGCCAGTTCCGAGGAAGAGAAGGTGATTTGCTGCGTCCTGCTCATTGCCTCGTCAAACGTGGCTGGCTGCACACCCACTCACTAATGCAGGCGCCCATGCTTGCCATATTGCAGTAGCAGGTGTACGTTCTTCTACCTATTGCTCTTGCCTTACAAATTGCACTACTACTGGTGGCTGATTGCAGACCCAGATGAAGAGGGCAGCAAATGTGGAGCTGGAGGCCTTGCGCGAGGAGTTCCAGACCCGTGTCGGAGCAGCTGAGCGCAAGGTCCGCATAACGTGCTGGTGACGTTGAAACTGCAACAAGCAGCTGCGTTCTTGTGCTGGTCCACACATGCATCCTCATGATCCTGCTCGTGCTCGAGTCAGTCATGGATCATTGGTGTGCTTCCTTGACCGGCTGGCTGCGCGCGGGGCTTTACTTTTGCGCAGGTCTATGCTTTGACCAGAGAGCGCGACATGCTGCGGCGCGAGCAGAGCCGCCGGACGGACACGTCGGCGCTGCTCAAACAGAAGGATGAGATGATCAAGCAGATCATGGAGGAAGGCGAGGAGCTTTCCCGCAAACGTGGCGCGCAGGAGACAGCAATGAAGAAGCTGCGGGCGCAGATACGGGAGCTGGAGGAGGAGAAGGTGCGGCTGGCAGGGCGGCTGCAGGTGGAGGAGGCGCGGGTTGAGAGCAGCCGCAAGGACAAGGCAGCTACGGAGAAGGCATTGAGCGACGCCGTGGAGCGCGGGCAGGCGGAGCTCGCTGCCCAGAAGGAATTTTACACAGCAGCACTCTCAGAGGCACGGGATGCCCTGGCTAAGGCGGAGGCCAAGGCTGACAGCGAGCAGCGCGCCGGCTTGGACCGACGCCTACGCGAGGCCGCCGATCGTGAGCACCAGTTGCTGCTCTCCTTGGACGAGCTCCGCCAGGCCCTGTCCCGCAGTGAGGAGCAGGTCAGTGCCCGTTCCATGGGAAAGGAGTGTTGCAGTACTGCCGAGCAAGTCAGGCCCACAAGCCTACACCAATCAACCTCCTGCTGCTGTTGCCTCTCGCTTGAGCAGGCAGCCTTTCGGGAGGACATGCTCAAGAGGGACCTTGAGGATCTGGAGAAGCGATGCCAGGTCAATATGCCCACTGCTACATGTGCACTGACTCCTGCCTTCACTTGGCTGATGTCCTTGCTCTCAATCTGACATGCTGTCTCAGACTACGCTCACAGCCTTCTTTCACCTGTCTGCAGGCTGCAGAAGCTCGGCATGAGGAGCTTGTGGCAGGGATGCCAGATTCCACACGGCCTCTTCTGCGCCAGATTGAGGCCATGCAGGCACAAATACAAGCCCAACATCTGAACTTCCTACTTGCTTGACATGCCAAGGTCTACAGTTGTGCCTCATCAACAGCGTCGTATTGATTGAACAGAGCAGTCCTGCGTTATTGTGGGCGTCTGGCAGGAATCGACAAATATGCGCGTGGAGGCCTGGAAAGGCGTGGAGCGCGCCCTCAACACCCGCTTGCAGGTACTGGTCACTGCTGACTTTCAGAATTGAGATCCAGGTGTTGTGCTGGCAGTGCTGCCTGATTTCAGCATCTCTGCCTGGCCGTGCAGGACGCGGAGGTCAAAGCAGCCAGCGCGCAGGAGAGAGAGCGAGCTGCCAACGAGCGACTCACGCAGGCGCTGTCGCGCCTGGCCGTCATGGAGGCACAGGTTGGAGCTAACGTATCCTTTCTTGACCAGCAATCGGCATGGCGGGTCCTTCTGTGGAGTGTCCTCTTGCTAGGCTTGGATCTGAAGGGTCGCACAATGCTGCTGTTGGGGTGGCAGTTGTCGTGCCTCCGAGCGGAGCACGCGCAGGTGGTGCGCTCGCTGGAGAAGGAGCGGGCGCGGGCTGCAGAGGGCAGGCAGGAGTACTTGGCCGCTGCGGAGGCAGCTGCGACGCATGAGGGCCGCGCAGCGCAGTTGGAGCAGGAGCTGCGTGATGCTCGCTCCCGAGCGCGTCAGGAGCTGGCCAACGAGCGAGCTCGCCGCGAAGCGCTCGAGCAGGTTGCTCAGTGGAGGTCTGCCAACCTCTGCGCAGATAGGAGTCCTCAAGCGATACGGGCTAGTAAACGAGACTGTTGCTTGTATGCAATGCAGGAGATTGAGCACGAGAGGGCAGCCCTGGCAGACTACGAGAAGCGAATTCGAAACGAGGGCAGACATGCTGCTGAAAAGGCTGTGGCCACAGCCCAGGCGGCTGTACAGGCGGAATCTGGTCAATGCTCCCCCCTGCATTGTCGACAAGCTATGACTTTGCTGTGTCAACGTCACTTCTTCTGCGTGGAGTATGCCTAGCTGATGGCTGGTCTGCGCTGGGCAGGTGCTGCAAAGCTGCTGCGGAGGCTGTCAAGCGGAAGCATGACTAGCGTCGAAGAGAACTCAATATTGCACCAGTCCCTTGGCGGAGCGCCAGACAGCCTCTCCCCATCCCCGTCATTCTCGGGCCTCGGCGTGCGAGCCGCCACACAGGCGCAGCTGGACATGCTGTTGCGGCAGAAGGAGGGCGAGCTTGCCTCCTACACCTCTCGCATTGTCAGTCACGCTGCCACCCACCTCCTGGACTTGTCATCAGATGCCTCGGGCTGTGGGCAATGCCAACACTTCTGACTGCCTAGACATTGTCTTTGTGCAGGCCGCATTGGAGTCGACTCGAGACTCGCTGGCTGAGGAGCTCGTCAACTCTACAACCCTGGTCAACCTCATCCTTTGATCCTGTTCTCTACTTTGTCAGCCTCCCTTGTGATGAGCTGGCCCAGCTAGCCCACCTTTTGGCAAATGACGGCGTTATGCTCCACTCCCTTGCCTCCTGCCTTTCCCTGCAGACTGAAAGCTTACGTGCGGAGGTCGCATCCCTTCCTGGCCTGCGAGCGGAGCTGGAAGCTCTCCGGCGGCGGCACTCGTCAGCTCTGGAGCTCATGGGAGAGCGTGATGAGCAGGTCCGATTCTCCCCGGTGGCTTGTTAGACTGGTGATGAGCAGCTCTGCATGTAGTCATTGTGTCTTGCATGGAATTTGGTTGAATCCCTGCCCTCAGTATGCCAGGTGCTCATGAAGATGGCGCTGCCAACTCATTGTGTGTTTGGTTAGGTGGAGGAGCTGCGAGCAGACCTCCACGACGTGAAGCAGATGTACCGGGAGCAGATTGACATGCTTGTCTCGCAGGTGCATACCCCGACTTTGTGTTCGCCCTGTCTGGATGCTAAAGCGTAGACCTACTAGTGGCGGCAGAAGAAGCCTGGCCTTCACTGAGCAGCGACTCCATTGTTGTGCAGATTGAGCGCTTGAGCTCAATTGCAGGGAATAAGTGAGAACTGTGAGCGACAGTACGAGCTCCTCAATCATCACCCTCCACCCTACCCAGCTTTTGACACACAAGCCTTTGCATCCAGGTGACAGGGTTTCTCCCCACATTTGCCTTCTCAACTCTGTTGCAGGCAGAGCACTGCGCAACCTGCTCATTGTGCACCAGAGTGAGACACTGATCATTGCAAAAGGGCACCTGCCAGCCCACATGCTCAAAAAGCAAGCGTGGGTGGCCACACATGCCCTCCTCCCACAAGATTGGGAAAGGAGCGGCCCTTTTGGTGCTCAGGAAGAGTATGCTACTGCTAGTAGGTGTTGACCTGCTGACAGGCTGCTAGGAAGGCCGAGCTGACGCTTTGGCGGTCAAAGAACATGAGTTGCGTCTGAGCCACTGGCTGCGTTGGGCATCATGCCCAGGCTGGCAACAGCCGCGGGTCCGTTCTGACTGTCTGCCTATCCACCAAATGGTGCACAAAGCGGCCCAGCGGCTTGGCGCGACAAGTTGTAGAGCGTAAGCCTGTATGAGCTTGAATTTTCTTGCCAGGAAAATGTGCCGCCCTCCTTGAGGGCTGCAGGCTGCAGTAAGAGCTCGTTGAGTTTCCTGTGGGGCTCCTGTGTGTGCTGGGGAATTTCAACAGGAGACACAGTGGTCTATGATCCGCTGCCGCACCTCCCGCACCAAACCTGGCAGTTGCCTGCAAAGCGGCACTCATTCATCAGTATCGACCAAGCCTGGCAGACGACACTGCCCATGGACACCCAGAAGCACTGAAATTGCAGGGGGACCAGAAAGGGGAGGGCAGCAGGTCAGGAAACTCTGAACGACTCTGCCGCACTCAGTGGTACATTGGTTAGCGCAAGGGCAGTGGGCAGGAGCATACCGCGGGCCGCATGTTTTTTGTACGAGGTCGTCGATGGGCACGCTCATGGGCGTCAGCTGCATCATCAGTTGATGGCACATGTGAGGCGTCAGTCATCAGCTCTGCACAGACTGCTGAGAACAGCCAGCGCTAGCAGCGGCTGAACTCTGCCGGCTATGCCTGATTGAGCTGAGGGGAAGCCAGCAGCCGAGCAACACTTACTTTGGCTGTTGTGATGGTGCCTCTGTCACGATCCAAATCAATGTGCAGGGCATGCTCGCCTGCTTTGGTCTTGAGCCTCAACTGCAGCCCTTTGTCACCGGCCATCTCGACTGAGAAGCCGCTGAGCAGCTCTAGCAGCAACACCAGGGCCTGCCACCTGAGCCACAGGCAGGTGCAGCTTGCCGTCAAGGGAGCCCACCACAGTTTAGCAGCCTGCCTTGTCATGCTGCCAGAGAAGACGGGCACCCTAGCCTGCGCCGGGCTTGTACCAGTCGGCGGTGGCCAGCGCTGAGGACTGCGTTGCATCATTCTGCTTGGCCAGGCGCTCCAGCTCCGCCGTGACGGTATCCTCACGCCGCTGCAGCTCCTGCCTCTGCGCTCCTCCACGACACGCATGCCTGAGCATCACCCTCACCACAGAAGCAGAGCCAGGCCCAGGAGCTGGCCGGTTGCTGGCAGGTGATAGCCAGGATGCTTTCACAAGCGCACCTGGGCCGTCAGCATTCTGAGGGCCTCCTGCTTGCTCTGGAGCTGCTGCTCGATCTGACCCTCCTCAGCTTCGAGCACTCTCGCCACCTGCTCCTGCATGGCAAGTGGCAGCTGGGCTGCATGAGCCCGGCCCTCACGGCAACGTTGCCATCTGGCCCGAGCGCAGCTGACAGACGGGCGACGAAAGGTACGCGCCTGCTGACTGAGGGCCTCCTCAAGTGGTTGAGCTGAGCCCTGGTGCTGCTGCTCCAGCTCCGCAATCTGTCAGCCCAAGGAGGAGCGGCCAAAAGCCCATACTCAGGGTCGTGGATCGTGGACTGCTGCAAGCCCTCACAGCCGAGCAAGTGACCAGTGCTGCCTTCTCGGCCAGAGCAATCAGAGCCATCCCATGACGTCCTCGTCAACGTCCATCACACCTCGCTGTGCCAAAGTCAGATACAGCATGGTGCAAGGGATGGTGACCGCCTGCCAGCAGCGAGTGGCACGCCTGTTGGCAGGTCAGGACAAACGCCAGACTTGTCGCGGATTGTGCAGGCACCTGCTCCAGGCAGGCATCCAGCTTCTGGCGAGCCGCCTTCCACTGCGTCGTCAACTCCTGGGAGCCTGCAGCCGGCGGGCGTGTAGCGGGGTGCACGAGGGATCAGAGTATGAGCAAGCAGCCAGGGCCGCCAGCCGGGCAGGGTAGAAGCGCCTGGCTGTGTGCGGCACGCACCTGCAGCGAGGCCATCGCAGAGCTGGCGCATGCTGTCGCGCAGGGCCGCATTGCTGGTCCTAGCCTCGCGCAGGCCCGCCTCGTCGTCCTCCACGCACCGTTCTGCCACCAAGCAGCCCCTGGCCCGCCGCGGTGTCAGCATGGCATGCGGGTGCGGTCGCAGCGGCTGGCGGTGCGGGGGGCTGCCCTCACCGAGCGCGTCCAGGTGGTCGTCGGCGGGGCTTGCGCCGTTGGCGACCATGCGGTGGGCAAAGTGCTGGCGGGCGTCCAGCTCCGCCAGGCGCCGCGTGAGGCCCGCCAGCTGGGCCTGGAGGTCGGCCAGGCAGGCGGGGCCGTCGGCGGGCGGCGCCGGTGCGTGGCCTCCGCTACTGCCGCGCTGCAGGGCCTGCAGGCGCGCGGGTGCGCCGTGGAGCTCTGCCAGGGCCCTGGCCACGCGCGCGCGGTGAGCTGCCGGGTGAGCTGCTGATAAGGGAAGAGCAGCTGTAGAAGCCTGGCAGGTGCATACAAAGGTATTCACGAGTACATGGCGGAGCCACAGCAGGCCAGGCAGGCAGGACGGCCTCGGTAACCCCCGTGTCGGCAGTCGGAAGTGAGATGCGGCAGAGGGGAGGGAGGGCAAGCGCGCTGCGGAGGCCGGAGGGTGAGGGGAGGGCGCACTGGGCGAGGCGCAGCGCGGGCTCGCGCAGGGGCGGCGGCGAGGGCGGGGCTGGCGCGGCCGCGGCGAAGCTCAGGCGCTTGGCCACGTCCGCGGGGGCCGCGGGCGGCGGCGGCGGCATGGCGGCGGCGCGGGGCGGAGTTTGAACGGCGGGGCAACGGGCCGGGCCCGGGCAAGAAAATGCGTGTATATTAAGAGATGGGGAGGCCATGTGTGGCCAAGTACAAAGGCAAGCACATTGGACAAATGTACGTCACCTGCTGCTAAGCTGACCCGCTCAGTAACCACGAGTCAGCACATAGAGCTCGCTAGCTGACGCTCGAATACCGGACGGCAATTGACTAGCTCTTGTGCCAGCAGCTAAGGCTCGACC
>WELB01000188.1:225276-255145 GCA_009602725.1 Spirogloea muscicola | reverse complement strand
CCTCCCTCCCTCCCTCCTACACGAACCCCCCTGCCCTCGCTTGTGTGTCTCACTGCTGCAGCCTGGGCGTGTCGCGCCAGCGGCGCAAGGGGGCAGCCCGAGCTGCATTGGCTGGAGGCTACAACTCGCGCCGCCTGGCCGCCGGCTGAAGAAGCCCCCGAAGGACCCCCGCGGGACAGCCACGGCTGTGGGGTTGCCCCCTCGCAGCAGGCGGCAGCAGCCAGAGAAGAAGGAGAAGGTGACCGTGCCATCCGGAGCAGCTCGGGGGCAGCCACAGCCAGCACGGGTCGTGCATCGCGCTCCCATGTCCATGGCCAGCACCACCAGCCCACCAACCACAACCGGCAGCAGCCGGAGCAGCCGGAGCCCCTGCCGCCACGGCCACAGCAGGACGTGGAGGCTCAGCAACGGCCACCGCGACATTCTGTCGACGACACCGGCGCTGCTGGCAATGGTGGTGGTGAGCAGGAGAGGGGGGCGCCCGAGTTCTCGTACCTGGAGCAGCTGCTGGCCAGCGCGTGGACGGGACCCCAGGAGGCCTGCCTCCACGTGCGCGCCCGCCCTGTCACCTCGCCACCAGTGCCGGCCTTCACCTGCATTGCTTGAACTTTGTGGTGAGGGGCCGGAGGCTAGTGACATTCTCACCTGGGCAATGTGAGGCGAGCAGACCATGCCGCGTGTGGCAGTGCGTCGTCGTGGGCGTGCACGAGTTCCAGCTCCGGCACGGCGCGCCCTTCCGCCTCGTCGTCTCGCTCGATGACGGCTCCCGTATCTGCCGCGCCACTGTCTGCTCCAACGTTCGTACTCTCCCTGCATGCGCACGCTCCGGCAGGCGCCGCTGGCCCATGGAATCGCCCATGACTGCCACACCAATTGCGCTGTCCAGGTGGTGGAGCGCTTTCTGGGGCAGTCCCTGGCCAAGGCGACGGTGGCGTTGGCAGGCCCCGCATCTGCGCCTGTCAAGGCCGCCCTGCATGCCTTCCAAGCCTTCCTGGCATTATTCGAGGGCCTCGTGCAAGTCCTCCGCTTGCAGCCTGAGGCCGGCCACGGCGGCATGATTGGCGGCGGCCCAGTGGCAGACATTGAGGTGGTCGGCATGCAGCAGGGCATCAAGGGCTTGGACTCTCGCAGGTTGCTGCTGCGTGTCCTCGCCGCAGCATGTGATGGTTCGTCGTTGCATTCGCCTGCTCCGCTGACTGTGCGAGCTGCCTTGTCCACCTTGATTGACCTGACACAGTCCCCATAGCCCCACACCTCTGCTTCATTGCCTTGGGCATGCTTGCAACGGGCAGGCGACTTGCATAGATTGCGCTCTGCTTTGTGGCTCACGCTTCTGTGCGTTGCAACGCTGGGACTGCACTGTAGACAGGGCAGCCCCAGTATCAGCAGTTGCCCAAGGTGTGGAGGAAAAGCCATGCCATGGCTAGGGCCCTCCTCTCGAGCTGTGCTGTCTTAACAAGTGCCTCAATGGCTTTCTTCAAATTCTCACCTATCGCAGACTCACCACCCAAGGAGCCAAAGGACTACTCAGCACCACAATCTGCATATTGTGCGTGCCACTGAATCATAGGCATCGAAGTTCTCTCCTTATGCATCACTTACATGACACTGCACCTCATTGCCGATTGCTAGATTGTGCGTAACACCAGGTGATCAGCCATTGTGGTGCTCGCGCGGCCTCACAGCAGCAGGTGTCAGGAAAACGGAAGCTAACTTGAGAGAGCACTACATCATGATAGCAACTAAGGTGCAAACTCGAGCCTCGGGCAAGTTGCAAGCCTTGTCAGAGGCCCTTATGACAGACAACGAGGGAATTGTTCCTCCTGGAGCCAAGTGATCACATCAAAGGACCCCTCAAGTACGCTGCCTGTCGCCAGCTGCAGCTCAGTTGACAAGCTTATCCGACACTCCTTCAGCAGTAAAACATGAACTGCCTGACTTCGTTGCATATTGGTGGGAGCTGCCGCACAACCGCCTCAGGTCCAGGGCCACCAGCGGTGCTCCGCGCAAATGGGTCAGTTGTTGCTGAGCCACCCTCACTGGGTTCCGCAGATGCATAGAAGCGAGCTCGAAATGCTGCCAGGTGTGCATAGTACGCCGCCGGCACTGCACATGCAGATGCTGACTCGAGTCAACGTCACGCACTGCTCCTGTCCAGAGCCCATCGATTGCAATGTCACCAGCAGAATGCATTCCAAGTCTCGTCCAACTCACCGATTGAGACAGATCGCGTGCATCGAGCATACGTATAACATAAGTCGTTTGTCAGGGTTTGTAGGTCGTCAGCCGTGAATCCGTTTTCGTCATGTAGCACGTGGTAGTGCGCTGGCCGACTAGTCCCCTACAAGTGCAAGGAACTTGTCAGCCACTGAAGTAGGAACAGATTTGGGCTTGCTGCTCATAGCAGACATTCATCACCACCTCCTCATGCTGTGCACACCTGAATACCCGCGTGGCTGCAAAGGTAAAAGTCAAACTCTGTGGGGTGGCATATTGTTCGGTCCACAACAGTGCCTGCCCAACCGCACACAACGGATCTGGTTAACAGTCATGGGCTAATAGCAATCAAAAGATAGAGGCTCAATCAGATCCAAACACAGTCTGGGCACACCATTGTGAACTTCATGTTGTACAGGTCCTTAGCTATTGATCCACAGTCCCAAGCCAGGCACTTCGTACTGCTCAAGAGCAGAGCCAGGGCAGACACTTTGCGGCAGTGACCTGGAAGGATGTTGCCGGAGCGGTCCGTGCTCGACCGGTCCTGGTGGTTGAACGGAAAGAGCCGGGTGTGATGGCGCTTCTGAACCACCACAAAGGTGATGCGAGGCCGGTAATTCGGCTCGATGACCTCGCAGGCCTGCATTGAAGATAATGTCCTCTTATCCAAACTCAAGGTAGCTTCTGCCAACGGCAACTTCACAGGCCCAACAAGCACTGGACCCTCACCACAAAGGAGCAGAGCTCCCATCTCTGCAAAGCTTACTTACAGTTGCAGAAAGAGATTGTACTATGCAGCATATTGCACAGACCTTGCAAATGGATTCAAGCTCGAACTTCAGGACTTGATCAAACTGGCCCTCGCTCACACCGTCCCTACATATTTGACCAAATATGGGCTCCGTTGTTGTCAGCATGACTGACAACTCCCTCATAATCAGATTGAATAGTCAGTCAGCCTTTGGCGCAATGAAAGCGAGCAAGGCAGCAAGCATAACGCAAGAGGTTGATGACCTGGTCAATTACTCAAGCAGCATACAGGGTATTGCTTATGACCTGAAAAATAAGATTCGTTCGGGCTTCCGTGCGTTGTTCTTCCTGTAGAATCCCAAGAGCAGCTCCCTGCCTCCCATGCCAAACGATCAGGTGAGTTCGATGGACTGTGCACTTTGATACAAGAACCTCAGCTGAGTGCTTCTGGCTCAACCCTTGCGCTTGTGCTCACCGCACCATCCCTTCATCTTGAGTAACGCCGTTGATTGTCACAGGCGTATACAGGTCCTCAATGAGCTCCTGCCTGTGAGATTGTGCTCTGACATTTCCCCGGTAGAACGAAGCCTCCGGCCAGTCAATGCTGGCAACCACCTGAAAGCACTCAAACCAGCCGCGGTTGGAGGGCTAGAAGTCTGTACAGCCCATTCGAGGTCCTGGAGTCAAAAGCAAAAAACGTGTAACTTCGGATTCTGCATCAGCGAGCAGAGAGCTGAACGAACTTACTGCTGCTATGGATGGTGCAGACTCCTCCCCAGGATTTGGATGGGTAACATCAGCGCCGAAGATGATAGTCGGTGCGCTCGTGAGAATCCGCAGCCGCCCAGCCTGCGGTGACTGCGTGTCCGACAGAATCATATTCCTGCCTCCTACCTGTACCAATCAGCGCACACAGTGCTCAAAACCTAGCCACACATGTCAATGCAGGTAGACCTGTTGCACCAAGGCCCTCTGATGTCTGACATGCGGCTGCTGTCTCTCGTGGCATATGGGGCATCTCGTTAGCCAGACAGCAGCCTCTGACTGGCCCCAACCCCAGCACGCAGTCACTTGCATCAGCCTCGAGGACAGCACTTTTGAGCTCCTTGGTCCTCGTGATGCGGTGCTTATAGCTTCCCGCCGGCGCTGTAAGTGGCCATCACCTTAACATTGATTTTGAGGGCAACATTGGCCATGTACTGCTTTGCCATCTTGCCAACGTGCTTCTCGAGGCAGCATTGCGACACGACGCCAATTTCGGTCTCCAGGATGCGCTTGATGTCCCCGTATAGGCTGCCGTTCGATGTTGGCAAGAGGCAGAGCATGAGCTGCAACTTTTCACCTTTACTCTCTTTCTTGCAATCTTCAGTCACCCTCCTCAGCGCCTGCTCGACAGGCTCCCTCTGGGGCGAATACACTGGCAGCACCGAATTTGACGCCATGTCCTGGACAGGCAAGCGCCACGCATACGAGCACCTCAACTGAGAGCAGCATAGGTCATGCCGTTCTCTCGCCCCTCAGCCAAGACCCAAACATGCGCCGCAGGCATGCCACATCTGAATGTCCTACACACTTACACAGCCATGGATCTTGCACATGCTGGCCAGCTCCCTTGCAAAAGCTGTTGCCAGGTTGGAGGGCAGGCGGGTGAAGTTGATGCACGCCCACCTCTCCAGCTTGCCAGGATTCACCATTTTCTGCAGCAATGAAGGTGGTGCAATTCGGTCACGGGCAGCACCTCAAGTGTGCAACTTCTCCCAAGTACTTGGGTCATGGACAGCACCTTTGCAATGTGCAGCCTGCCACCAGCAGACATCAGAATGCAGTAAGCCGTAGGAACCTGAACCCCTTCAGCAAGACAGATCGTGGATGTGGAGCTTGCCCTGTTTAGCAGATTCCACTGGCCAACGTTGGGCATAACCTCGCTCTCCCGGCTTGTTGAGTGGTACCTCAACTGCAGACCAACAAGCCGACGACCAAAGAAACATCAAAGACTTGTGAGGTCACTTCCTGGATCTTCATTTCAAAGCATGACATAGCATGACGTCTACAGTATGCATTTGGGGTGCTTTACCCCTGATCTCCTAAGACAGGCAAGCTTCGCATTCCTGGACATACCCTTGGGGGCTCCAGAACTCGCGCATCAATCTGCGCCATCTCTGGCCTCACTTCCAGCCCAAACTCCCGTACGTACGGGTCTTGGCTGTAGTTGTTGGCCCTGACTGTCTGTCCCAGCACAAGCAACCCACCATGCTTAGCTGTCGGCTTGTTTGCAATGGTTGACCACGGACAGCATGGGGTGGTGGGAAGCTGAGCTGGACAACAACCTCTTTGATGTCCCGCTCACGATCGGTAGGCCGCTGGCAGGTCACGCGAAGGAGGTTGGTGACTTGGCGTTCATTCAACTTTTTCGGATACCGCTGTCCCTGGACGATCTTGCAGACCTGCGTGCAATGATTACGTGTACAGATTATGCTGAGGCTCCAAAGCTGCAGCAGGCAATCACCAGGCTGTTGATTACGCAACTGACTGTGACAACATAGAGAGGAAGGTGCGCACCTCCATGGGTAGATAGTTAGGCCTCTTCTCACTGCCCACTTGGAGGCAGGGCAGAGTGAGAAATTGTATTTGGTAATTGTACGTGTTTCGGAAGTAGTCCGCCACGGACATTGTGTGGCCATCGTCGCCGAGGGAAAAGGTGAGCTCACTTGTCTTCTGCGTTGTCAGGCCGGCAATGCGGTGCTTACGGCGCATGTCCCCGCGGTGCGTCACCTCTACACGCACGCCCTTCAGAACCCTTCTCACCTGCAAGTGGACCAGCCCCCTTCTGCGGTCGTCACGACGAGCAACAACGAGAACGGAGAACAGAATCACCTATGTACCAGATGGTCAAGGAGGGATAATAGAAGGCTGTCTATCCTGGAACACTCACGGGAAGGGGATTTATCTGGTCATTAGTCCATGCAAATGCTTGAGCTTGCAGCAAGGACCTGAGTGGCATGGGCGTGGCCATGCAGCTACCTTGACGCGCTCGTAATCTGTGAGGGGCTGGCGAAAGTCTCGCCGGTCCAATAGCTGCATCAGGAAGTCTGTCACCTTGATCGGCTCCAGGAACGCTGTAGACGACATATCTGAGCATCGCAAGGGCATGAATGCTGCTAAGCACCAACCTTTGGCTGCACTACCTGGTCCACTATAGCAGGATGCAGCACCACGTGCGTCCCCCGCAATGGCAGCAGCCGCTCACCAATGTTCAAGGAGAGGCCCTGCTGTGTTGGGCGCAAGCTCTGGTAGAAGCCGCGCCAGGCGCACAGGCCACCCTCCAGAGACACTGGTTTGCCCAGCTCTGGCGAGTAGAATGACCGCCCCACTGGCGCAAATCTGTGGTAGCAGGCAGGGGGCCGCAACGATGGAACAGCATTTAATAAGGTGCCATCAAGCACAAAATGAGGACCGCTGCCTACCACGCATAAGCACTGCTGACAAATGAGCGGGCCACCCAACTAGTACAGTCACCACACACGTGCATGTTAAGCACAGTGAAGGACAGCTAGCATTAACAAGGAATCTCTGACAACACAAGATCAAGAGTCAGGGCCAGACATCGACCAACTTGGTGGTGGGAAGCTCCCTGAGCACAATGTCCAGTGCTTGCAGGGCTTCGTAATTAACGTCTCGCTGGCGACCGGCCAGGAACTGTTCCAGGTGGTGCAGGTTCGCCCGTGCACCCAGCCGGAGCGTGATGCGGAAATTCCGGTCGCGCCTGTGTGCATGATGCAAGCAGCAAGCAGCCACGTCAAGCCATTACTGAATCGCGTGTGCTGAGGGGCTTCAGGCAAGGCTTGTGAACTGCAGAGCTTGTCACCGATATACAATCAGCCGCTTGCAAATGGCGGAGGAGCAGACATGGAAGAAGGCTTACCGCGACGGACGGCTGCCAGGGGGACGAGGCTCCTCGTCTTCGAGCTCAACATTCAGCGTGATCTCGTCGTGTGGCAGGAGGCCGGCGGTGTAGAGGCTGGCGCGGCCATCGTAGACAGGCAGGCGGTCGCCGAGGTGGGAGCGCCGGTACATCTGCACCATCTGGTTGATGACGGCGCGGTTGACGCCCCGCGACGTCACTTCCGGCGAGATGCCGACCTGCGCACATGCGGCGCGGTGGTGGCCGTCAGTGGTAGCGTAGTGGCGGTGGACCATTCCTTGGACTGGACCGCGGCGCCGCCGCATGGGGGCCAGGTTGGGAGATGGCGGCCGAGCAGCCTCACATGGTAGAGCACGATCTCCCGGGTGGGAAGCTCGGCCAGGAAGTGGTTGGCGCGGACGCGCATGGGCCTGCCGGCTGTGCCGTAGTCCGGCCGCGCCGGGAATGTGATCGACCGGCTTGACGTCGGCGGCAGCGCCGGCAGCGGCGGGGGGGGCTGGGACGGGCCGGCGGCGGCGCCGGCAGGAGGCGGCGGTAGCTCCACGGCCATCGGCTGGTCNTGCTGCTAGCTTCGGCGCTGCTTTCTGTGTCACCCGGCGCGCGGCAGGGAATTCCGTTGGTCTCCGTCACCATGGCAGGCAAGCTCCACCAGCCCAGCCGCCGTCAGGCTGCGTGGCCTCGCCTGACTTGCCGGCAGGCTTGCCGCCGCAACCGGGACGGCGGTTGTCTGGTCTTTGAGCACAGTCGCATCAAGGAGCACCAATTGTCCGCGCCATTGATGTAGATGTGCTATCATAGGCATCCCTCGATGTGCGCCTGCGATTAAGAAATTCACTTGCATAATAGCTTGCCCGCTGAGTTGGTGGCCGCGGCTACTCTGCAGGGACCTTCCAGCACGGCGCGCTCGCCGGCGCCAGCCCGCCTCAGGTCCAGAGAGTGAGTCTGCCAGCCTCCACCACCTACAGCGAGAGTTTGCAGCATCCGCGAAGCAGATGAGGCAGCCGCCATCGCCCGCCATATCATGGAAGCTTTACGAGATTCGGCAGATCCGCTGCTGATTGCATGCATGCATGTCCGTGCAAGTCCTTCTCCGCCATTGTAAGGGGGGAGGGAAAAGGGATCTGGTGTGCAGCTAGTTGCTGATCGTGGAGTCCGTCGGCCCTGATCGGCGTGCACGTGCATCGGATGGTCTCGCGTGCACAGTTTGTGGAGGAGGAGGACCGGCTGTTCAACGCCGAGGTGGCGGCCGTGGAGGCCTGGTGGCGGCAGGAGCGGTTTCAGCACACGAAGCGGCCCTACTCGGCACGCGACGTCGTGAAGTTGCGCGGCACCATGCCCGTGCACTACGCGTCGAGCGACCAGGCCAAGAAGCTGTGGCGCATCCTCAAGTCGCACCAGGCCGGCGGCACCGCCTCGCGCACCTTCGGGTCGCTGGACCCCGTCCAGGTGGCGCAGATGGCCAAGTACCTGGACACGATCTACGTCTCTGGGTGGCAGTGCGCCTCCACGGCGTCGTCGTCCAACGAGCCGGGCCCCGACCTCGCCGACTACCCCATGGACACCGTGCCCAACAAGGTCGAGCACCTGTTCCTGGCGCAGCTCTTCCACGACCGCAAGCAGAAGGAGGCCCGCATGAGGTTCGTGCGCCGGCCCACTGACCGCCCCGCTTGGCTGGGATCTGGGCCTGGCGTACGGGAAATTGGGACCAACAATATGATAATCTTGATTGTTTCGGTCGTCACTTCGATCACAACTACTGTCAACTTGCAGCTGCTCATTTATATCATTCAGAGCCATGGAGAACATCACATCATCAACACCATACATCACGATCATCTCAGTCGCGTCAATGTCAAGATTGTATTGATGAGCACAGTTGTCTCCACCGTCACGTTTGGCACGGTCACGGATGATTGAGGCAGCGGCGGCAGTGTCCAGTCCGTCAATTGAGTTGCAGATCCAGACGTCATCTGACGCCGCTGCTGGGCGTGTTGTCTGCAGCATGACCCGGGAGCAGCGGGCCAAGACGCCGTACATTGACTACCTGGCGCCGCTCATTGCCGACGGCGACACGGGCTTCGGCGGCATCAGCGCGACGGTGAAGCTCGTGAAAATGTTTGTGGAGCGGGGCGCGGCGGGCATCCACATGGAGGACCAGGCGTCGGTCACCAAGAAGTGCGGGCATATGGCCGGCAAGGTCCTGGTTGCCACGTCGGAGCACGTCAACCGCCTGGTGGCTGCCCGCCTGCAGGTGAGCGCCGGCCGCTCGCGGAGACGGCTGTCGGAGGGCCTGCAGATGAATCGGTCAGCCGGTGCCTGGTCCTGACGCCCGCCACTGGGATCCGCCAGACTCTGATCAACTGTCAACCGGTGCCTGGTCCTGACGCCCGCCACTGGGATCCACCGGACTCTGATCTGCTGTTAACCCTCTAGGGACATGCATGCAGACGGCCTTGACTCGATCTTGGCCTTGATCTTTGAGTTGGCTTCGCCGTTGTGGAGCTGACTCTGACGTGGGTGCGCCCGGCGCGCAGTTTGACATCATGGGCGTGGAGCAAGTGCTGATTGCGCGGACGGACTCGGAGGCGGCGACGCTGATCATGACCAACATCGACCCCCGCGACCACTCTTTCATCCTGGGCAACACCAACCCCCACCTGGCGCAGAGCCTGGTGGAGGTCCTCAACGACGCGCAGGCCGCCGGCAAGACCGGGCCCGAGCTCCAAGGTGCTGCGCCCAGTTGCAAGTTGCTGGCGGCCATGACTGCTGGCTCCGGTGCTTGTCGGCGTAGACGTTCTTGTGTCGTTGGTCCAGAAGATGGGCTCTCGCCTGACCTATCTCTGCCCTTTGCTGCTGCGCTGCGGCAGCGCTGGAGGACAAGTGGCTGGCGTCGGCGGACCTGCGGCTGTACGCCGACGCGGTGGCGGACGCCATTCGCAAGCTGGGCATCCCCGAGGGCGAGAAGGCGCGCCGCCTGGACGAGTGGTTCGCGCAGTCAGAGGGCAAGGCGCACCACGAGGCGCGCGCGCTGGCGTCCAAGCTGGGCGCGCCCGCCGTGTTCTGGGACTGGGACGCAGCGCGCACCCGCGAGGGCTACTACCGCTTCCAGGGCGGCGTCAAGGCGGCCATCGCGCGCGCCGCCGCCTTCGCGCCGCACGCCGACCTCATCTGGATGGAGACGGCCAAGCCCGACGTGCACGAGGCGCGCGACTTTGCCGAGGGCGTGCGCGCACGCTGCCCCTGGGCCATGCTGGCCTACAACAACTCGCCCTCCTTCAACTGGGACGCGTCGGGCATGACTGACCAGCAGGTCCGCCCCTTAACATTCTGGTCACTTCTCGTATGTACTCTTATGTTAGCTCGTTTGCATAATAGCTCTTATGTAAATGACTTGTCATTCCAGAAAGAAAGATCACCCCATAATCCTGCGCCGCTCCCACGAGATCTGGCCCCCTGGCCTGCGATTGCTTCGCATCAAGCAGTGTGCATCGGCTGCGGCTGTTGCCCTTAGCTTTGGTGGGGGCTCGGTTACTGCTTGGCTGACTGTCACCGGTGCGCTCTGGCCGGCCCTGCCCGCAGATGGCGGACTACATCCCAGCGCTGGCCAAGATGGGCTACGTCTGGCAGTTCATCACGCTGGCCGGCTTCCACGCCGATGCGCTCATCACCGACATGTTTGCCCGCGACTACGTGCAGCGCGGCATGCTCGCCTATGTCCAGGTGAGCCACTCTAGCCAGCAGCCCTTTCACAATTTAAGAGCTTTGGATGCCTCGCTTGGCCTGGGATCTGGAGTCAGACGCACTACCATTGCCATTTCAAGCGCAGCCCAGCTCGTTCCAGATGCTCTCGTACTTGTGGCTGACATGGTGTCTTTGTGCTTTGGGCTGTGCAGGACATCCAGCGACCAGAGCGTACTGGCGCCGTCGAGACGCTGGCGCACCAGACATGGTCTGGCGCCAATTATTATGACTCGCTGATGAAGACGGTGACGGGCGGCATTTCGTCCACTGCCGCCATGGGCAAGGGTCAGTACTGCAAGATTGACAAGATGGCTATCTGATCCTGACAACTTGCATCCCAAAGGCTGCAACATGCACTGTGCTGCTCGACAAGCCGCTCCTTGAACGAGGCTTCTTGACGACTTTGGGCATTCATGCCGGCTCGTCAGCACTAGGAGCAGTGACTGCAAGGGGTCGGAGCAGCTGATGCTTTGCTCTTGTGCACCCATGCGAGCAGGTGTGACAGAGGACCAGTTCAAGAGCACCTGGGCGCCTGCAGCAGCCAGCTCCATGGAAGGGGATGGTGTCTATGCCAAGCTCTGAGTGCGAAGGTTGTACTGAGGAACCCAGCTTGACGCACAGCCACAGACAACCTTTCTGCGTTATTTACCATTGCTCAGTAGCTCCATCACCCTGTAAAGATTCTGGGCTGCCGCGCGCATGATCTATTCATTTGCTAGCTGCAGAGCATGCACATACAATCACCAATGTAGCACTCATTTCATTGAGTTAATCTGCTAGGCAGCCGCTCTAGTCACATCTGGTGAATTACCAAGCCAACCGCAATTCAATCTAGAGCCACGTCAATTAGCATGCTCTTTATAGAGGGGTCACAATTATCTGCTGGAGTACACACCCAATATATTCTTAATTAAGTTTGCAGCTGACCTGCCAGCTGCCAGCTGCCTGATTCGATAGCCATGGTGTTGGACTTGTTTACTTATGTGGCTACATTCTGTCCATGCATTGACTGTAAGCAAACAGTTACGTCCATCATTCCTACACTTAGTAACAGTTTCCTGTCCTTGCATTCCTGTGTGTTCCATGGCACTAGTGTGTGACACTGACATTCGCTATTTCTGCACTTGCATCCAGCTCTCACAAGTCGTCCGATCTCCTAATGAATTCTAGTTTCAGACTAGTGACTAGTAGGGCGGTGTTGGCATTTGCAGACGGAAATGACAGCATATGTGGGCATCACAGCTGCCTAATGAAGCAGCGGCCTAATGAGGCAACTCTCAAGTACAGCGTGACTCTGACATGCCAGAATGTTCAACAATTTGAAAGGCGCCTTGGCATGTGGGCACAAGATGGGCAGCCCAAAAAGCTCCTGATTACTGTCTGCTGCAGCGAGAGTAGTGGGAGAGCCGCACCTATATGCGCTGCAACCCCACAGCTTCTAAGCATCCTCTTATGAAGTGCTGAAGATTGCCTACCTGCCTACCAATACTGCATTGTCGGGCTTGAGGTGATTCACCCGCATTGCACCCAGCAGGTAGTTGTCAGCACGGACCCATTCCTCCGGCGGCGGCTGTCAATATTTCACACAAGAAAGGCCTCAGCAACAGAGACCATGGGCACCTTGGAAAATGGTGCTGAGTATTTATTTAATTGCTCCTACTTAAGTAGTGCTTGAGTCGGTCGGGTCACAACTTGAGTCTTCAGCGGATGTCACATGATTGGAAGGTATGCTACGCAAGCAAGCAGCGCAATGTCAGGAGCGCTGGTACCTCAATGAATATGGCCAGATCTATCACAAGGGACGCAATGAATTTGAGGACAAGGCTCATCATGCCCCGTGCAACTGATGACGAACCAATATCAATGTCAATCTGCAAACACACAGATAGCACGTTCAGCATTGTCGTAGCACCTGTGCAATGGCTGCAAGCCTTCCTCATCTCTGGTTCCTGTGAACCTGCTACACGATCCAGGTACAATTTATCTTCTCTAATTACAATTGACCCAGGACACTGCTACTTGGAAGCTGATACTTGGAAGCTTCCTCCAGACCTGCACGTTGGAGAGCATGGGGGATAAAATTTCCCAGAGCATACCTCCAAGAAATTGGGACCCCGAATGTAATTGCAGCTCAGGCTCTGGGCAACTGTCACCACAGTTTTTCCCACAGCCCTCTTCACAATCCAATAGCCCTGGGCTCAGGTGCGCAACGTTCGGAAGATTCAGGGCCGGTGATACTCAATTTTAGATACTCTTACTGCCAAAATGAAGGGCACCTGCTATAGTGAGATGGCTGGAAAATGATTGCGAGCAGTATGCCTCCAGAACTTCATTCTGAGGCTAAAGCCAGCATAGGGCATGACTGATGAGCATGTCTAGCAAACTTGGACACATTAGGGGCACCAAGGAGCAGACGGAAAGCGGACCTTGTGCACATCTGACAAGCATAACATAAGCCACAGTAAGGTGGAAAAGCAGGGCAAGTGCCATTCGGTCACCTTGACTACTGCAGGAAGAAGCTTGAAGGAGGCGTCGCGGAAGCTGTCGCTTCCGTTCACAAACTTGTCCAGCAATGAGCCAGGCCTGATGGGCTTGGGCGCCACAAGGTAGGCTACAACACTATAATTCCTAGGCTTGCCTGGTATCTGTGGATTTGCCAGGTGAAGAGAGAGGAATGACAGAAGGGCTTGACTTGTAAGCAACTGTTAAGCAAAGTCACAGACTAACCGCCACGGCCTAACCTTATTACCCTAGAATTAAGCATCGTCACGAGTGATCAAGTTGTACTAGATATTTCTCAATGGACCATAGTCACGCTTTAACCTTTGACACGATCCACCTTGCATAGCTGTGCTTACGGCAACTACCTGGAGATTCACAACTAGGATGAATGGAAGTCGCTTTCCTTCAGGTGACTGTAACAAACCACAAGAGGTCTGGATTTGTGACTTTCAAGCGAACTGGGTGTGAGCTTGACCGCAGTGTAGTTCGACGATATACATGGTAGCATGATGCCAGAAAGCACAACTCATACAACACATTGTTGACTATGTGTATCAGCATAACCATTCGCAAGCTTGCCAAAGTGTCATACGCAGAAGCTTACCTGCACAATGCAGCCCGGTGTTGTGGCAAATGCATCAAGCTTGCCCTCATGCTTGTAGCAATCCACAGCCAGCAACTTCAGCAGAGGCTCTCCAACATCAACCTGTACGCCAGGCAGTGATTTCACCTTATAACTCATACGAGGGTATATATATGTTCACTGTGACAGCAGCATAAGCCTTGTTCTGAATAGCAGAAGGATGGACAATTGTCAGACTTTGCTGGATGCTACACCAGAAGACCAGTCATAGTTTAAGGTTGACTGCTCCATCGAGCAAATTGCCCCCACCGTGGTGGATTTGCTCCGCGAACTCTGTTGGATCAGCTTGGGAATCTCTGGCTGACTCCAGCCCTCCCGTGCCATATTCCCCTGGAAGTTTCTCTCGTCAACTACTACAGGTTGAGCATCCTCCTGCAAGTCTGATGCCAAAGGAGGAGCTGCAGGACAAAGGAGGAGGAGGAGCAGAGTTCCACTATTTTCAATTTTACTCATGCTCGGTCCCCCGCTTGGATGCTGTAAACATCCATAAGTTGCTCGGACAAATGGCAAGTGAAAGAACAATCAGCCGCACCTCTTGTGGGCTTGGCGATGCTCGACTTCTTTCTGAGAAGTCTTGATGGTGGACTGACCAATTGCTGGGGTAAGACGTCACGCGAGAGTATGTTAGGGAGACTACTAACATCTCCAACAGGAACTGCCGCCTGTTTATGCAAAGCACTGCTTTGTATTTGTGACTGAACCAGCATCCAAGCTAGAAGCCAGCTCTGGCCGGGACAGGGCGGCCAACAAGATGTCCTCTCGGGCCAATATACAGATGCTGACCATGTCACCGATGCTCGGAGCAGCATCATAGTACTCCTCATCCTCCTCTTCGTCGTCTTCGGCCTCATCGCCGCTTGGCTCTCCCACGCTGGTCAGGTCGAAGAGCCTGCTGTCCCCCTCTCCCAAGGACGGGGCAATCTCAGAGTGGCGGATAGAGATGCTTCCGCTTGCCAAATCTGGTCTGGCCGCGAAAAACTCCCTCAATCCTGGTCAACCAAATGTGACTCAAGTCATAACGTAAACCTTGTCTACAAGATACAGACATTGATAACGAAGACAATGCAGTGTACAAGTGGGGTTGCTCAATTAAGCAGACTTCAGTAGAAGGCACGCCAATGAACTTGATACGCAAGTGCTCAAATTCGATAATTTGTGACAGTGATACAGTAGACCTGATAACTAATATTCAACAGACTTAGGCACCTGCAATGCGAGAGAGGAGAAAGTAGGGTATTGTGACATGGAATCTGCCAAACTCGGTTGGCTTCCACTTGCTCCATCCGGTGCTCGTGAGCTCCATATACTGAGTGACCTGGGACTTGGACCTTCCGAGCGGAACAATCTCCCAGCTGCCGGCTGATTGACAGTGCCAGCAACATCGCACCTTGTTAGTAAGACTTGTTGCTGCAATAGACTGCACAAGCGATTGAGATAGATTGACCGCAACATGATTGCGTGCATGGCAAAATTTAAGCTGCCACTTGCTCCAGATGATCTTTTCAATTGAGCAAGACACTCACGATTAGCTGTCATGCGTTCGTGCGTCGGATACTCGGGGGCATCAACATGTGTCGTCGCCAAGGATGTGATGGCTGCAACATGCCAGGGATGAGCATGGTGACTTCGTGTGACAGCTAGATGCTGCAAACCCCGAATCATGATCAACCGTCATACATCCGACAAAGGCTCTCCCGAGCTTGAGCAAGACATAGGCGCAAAGGCACACACTGTAGGCGCCACTGGAGTCCCGCCGCCAATACCGTGCAGTGACCATGTCACGAGGTGAATGCCACCTGCCATTGCACGTGAAGAGCACAACCGTTCAAAATGGGACAAAACCTAGTCCTGACTAAATACCAACACTCGAAGGAATGCAGGACGTGGACTGCCAGGAGAGGACATACTTCTTGTAGTACTTAGGGTTGATGCTGGTGTACATGACGTCCAGGTGGCCGTCCACGTGCTCGATGCACCTCACATCCCCAGAAATCTGATCCCACCTGTGCAAAGAGCATAGAAAGTCCTTGCTCAGCGGTGCTACTGTGAGGGGATGTATATCTCAGTGCAACTTTAAATATTCGATACATGAGTATTATGATCCCAATCAGGAGCAGTTGCCGGCATAAGACCAGAGTCTGTGAAGGAAATGAGACTCAGAGCCATACTGGTAACGTGTTGCTGGATTAGATGTCATTATGGCCTCAAATATAGCGTCAGAAGAAGCAGCCACGACCCCAACTGCCTTCACAATTGCCGTTTTATTCTCCTGCAATTGCCAGGTATATGTTCAGCATATGAAAGATTGGGTCACACAACCTGACCACCAACACATTCAGCAAAACCTTAGACCCCACAAAATTGATCAGAAGGTAGTGTCACAGAGGGCAGACTGCACTACAAGGGACACCTTCGCATGTTCCACATCCTCAAAGAACCGAAGTCCTGGCAAGAGGACAAACAAAAAGGCAAATTCAAAGTGGATGAGTGACTGCATACTTAAAAAGCATAAGCTGACATGACTAACAAGAGCCTGATGTACAATGTAAGCAGGTAGCTTGCCTCTTGCGGCTGCATCTCTATGTTCCACTTACAGTACTACAGATTGAAGCTTACCATTCTCGACCCTAAAAACCCGCCAGGCATATGCATCTGCGAGGTCACTCTGAATTGCTTTTGCACTCAGTGCAGCGTCCTCCATCATGCCCAAGTCTGAGGCTGACGTGGAGCCCACGCCCTCAGAGACCTCTGTTCGCTCTGAGCATGGTCAGGGCACTAGGGTCATTCAAATGCCAGACGGTTGGAATACGTACACTCACAAGTACTTGCCAAAAGTACATTATCAAACCGTTGCCCAAACATGTGAACATATGCCAGAGCAAGCCACGTGAACGTGAACCAGCTCACCTTTGCCAATGCTGACAATCCGCTGGAGGCTCTTGCCACCTGCAGTAAGCTCTCCAGACTGTGGAACAGATCCAGGGTCGGCGTTTGCATCCTTGCTCGTATCCATCGTCGGGGGTTTGTTGCGCTTTCCTGTCATCCTGAATCTGAAGGACAGAGGGACAGTGGCTCTAGTGTCATGTGCTTGTGATATTCTTGTTTTGAATGTTGCAACCCTAACAGCTGAGTAACGGCAGTCAGATAAAGCGAAAGCATACAGCTGGAAGCATGACCTCTCCTACAAAACCAGCGATACAGTAGTAGGATATCATGATTAAGTGGCCATGCTGTAGCAGCCTGAGAAGCGTCTCTTTTTCTCTTGTGAAGCTCATGCCATGACCTACATCTTGGCTGAATATGGCTGGAGAGCAACTCATGTTCTACAGGTGCAATGCATACAGGAGCATGGCAACTGCACACTTACTGTTCATCATCCTCAGGTGCACTGTGGTTGTTGCCATCTCTTCTGGATAAGTACTTCTCTGCCTAATGCCAAGCAAATGGGAAAGGTTGTGTCAGAGTAACAAGCTATTGAAGGGAGACAAGATTGTGCACGAAGGGGAGTTCACTGTCAAAGGTAAACGTGGAGGTGGCTGGTACCAATGTAGTCCTGCCACTCTAGCATCAATTTAGAAAAGTATATTGCAGAGACAACATACCTCCCCCTTGGCATGCTCAAAAGCCGACAGCCATTGGCTCGCCCCCTCGGCACTGGTGCAGCCAAACTGCAGGCAGAAGGTGCACTTAATCATGGAGCTCTAGTGCGGGCGCCTTATGAGATATTATTCTGCAGATCCACAACTTGGTAGCAATCAGGCTGTAAACCCATTAGGCAGTCTGGAAAAACTCCCGTGTGTGAGGAGCTAGATGGTCTCACCAAGCCCTCATACTTGGGGTGCACCTTATCGTAGAGCCTCAGGATGTATAACACCTGCAGCGACACAGAGCTGCAGGCTTTACAAGACAACTTTGCCCCCCTTAAATTTCTGGCCCCCTTACATCTATTACCTCGTCACTCATCAGAAGGAAGGTAACGAGAAGGTGCGGGAGGGGAGGGGTTGAGGACAAGAGGGGCAAGAAGGACTCATGCTAACCTTGTCCTTGTAAATGCCACGCCCCATGTCCTTGGCTATCATCGTCCTGCCGACCATGCCGACCCGTACTGGCTGAAATGAAGCGGGCCACATTGAGGCCACGGATGATCGTCCCAGAGACCAGCGCAGGTTGGAACAGGAGCGGGAGCGGATGCGGCAGCACACACCTCTTGTGGGAAGTGTGTGGGGTCGCGCTTGAACATGGCTATGGTGCGGCCCTGGATGCGCATGAATCTCGGCTTGCAATACTGCAGACCGAGCACGTTGGTGCCGACGATGTAAATCCAGCCCTCGAATGTGGCCATGGCTGCCAATGCTCCTGGCGGAGCAATGCTCGGTCCTCGTACTGGGGATTTTCAACAGCGAGGGCGCGACGCCTGGAACATCCAACTAGCAGCTCGGGAACGAGTGCGGCGCTCCGCCGCAGCGGTGCGCGTCCGGAAGCCGGAGATCCATCTGCGGCAGAGTAGCAGCCGAGCACTCGCTATGGAGCAGTCGTCTTGTGGCAGCGATCCAGCCAGCCGAACCTAAGGAGAGACAAGACCAGCTGTCCAATTACGGCGGCGGCGGCTGCGGCGACGGCGGCGGCGACGCCCGCCAGGCGGCGTGCCTGCTGCAGGACGGCCAGCTGATGACTGGCATGAGCGGGCCCTGGCAGGAGGTGGCAGCTTGGGAGAACCGGAAATAACGGGACAATTCTGTAGGCGAATAAGAGGCCGGCCACTGCAGAAAGCATGACACTGTCGCCAGTTCCAGGCGAGCATTCGATCGCATTATTATGGAGGTCACCCCGGCGCCGTTAGCGAGGCCCGTCAAGACAGTTGCCACGTGTGGGCTGCTCTTCCACCCCACCACCTGACATCATCAAGTGCGCCTGGCACGTGGAGGCAAGAGTGGACAACCATCTCCAGGGCCGCCGCTAAATGTGGAGGAAAGGAGCCGACGACTGACGGCGCCGCTTGTAAGCCCAGAAGTCGCGCACTGTGGCGCCGTCCGCGAGCCGGGCACAGCTGACAGAGCCGCCAGATGTGGCGGGGCCCTGGTTTCCACCCGCTTGCGTCTGAGGCACCGTCTGCCTAGCGGGGACTTACGGAGATGTTAGCTGTTTTGCACTGCCGCCGGCGCGTGTGCCTCGTCGTAGCGGTAGTCGCAGGAACCCGGTGGGCAACGAGCTACCAGTAAGTTAGCGAGGACAACCCCGGCCTCCTCGGCGAGCCCGCTGTGGCAATAAGTGACGTAAGGTGAGCCTTCATCAGTCATTCCCGCACCGTCACCTCCGGCCTCCACGGCTCTCTACAGCGGCGGCGACAGCGGCGGTCGCGGCGCCGCCGCCAGCAACTTTCGCGGCGGCGCCTGTGGACTTTTCCGCGTCCATCGCACGGCCGTTGCAGAGGAGACCGCTGTCTCAGGCATTGGGACTAAGACAAAGCATTTGCTGGTGGCATCATGTTGCTGTACGAGTTCCCGCTGTCGATCAACGTGCACAAGGCGAAGCTCGTCCTGGAAGAATGCGGCGTCAAGGTCACAACGCCACCAACTGCACTTGCCACTGACGCGCACCCAGCAATGCCTCCCACAAACGAGGGCAGGCTTTGCATGACTTGACAATTATTCCAGCTCTTGTGGCGTTCAGGGGGATGCCTGTGACTTGACTGTGTTGTTCACGACTGCTCAAAGATCCGCTCACTTGTTCCCGTGAGTCTTGCTCCTCGCAGTATACAACGAAGAGCATCAACATCTTGAAGGGAGACAATGCCAATCCTGACTTTCTGAAGATCTCCCCTGGGGGTACTCTTCCAGTACTAGTGGATGGCGAGAAAGTCTTTAGGGATAGCAAGTCGATTGCGGAGTAAGTGGTCTTACTGCATCAATAGGGGTGCTGCACCCCGGCATGATGACTTTCAGGGTCATGCCTTGCTTCACATGATTACTTCAGACCAGACAAAAACAATTGGTCAAGAACCTGGACTTAGGAGTGATTCAGCCTCACAAGAATCTGTTCAATTCCAGCCAATGGAAGTAGTTGATATCTGCTGAGACAGAAGTCCACATTGTTGGAGAGTTGTTTACAGGACACTGCTTTTATGCGCACTTCAATCGTAAGTCGCGCTAACAGTCTTAAGCTAGCATTCTGAGAAGAGTTTCTAGGAACTCGAGAGCCTCACAGCTGATGAATAAAAGCAGTCACTCCATTTCCCATAGCTGATCACTTGAATTCTGGACAATGTTGATGCTTCAGATATGTGAACAGCATTGGGAAGCCTCTGGGAGGTGATGCTGTGGACTCTGCAAAGGTGGACGAATGGTTGACAAAGTCGAACCACTGGGAGGACACACCGTACACATTTGCTCATGGCAACTTGAAGCAGAGCTTGCAGATAAGCCAGTTCCGAATCAAAGTTGCAGAAGCACGACTTAAGGAGCATCCCGAGATGGCTGACATTTACAAGTATGTTGACAGGGCAGTTGAGCAGCAATGCATAAGTTCTCTGAGATGCTTGTCATATACAATACCACATGAGCTTGCTCTAGGATGATGTGTGGTCAAAGCAGCTGAATTTGCAAACAACAGGGTTGGGTTGTTTTCGGATGTCATCAGTGCAAGATGCTTTACAACAAAAGCCTTTCAATTGCCATTCTTTCGCTTGCAGTCAGTCTGTCTCACCGCAGCTCTCTATCTTTCTCTCAGCAAGCGTCTGGAAGTCATGAGGGAGACAGAGAAAAACTTTCAAGATAAGGATTATGTTGCCAAGCTTGATGCCGAGGTGCGCCTACCAGAATGTGAATCTGTCTCAATATAGCTACAACAGTCAACCTCTGTAAGAAGAAATGGAGCACATCTACTGTCCAGCCAAGCATGAGAAGAGTGTCATCCTTGACATGTCATGATATTCCTTTTGACCATCATCAAGGCACTGGCATACCTGGGCTGCGCACTGATGACGGAGCTGTGACTTTTTAGGGTATCACCTGACTCGTTCTTGCTGACTTGCTCGGCCTTATGCGCAGCTTATTAATCTCTTGGATGACGCCGAGAAGCAGTTGTCCACAACAAAGTGGCTTGCCGGCTCAGAGTACTCCTTGGCAGACGCATTTTTCACGGCAGTGCTGGCAAGGGTTGAGTTTGTGAAGGTGCACGTACCCTTGATGAATGAAAAGCCTCATGTCAAAGAGTTCTTTGGAGCAGTCAAGGCACGTCCTAGGTGAGACCTTCTCTATCACATTCTAGCTTGAAATTGTGCTGCATTCAACCTGCTTCTCCTCCTCTGTCAAGCACTGTATGCTTGTGACATGCTTTGACTTCCTGCCTAAGCTCGGTATTGCTGGCAGTTACAAGCACGTTATTGGAAAATATGAAGGTCTGGGCGCACTTCCCATAGTTATCCCACTCGTCTTCGCCCTCCAAGTACGGAGCCTGTTCAAGGCTTACTAGTCCCAGATTGAGTAGCGAGCTCAGACTGTGGTATCCCAGAGCAGGCATTACGTGGCAGTCGAGCTGTAGATCACCTTGAGCCCCAAATTCAAGCCCGTGTGATGTGTTAGGTAGACTGCACGTCAATCAGTGCATTGCCCTGTTTGTCCAGTGCTCTGTGTATGTGGAGGTTGTTGATCAACTTTCATTGCTTCGTTGCTGCTGCTCTTTTATCCTTCTCATATCCTAACAAGCCCTTGTAAGCCCACCAACTTATAATTACCGAAGCTTTGGCAGCTGCCATCGTGCAAACTCTTAACTGAAAGCGAGTCAGTCTTGCTCTTGTGCAAATTCGTAACTGAAAGCGAGTCAGTCTTGCTCTGGAGGTATTATGTCAGATTACTATTCCTCCCTATCAAAAGAATGGTACTGGTACTTCTTGGGTGCTGCTGGAATCATCTGAGGCACAATGTCTTGGACTTGCCTCACAGCTGTGAGTGGTCACTTGCTATGAGAGGAGTCTCGGCGACACTTAGACCCCAAGAGCAAAGGAGTACAACTTAGCGGTGGTGGGCACAGCTTCTAGTGAGCTTCTGCCAGCAGGCAGAGGGGCTGGCAGGCAGTCGCTGCAGAAGGAAACAAGGCTGGTGCGTCAGACGCTCTCAGGCCAGAAAGAGTGCTGCAAGCTTTGCACATTGGCGCTTTAAGTGCAGCAAAGTCGATCTGTGGAACAAGCGGCGGCTGTGCTGTAGGTACGAGTTGCAAGAGTTGCAGGTGCACTTTCCGCATGCGCTTCCCTATGCCGAGGTGGGGTCACGGCGACCCCTCCTTGGGCTCTCCAGCCGCCTCCTGCCGCAGTCTCTCCTCCTCCTCTGCAGAGCAAGCAGTCACGAATCTGCCGCTGAGGACGGCCATCCACATCAACATGGGTCCGAACTAAATGCATGTGGTTCGTGCAAGAGTTGCAGGCTCGAGTTGGGGTTTAGCCGAAGAACAAGTTGAGCCTTGGGAAAACCGGGACTGGGAGCTGTCTCTGGCCTGAAGCTTGCGTCTTGCAAGCGCGTAGGCAAGCAGATGCATGCGAGCTCCAAGCACATGCAAAACCTCGCAGCACTGGCCACGTCGTAGGAGGCGGCGGGCACGAGCCGGAGTGGCCTCGGCGGAGCAACTCACGCATGAGCTCGACCATGGCGCGCTGCGTGCGGCGCTCGAGCTTCTCGAGCTTCTTGGCGACGTCGCGGCGGAGGTCCCAGTTGGGCTTCTTGGGGGCGATGCTCACGACAGGGTCCTGCGCCAGCGGCCGGCGCTGCAAGCTCAGCCGCCATCTAGCGTTCGCCGCCGTCGGCGGCGGCAGCGTGGCCAGGGCCAGCCGGGCTCACCTCAGTGGCGCCGGCGTCTGCAGCGGCGGCGTCAGCGCCCTTGGCTGCGGCGGCGAGCGGGTCGTCGAAGCGGGCCTGCGGCGGCGGCGCGAGCTTGCCGCGCGCGAGCTCCTGGTCTCGCGGCAGGTAGTTGCGGAACGTCACGTTGCGCTCGCTGCGGACATCGAGAGGCCCCGCGTCAGCGGCGCCGTCGCCGNGGCCCATGGCGCCTGACCCGGCGGCGGCGGCGGCGGCGGCGGCGGCGGCGGCGGCGGGGTGGAGCTGATGGCCTGGTCGGCGGACGTGGCGGCCACGTCGGATACCGACATCCTGATCGACCAATGAGGCGCCGCGAGCGCCACCCTGGCTAAGCTGCAAGCTATCTCGAAACTAGCGGCGAAGTCTTTCCCCTTCTTCAGCCTGTGTACATTTCGTTTGCTGAGCCTCTCTCAGCCTTTGCCTTCATTTGCCTTGAAGATCTGTTTCTGTTTCAGTCATTGAGAATTGAGTGATGAATTGTCCACTATCGGCGGACTGACGGCTAATGGCTGGTTTGACGATAACAACGCGGCGCAGCGGACCGCCACGTGGTCTGTCTCAGCATTTTCCTCACCACCCTGACCAGCGTTTCCGCCGCCGCCACCGCGGCCGCCGCCGCCGCCGCCGCCGCCGCCGCCATGGCAATGGTACTGTACCACAGCCCGTGGTCGGCGAGCAGCCACAAGGCGCGGCTGGCGCTGGAGGAGAAGGCGGTGGACTACACGCCAGCGGCGGTGGACGTCGCCGCCGCCGCCAACCTCGCGCCCGACTTCGTGCGCCGCAACCACGCCGCCACCGTGCCGGTCCTCGTCGACGGGCCCCGCGTCATCTGCGACGCCCGCGCCATCGCCGAGTGAGGGCCCTCGCCGGAACCTCCTCCCGGCCGCTTCCACGGCAGCGGCGGGTGCGCTCGATTGGCAATGGCTGGCAATGGCGTCGTCGGCATCCGTCGACACATCAGTGGCATCGTTGGCCGAGGCTACTTAGAGCTCGTTCTCGCGAACGGAAGATAAACGGGAAAGAGCGTCGTCGAAGTGGAGCTGCGTCCGCTGGCCAAGCGATTGAGGCCAGCCGCCTGCCGACGCCCGAGCAGCGATCATTACTCGCTCACTGACTGCCTGCCGCTGGCGCTGCCACGGCCAGGTACGCCGATGCCATCGACCAGCCGCTGGGCCACGGCGTGGTGGACCGGACCAGGGTCCACTACTGGCTTCAGGTCTGAGGTTCAAGCCCTTCCCTGACTGCCAACCCGGGAATTGTGAGTCAGGGCCAGAGCATTGCATGCGCTTAATGAGGGGAAGGCTTGGACGCCTGCTTCAACGGCCAACGCGATAACGCGATAACGCGATAACGCGATAATAGGAAAGTAAAGAGCTTCTTAGAACATTTGCTGTAATTGTTAGTTTTGTGGGCCCTCGAGAGCCTCACCAGAGCTGCCGTCTTACCTGGGCCGTGCTCCACGTCTGCCGCTGATGCTGAACTGCCGAGCACGCCGCCGCCGCGCAGACGATCGAGGCGTGGGACGTGCAGATGTTTGCGTTCGCGCACTACCGGCCGCAGCGCGCGCGGGCGCTGAGCAAGTTCAAGCGGCGCGTGTGCATTGCCCGCATGGCGCAGCACCCTGAGCTCGGGCCGCACTACAGCAAGCGCCTCCAGTACTATCAGGTCCAGCCAGTCCACGCCTGCTGCCGCCGCCAGTGGCGGCTGACCCATGCCCTGTTGCTCCCAGTCAAGCCGCAGCTCGGAAGATTGGTTGCCTGATCGCGAGCCCCCAGATCAGTCTGCATACAGTTTAGGTGCAAATACTGAATTTGCAACGTGATAAAGCTGAAGCTGCAACTGCTTACGGCGATTGTAGGAGGTGCGGCATCGGCAAGCAGCGGCAGCATCAGCTTCGACGTATGCGTCGGTTAAGTGTCAGTACTGATAAGGAACTTTTTGCGAGTGTGACGGCAGGACCTCATCGAGACGTGCCAGAGCCGAGATGTGATGCAGGCCAGTGAGAGGCAGGTGCGTGTCCCTCAGATTACCCGCCTGACTCATCCACTTATACACTGGTTTCTGATAGTCCCTGATTATGGGCAATCTTACTCTAACCTGAAGCACACTAGGCACTATCAGGTGGAACATTATTTGTGCCCTGCCTAGTGATTTGCTGCAGTTGCAGCAAGGAGGAGTTGAGCAGAGTGTCACATAAGAATCATAGGAATTAGCACGACACCGTGGGACCGCAGAAATCGCAACATGTTTAGAGCCAAGTTCTGATTGCATCTGGCTCCACAAGCACTGAGCAGAGATGGCCGCGCTGTCAGGATGTGGCCACCTGCTCATCTGTCTACTATTCTGTTATCGATTGGCTAGTTAGTGCGTAAGACCATGGCATCACATTGAGGTGCAAGCAGTCTGTGCAAGTCAGTGTAGATGCATTGGATCGACAACAAGGTCAGACCCACCATGCAATCATTTTCTGGGATGAGGATTGTGATTCTAGGGAAATGACTGCATGCAGATGCTGCTCCCGCCCTGCAGCTGGTAGAGATGCTGGATGCTGCGGAGGAGCAGCTGCGGGCGTCCGAGTTCCTCGCAGGAGAGGCCTTCTCCATGGCCGATGCCTGCTTCGTGCCCATCCCTGCAATGCTGGAGTCGCTGGACGCCGGCGGCCGATATCTCCAACCGCGCTCAAACCTGCTCAAGTACTTCCAGCGCATGAAGGTGAGGGCGCCTGGCCCTGCCCTCGCTCCCAGCGCCCAGGGTGTAGACCCTAAGAGTCAGAACCGCAGATCAGGGTTTATGGTGAGATCTACAGTCTTGTGCTTTCTGCCGTGTGATCTCATTGCTAGGTGCAATGTGGAGGTCAGGATGTTGGGGTCTTCAGAAGCTCTCTAAAGATCTGACGCTGAGCACTGCTCATGGACCTTTGGTCGTGCTCAACTCTGCCATGATATATGGCAGGATGATTATGAACCTGAAGCAGTACTTATCATTTAAGATTCTTTGATGGGTCTTCCCCAATGCTTCAATGTGGCAATGCTCGCCTGAGATCTGTGGACCACAATATGGCATCTTGTGCAAGAATACCTGAATGTGATCCACGTCATGACAGCCAAATGTCATATTTTGAAACTTTATAGTAAATAAAGTCTCACTGTGAGCCCTGCAGGAGCGACCGAGCTACCAGGTGGTCATTGGCCAGTACTCCGGCAAATTCTTGAGGTGGCGCACAGAGGTGGCGTCCATGATGGCAATCTGGTGGCGAAGCTGCTGCGGCAAATTTTGATCTGGAGTTCATTGCTCGCAGCAAGCTTGCAAGGCTGCAAGTGTATCTGGAGCAGCCACTGGAAACACCAAGTAGCATGTCACTTTTGCGTCATCTCGTTGGCAGTGAGCAGCGTGGCGTGACGTGCTCAGGCCATGAGGACTGAGTCCCCCTGAGCAGGTGTTGATTTCTGGGTGTCAAACCTTCAGTCTGTTGCAGGCCCTGTTGCATGCAAGCGTTGGATGATTGTCAAAGATTCATGGCAATTCACCCTTGCATGCAGCTCAGCAGCGGCTCCAGCACGAGCCAAGCCTCCAGGCCTGAAGTTGTTGCAAACGTTAGGCCGTCTATCTCGAGTGTTGCATGTCAGGCTTCACTTCTCCCTTAACGAGTCCTGTAATTTTACTTGCTCAATGACATTCTTGATGCACTATTACATCTCTTCTGCATCAATGAGCTATTGTTGAATGAGCAATTTCTGGCGTTCAATTGGTGGAAATTGCATCAAAGCTATGATGCATGTGATTGTCTGTTTGAGGATGATGTTGCAGCCTTTGCAGCTTGGCCAGCATTGACGAAGTAGATAAGAAGGTGCCCCACCACGGAGGCAATTGACTGTTGATTGTGCTCCAGCTCCCTTGCTGCTGCGCTAGCTGCAAATGCTCCTGTGCCTTATACTGAGCTTAGCAGCCAATTGCAGACCATTCTCATCATGACAACCACATGATTCTCCAGTAACAATTTGACTAGAAACTCATACACTGGTCAAGAAGCCCACGCGCTTCACAGGTATTCATGATAATCTTCCGACCAGATGGACCGAATGGGCAAAACGGCATACCCAAAAAGTATCTGTTCGTAAGATTGCCGCGGCTAGATCTCAGATATGTAGCAAGAATCTAGCTCAGCAAGTCCACTACCAGTACCTGCTTGGCAGACTAGCGGTCATGGTGGACCGGCCTCTGTGCTCAATCATGGGGCATCTCCAAAGTGTCGTAGTATACAAGGCAAAGCCAGCAATGTCAATGTTGAACTAGTACATGGGACCAGCAAGAGCTCCAGCAGCCCAGCAGCCTGCTGTGGCGCTTTCCTGCAGCGTCGCAGCAGGCCTCGGGCTGCAAGAGGCCATGGAGAATGGGGTCTAAGGTTCTAAAGTTGGGCCAAGTTGATAAGAGTTGGGTAAGAGCCTCCACATATGGAACCTGACTGAGAGGCAGCACTGGTGGCAACAGAGGCAGCGGCAGGACTATGCTCGGCAAGTGGCGCTCCCCAGGACCTCCATGACGACGTCCAGTGGCACGGGCACGCCGCAAGGACTCCAAGCGGCCTTGGCCGCATCACCGTCGAAGCAGTCACAGTTCACTCTCTGACAAGGCGACGTCGTCATCACTGCAGTTGCTGCAGGAAGGAGCTGAGGCAGGGTCTCAACGCGAGCATCACTCAAGGCTGCCGGCACTGCCGTTGCCGGCTTCTGGGCCGGCGCCACGCTCGAGGGTGCTCGCCGAGTGCACAGTGACCGCGCAGTGGGGTTCTGGATGACGATGAGCACGGGCGGGCTGGCGGCAGTGCAATGGTCCGGCAAGACAGGCTGCACCAAGAACGAGCAGGAGTAGGTGCATGGTCAGTCATGGACAACACTGCATCGACAGCAAAATCCTGAAGCTTGATAGACTAGTGGCACCGAGCGGTCACACTCGGCGCAATGGTATTGGCAGTCAGATGCATCATGAGTGAAATATAGTAGCAAGAAAGGATGGCCCAGAGGGTCTCACGATGCCAATGTGCCAGTCGCGGTACTCCATGCTGCGGTACTCAGACTCCTTGAGCTCCTGCAGCAGCCGGGCGGCAGCGCCGACAGCGGACACGACAGCTGGTCAGGCACTGTTAAGTGTCTGGAGATAACACTCTCTTGTGCAGCAAATGCACTCTGGCTAAGCTCTTCGTTAAGCGTAATATTCATGCGCCCATGTAATGAGACGAGGCCGGAGGAAAAGAGGGGAAAGGCACAGGGGGCCACGCACAATCTTGTGGATGGGCGGCAGGAGGCGCTGCGCCGGCGGCGCTGCAGCGGGGATCATCGAGTAGAACGGGCTCGGCTGCCGCGACCGAAACGTCCATCTGCAACGTACATGCACGGCAGGCTCAGCCATCATGCTGCCCATTTGGACGCACGGAAGAAAGACAGAACCCTCTGAATCGCTAAACTTCCAAACCTTGAAGCTTCATCACCTCAAGCGTAATGTCATTCTTGACCACGTGAAAACCTAGAGGTTTTGCAGGGCCGTCAAGCACAGCGCACCCGATGTACGCGAAGACGGCAATCTCAGCCCACTCGCGAGCGAGCAGCCGCACCCAGTACTGTATCGTCGCCGTCTCCGCGTTTGCATGCATCTGGGCGGCAGCACGGACAAGAACGCATTGTGTTATCGCTTGCAGCCTGCAAGTGGTGGTCGACATCGATCGTTCTGACGGCGGCCCAGCAGCTCGGCGGCGCAAGTCGGCCCTGGCGAGGGCGCTGGCTGCTCACCACGATTTCCATCATGACCATGACAACAAGCGCCGCCTGAAATCGCCTGTAAGGTAAAGGCAACATGGTGAACGACACTCTCATTGATCATAATTTTTCAGAAGATAATTATGCAGGGCTGCTATCACCTCAGCTGCTGCACCATGCCCTGGCGGCAGCCATGCAGTGCTGGCAGCGAGCAAATCAGAATGAACTCAGTCTGTGGGCTCACCGAAACATGCAGTACTTGGTGTGGACGGCGGCATGCATGGCAGCGATGCCATCGGCCTCGAGCTGCTGCAGCTGCTCGCGCAGCAGCGCAGCGTTGCGCGCTGCGTGCTGGAAGATCACGCCCAGCAGCACGCAGTAGATCACCAGCACCAGTACCTGCACTTCCTCCGGCCGGCGCAGATAACCCTCGTTAACTTGTTGGCAGGGGCACTCTAATGGTTTCTCTAGGAGATGGCTATGAAAGGGCAGAAGCATTGTCGACAGCCGCAGCTGCGAAGACAGCAAGGCGGGCGCCGGCGTACCGCAAACTGCGGGACGGAGGCTTTGTAGCCGGTGAGCGTGAGGTACAGCAGCGACGCCAGGCCTGGTGGGCACCACGATGGCAGCGAGCGCTTGCTCTGCGTTAGGCGTTGAAGGTGCCAGCCAAGTCAATGGTGGCAAGTGGGGCGGGGAGATGAGGCGCCGCAGCTCGCACCAGCGATGTTGCGGCGGTCGGCGAGGGAGAGCTGCTCGTGCGTTACGCAGTAGCCGTGCGCGATGAGCAGGAAGCAGACGAAGGCAGCCGTCTCGAAGAAGATGCGCGACACGAAGACGCCGAAGGCGATCCAGAACGAGCACGTGCTCAGGTCCAGGCACGAGTGCCTGCACGCGACGCGGTGGCGGCCGGCCTGCATGAGTGCCCCGCTTGCAGAGTTTGATATCCGCGGCGACGGCTGGCACGGGATGGGACGGGAATGGAGGGAGGTGGGTATGGAGGGAGGTGGTAAGGGCGTGCTCACCAGAAGAGGAAGGAGAGGCCGAGGACGAGTGACTTCAGCACCGGCACACACGTCAGGACCCACTGCAGGCCGTTGTGCTGCGAGGCAAGACGGCGGTGCTCCGTCGTCAGCTCATGTTACTACCGTCACAAACAGGTCAGTCTTGACTGTCGCACTTGCGAGCGCCCGAAAGTGGGGGTGGGAGATATGGCGGGGAAGGGGTTGGGGGGGAGGGGGGGTTTATGAGTGAGGGGGACTGACGGAAGGAATGGACAAGAAGCTTGGGGCAGTGGGAGAAGAGGGGCACGACAGTAGGAATGGGGAGGGAGGGAAGGAGGGCGAGGAAGAGGGGTATGCGAGAGGAAGAGGGTGAAGGAGTAGGAGGGACAGGGTGAAGATTGAATGAGGGTGGATGTGGGAGAGATGAGTTGCCTCACCAAAATTGGGAAAGTAAATGGGAAAGAGGAGGCGGAGAGGGACAAAGAGCAAGGGGGGGG
>WELB01000188.1:195765-224506 GCA_009602725.1 Spirogloea muscicola | reverse complement strand
CGGCGACGACGTCGGGCGGGCGCCGCGGCGGCGGCGGCGGCGGCGGCGGAGGCGGCGGAGAGGCGAAGGGGGGCGGGGAGAAGTGGGGATGGCGCCGGAGCTCCGAGGTGGGGGGGGTCAGCGGCCGGGCTGCCCGCTCCGGGCGGAGGAGGCGGGGACCCAGCCATGGAGGGCGGCTCCATGCACGCCCACCTCCCTCCTCCCCCCCTCCTCCGCCTCGAACTCGCCGGCCTACCGACAGGGCAAGGTGTCGCCGGATAAGCCCCCCACCTGGGGGTTGGGGTAAATATCCGCCACGCCGGCCCTGCCGGTAATAGCTACTTGGAGGGGAGCGCTCCGGGGGTGCGGAATCGAAACCGTGGATGAATGCCCCCCAGGTGGTCTGACCAGACGCAGGCGGATGGTTCCCCGTCGTGTCGGCCGCGGCCGCGCGCGCCCTCGGGATTGCCGCCGCCCGCGGGCCCCCCCGCCGGCCGTCTGGCTGTCGACGCAGCTAGTGTCGGTTTACCGACTTTACCGACGAGCCCGGCACTGCTCATCGTCGGTCATCGTCGGTCATCGTCGTCCGACGAACAACAGAGCAAGGACCCCGCCTGACACCTGGCCCCCTCCCACCTCCCAGGCGTTGACCGGCCGACGAACGTGGAGCGGCGATGCCCGACCATCGCCTGGGGGAGCGCATCGTCGGCCGGCCCGCCTCCCGCGCGCGCCAAGAGCGTGGACGCGAAACAGCCCCAACCGCCGGGCTCGACCTGCTAACGACCCCCGAGCCCCTTCTAACGGCGGAACTCACTGGTGGCCCATCTATCTTGTCCATCGTTTCCGGGCTGGCTTTCCACCTGGTTTTGAGGCTCCTCACTCGTCACTACTGAGTGGTCCATCCCTCCCCCGTTCTGACATAGCATCTTCAGGCCCCTTCGTAGCTGCTTAGCGCTATTTAGGCCCCTCCGTCATTTGGCCCCTTCGAACCTTTGTCAATTCTTTTCGGGCTGGCTTTTCACAGCCCTTGCATCCATTGGGAGTGCCACCACTTCGTTCCACAGCCCTCGCCACCTTCGGATGAGCTTACTTTCTCCTCTTGGTGGTCCATCAGTCCGCAAGGCCGCTTCGGCCCAGCGCTACGTTAGCTTCGGCTCGACGGGAGCTGAGCCTTCAACAGAGCTGCCCCGCCGCGAGTCCAGGACGCGCCGCCGCCGTCGCCGCCGCCGCCGTCGCCGCCGTCAACGCGGCTTGGGCCATGTACCAAGCAGCTTCTGGCAGCTGTGCTGCATCGCGGCCTCTGCCGCTGCGGAAGCACGTCTGCATCGACGTGGTCAGGCGGAGGGGGCGAGCTCGACCAGCGCCGCGGGAGGGCCTCGTGGCCACGCCATGCCGTCGATGGAGCTGGCCCGTGGCAGCATCCACCGGCTCGAGGTGGACAACTTCAAGTCCTACAAGGGCCACCAAGTGATCGGTCCCTTCAAGACCTTCACTGCCATCATCGGGCCCAATGGCGCCGGCAAGTCGAACCTCATGGACGCAATCAGCTTCGTGCTCGGCGTCAAGTCCATGCAGCTCCGGGGCAGCCAGCTCAAGGACCTCATCTACGCCTTCGACGACAGCGAGCGTAACGAGAGAGGCCGCAAGGGCTCCGTTAAGCTCGTCTACAGGACGGTCACAGGGGAAGAGCTAACTTTCGCGAGGTCGGTAACTGGTGGCGGCACCAGTGAGTACAAAGTAAACGGCAGGAGCGTATCCTGGGAGGACTACAATGCGCATATGCGCTCCATCGGAATCCTTGTCAAGGCTCGCAACTTTCTGGTCTTCCAGGTTTAAATTTTTGCCAGGCCTGCAGCTCGCACATTGCCGTGTCTACTCTCATGAGTGCGCTGGTCTGTCTTCTATTATCACTTGGACTCATTGTTGTTGATTGCAGGGTGACGTGGAATCCATTGCGTCAAGGTCGGCCAAGGAGCTCATGATGCTCTTTGAGCAAATTTCTGGGTCTGAGGAGCTGAAGAAGGAGTATGAGGAGCTGGAAGAGAAAAAGGGCAAGGCCGAGGAAGCGACGCTGCTCAGCTACCAGAAGAAGAGGAACATGGCGTCTGAGAGGAAGCAAAAGAAAGAGCAGAAGGACGAGGCGGAGCGCCATCTGAGATTGCAGAAGGAGCTTGTGAGTGAAGTGGATTGCAATCAGCTTGTGTTGCCTACAGAGTCATAGTTGCTGATCTTGGTGTATCTGCAGTTGCCAATACATACAGACAAGTGTGCCTTCAGTGGAGATTGTTTCAGACCTCTCTTTCACACTTGTCAACAATTTGCAGTTAAACCTCAAGTCTAGCCACTCTCTGTGGAATTTGTTCAACCATGACAAAGAGATTGCCAGCACCCAAGAGGAAGTTGATGACGCTATGGACAAGCTTCGACAAATAGAAGGGGAACAGGGGACTTTGGACAGCCAGGTCAAGGAGTTGAAGAAGGAGCAGGCCGGTCGGCAGAAGGAAGTCCTACTCTGTGAGAAGACGATGAAGAAGAAGCAAAACGACATTGACAAGAAGGTGAGCCTGTCCACTGTCTTACAGCTGTTCAGGTACTTACGCACGTACATCAGCTGGTTCAGAGTCCTTGATGCTGTGTCCGTGCTCTATGCAGTTGCGGTCAGTGCTTGTTATGCTGACAGGTCTTGCCATGGCCTGGCTGTACAGCAACCAGATATGCTCAAGTGCAAGGAAGCTGTCAAGCGTCTGCAGCTTCACATCAGCAATGAGGAGTCTGCGCTTGCAGTCAAGTCGAGCGAGTACGAGAGGAAGCAGAGGGAGATTGGTGACTTACAGAAGGACCTTGAGCGTGCAACGGCTCAGATTGAGGAGCTGATGCAGCAAGGTCAGGGGACTGGCAAGGAGTTGCAGCTTGCAGAGAGCCAGATAGCTGAATACAACCGCGTGTAAGTTCATCAGCACCAAGCCGCGCACACATTATGATCGTTGACTCCATCGACGACTTGCTGTCTACATTCCAGAATAGATCATGCTTTCTATCAGCTTGACATCATTCCTGTGTGCTTGCATGCAGAAAGGCAGAGGCTGGGGCAAAGACTTCCACCTTGAGGCAGGAGAAAGAAGTGCTGGACAGGCAGCAAGAAGTCGATCAGGCGGTGGCAAACAACCTTGAGGCCACCATACAGCAGCAGACTGCTCGCGAGCAGCAGCTGAAGGCTCAACTGGAGCAGGTTGTGAATCGGAAGCAGCGAGTGGCACAAGACTTGGCAGCTGCCGAGGAGGAGTTAGTGCACATAAGAAGTCAACTCTCAGAAGTACAAGAGCGGCAACGCAAGCAGAGGTCAGTCTGTGAGCACTGACTCTCCTCTTATCTTCCTTGCACTTCATTGTCATTGACTTGTTATGCAAGAAATTTGGGCTTGGACAGCATGTGTTTGATTACAGAGAGACGCAATGCTGACGGCTCAATGTAGGTACCAAGAGCCGTGCTTGCTTTCCAATATTGAAGACCATGCTCTATGTCTCTTATCGCAGATCGCGAAGTGAAGGTCTCTTGACAAAGCTGAACGACCTAGAAGTACAGTTGCGGGATGTGAAAGCTGACAGGAAAGAGAGTGAGCGAGATGTCAAGATGGCTGAGAATGTCACCACCATGAAGAGACTGTTCTCTGGAGTCCATGGGCGAATGACAGACTTGTGCAGGCCAACTCAGAAAAAGTATAATCTGGCTTTGACTGTGGCGATGGGCAAGATGATGGAGGCTATTGTTGTTGAGGATGACACGGCAGGAAAGGAGTGCATCCAGGTAAAATCTGATAGAGTATTTCATCTTGGCTGCGTCTTCCATGAAGCTCCACAAGCACCATCACTACTGGCTTTTGCTTTGTACATCTGACATAAATAACGACCTGACACTGCTTGCAGTACCTCAAAAACCACCGGCAGCCACCTATGACCTTCATCCCCTTGCAATCGGTCAGAGTGAAACCAGTCCAGGAACGACTCCGGACCCTGGGCAGGACATCAAAGCTGATGATAGATGTCATACAATATCCAGACCACGGAATCACCACAAGTGTGCCGCTAGCTGTGCGTAGGCAACATCTTACAGATAAATCTGTCTGACAGATGGGAATCATTAGCCTGTATGCCAGAGCTTGTTCAGCAGCTTCAGATTGTAACTTCTGCAGGCTTGCAGGACTGTTTTCAAGTGTGAATCTGACATCCTTGACCTTCTGGTGCACATTTGACAATTCCGTCGAAAGAGCGATGCTTTTTGCAGTTGGCAACACTCTTGTCTGTGATACTGTTGAGGAAGCCCGTTCCTTAGCATTTGGAGCAGAGCGCCACAAAGGTCCATGCACATATGAGGAGCAGTAATATTGTGATGTTTTCAGTACCACGTGAAGGCTGCATGTATTGATCTTGACATGGTATTGACAATAAGAAACATATGACTAAGTAGCACAGCTTTGGCTGCAGTGGTTGCACTTGATGGGACGCTCCTCTCCAAGTCAGGCGCAATGACTGGCGGCATCAGTGGCAACATGGACTCAAAGTCCCAGCGATGGGATGAGAAAGCAATTGCAAGTGAGAGAGGATTCTTTCCTTGTTGGGCACGGCACACTGGAGCTGAATTCCAGGCTTCCATGTGCTAGGGGTTATCTACTGTAAGAAATCTACTGCAAACTGAGTGCAGGGACAATCTGCTAACACCCAGGCCCATGAGCATCTCAGTGGCGTACAAGCTAACAGGCCGTGACCTTGCTATTATGACCTATTAGCGAAAGCTTCCAGCATTATCAGCATGACGACTGACAAGACAGCAATTACATGTGCAGATCTCAAGGCTAAGAAAGAGCAGTACGAGAAGGAGCTGGCTGATCTTGGGTCTGCAAGAGGCATGCGGGTGCTTGAGCAAGAACTTTCTGTGAAGCTTGGTGATCTGGAGCGGAAAATCCAGTATGCCAAGACAGAGCAGGTACATCCGATGGACCTGTCAGACTATCATACTCTGCACGGTACCTGCCCATTACCATCTTCTGTTGCTTTTCTTGCCCAAGGCATTGTGAGCTGACAATTCTGGCTGGTCACTTGCATTTCCTGTTAAGTAAATTTGTCAAAGCACTGACGGTATGACCAGCCCAGCCGTAGTCCCATGACTGAGAGCATGCTGGTCTCAATAACTCCAGCTTCACACAGGAGATAAAGTACAGCGCACCCAGATAGAGTTGCAGACTATCACTGATCACAAGCAACAGCCTGTCTCAGAAGTTGACATGGTAAGGGGCAACTTGTGGGCAACTTGCAGATGAGAAAATTGCCTACAGTACTACAAGCTTTTATACTACACCTTCCCTGCTGTATTTTGCTGTACCTGAGGGCCAAGCCAACACACTTTCCTCAATCCTATGGTGTAAATTGTTTGTCCACGCTCTGTAAGTGATGGCACATCAACTATACATATATGCAGGTGAAGAAGGCCATGGCCCTGCGAAGCAAGGCGATAGCAAAGCTTGAAGATGAGATCAACCAAGTTGTAGACAGTGTGTACCGTGAGTTCAGCAGGACAGTTGGGGTAACAAATATTCGTGAATATGAGGAGAATCATCTACGACAAGCCCAGCAGCTTGCTGAGAGGAAGATGAGATTGAAGGGCCAAGTGGCAAAACTTAAAAACCAGTAAGTCTGACGTTCAGCTTAGTGGATCTGTTCCAGTTCGTAGCACAGGTCAAATGCCACAAGGAGCCACAAGGAAATTTTGCTTATGCTGTTATGTGCATTGATGGAGAATTGTATACCTTGTGTAGGCTGGAGTTTGAGACACGGAAGCACAGCACTGCTCAATTGGAACGCTCACGGGATAGCATCGCTACGAACAAAGCGAAACTTGAAAGTCTCGCCAAGGAAGAGTCAACTGTGAAAGGAGCAGTACATGAGATTCAAGAAGAGCTTGACAAGTTGAGACAAAAGCTTCAAGGTCAGTGACTCCAAGCGTTTAAGGCCAATCTAGATACTTCTCATAAGAGCAAATATGATATGATTGATGCTTCTGATAGTCTCAAAAGTAATCGTCCACATTTAAAGTGAACATATGTGACATATGTCACATCACTACCAATAGCTGAGGGGATTGTTGACCTGGTCTGACTGTTTACAGAGCTGCAAACACTTCTCGAAGACATCAACAGACAGCTCCAGGATATACAGAAGCTGAGTAGTAGCCTCAGCACAGCTGCTGGAAAGCTAAAACGGCAAACAGCAACTTTGGTATGCACCAATATAGTGGCAAGAGGCTACTGCCACGTGCCTTACATTACTGTCTTGAGGCGATCCATCAAGCATTCGCATTTTCAAATGTCTGCAGTCAGTGTTTGTGGTCCTCAATTCTCACTGCTTAGGCCTGACATTGGAGTACTAACTATATCATTATCTGAGTGTAGGAAGCTCGCCTAGAACAGCTGAGAGCAAAGAGGAAAGAGATTCTTGAGACTGCTGAGCTTGAGCAGATTGAGCTTCCCATGCTGGGGGGTGGATACGAGCTCATGGAAGTCGAATCAGGTGGTCTGCCCACTTCTGCACCAGCTACAGAAACGGCCGTGCAGTTGGATTACAGCAATTTGAGTCGCAAGTTACAAAAGGTACAAGTCGTCTCATGGATTCCAAACTACTCCTCCACTAGCGAGGTCTCAAATTATACTTTTGGCTGTAAGGAGCTAGCAGAAGCGTGCGATCCCATTCTTGTATCATACAGCGATACTTTGCAAAATTGCATTTGCTGATTTAAACCCCACATATGGCTCAGGAGTTTCACTTGGCAGTCAGTGAAATAACTACCACTGCTTGCCTCTTCTTACTGAGTCTCCAGGCTTCTGAAGCTAGTTTACCATCCTTGCCTATCCCTCGCACTGATGTACTTGCTGGATCTCACAGGAGATGGATGCAAGCGAGAGGGAGGCTGTAGAAAGAGACTTCGCTAGCAAGATAGAGGCTTTATCTGCTGAGATTGAGCAGACAGCACCGAATCTTCGGGCTCTGGATCAGTACGAGGCACTCAAAGAGAAGGAAAGAGAAGCCGTGGAGGCATTTGAGGTTGCTCGACAAGAAGCACGGACAATCACAGAGAGTTACAACTTGATAAAGCAGAAACGGTCAGCTCCTAAGCAACCATAGATTGTTCTCCTGCCTTCCATGTTTCCATGTACTCCTAAATTGTTTGAAATATGCTCAATCTGTGAGTATCGCCACTACTTCTCAGGTGACATAGCTACCTCACAGCCTACGATAGTGATTTTGCTCAAAAATGAGGAATGGAGATTGTAGAATGGCAAGCTGTCTCCCTGTTGCTCAGTCGTTAGCGTCAGCTGTTTGATCACATACAAGCTTACACAGGAATGTGGTGACCTGTACTAGGTATGACCTTGTTATGGAGGCCTTCAATCACATATCTGGTAACATCAACAACATTTACAAGGATTTGACAGTGAGCTCTACACACCCCTTAGGGGGGACAGCCTACCTCACTCTGGAAAATGAGGACGACCCATACTTGCATGGCATCAAGTTCACTGCCATGCCTCCGACAAAGCGATTCCGAGACATGGAGCAGCTGTCTGGCGGGGAGAAAACAGTGGCCGCGCTTGCTCTTCTCTTTGCTGTTCACAGGTTGGTCATGCGCATGCAAAGCTCTTTCATGGGAAGTGGACATACCTGTCACGTCAGTCATTGGCCACCCATGTAGGCCTGCATTGATAGATTAGGGTTTTTGGTAGTCAAGACACACTGTAAGAAGACCATCACAGAAGACAACGGAGGGTTAGACAACCATCTGCTCATCCCTTGAGGTGCAAGCGCTGGTGGTTATGTCCTCTCAATACTAGATTCTCAGAGCAAGTGCACTTTTACCAGGAAGACAAGCTGGTAATACACTGATATCGCTGATGGTAAGTTTACATGTATGCGTACCGAGGTCAAGGGATTGCAACAAGGTAGAAAGCTCACCAAGCTGTGTGTTTGGACATGGTTGCAGTTTCCGGCCCTCCCCCTTCTTTGTCCTCGATGAAGTGGATGCTGCCCTCGACAACCTCAATGTGGCCAAGGTGGCAGCGTACATACGCAGCAGGTCTAAGGAGGCCCCAACAAATACAAGCAGGTCCGAAGCAACGACTGCATCCGAGCTTGGAGCAGGATTCCAAAGCGTTGTCATCTCTCTCAAAGATCAATTCTATGACAAGGCGGATGCATTGGTGGGCGTCTACCACGACTCAGAGCAGAGGTAAATTGACAAATATCTGAGAGAGACACTACTGAATGATACGTAATCCTGCTTCTCAACATATTACTGCCATGAGTTATAAGGGAATGGCTAGCGCTTGTGTAAGCTTGCCAGCACAATGATTGTCAACAGACTGCTTGAATGGTGACTTTGGTGTAGAAGTTTGACTGCTCACTTACTTGATTGACAGCCAAGTATTGCTGTTAGGAGGAAGTGTTAACAGCCAGTGCTTGCCATGATACCTGCAGCTGCTCTCGGACGTTGACATTCGACCTGAGCAAGTACCCTGATTGAGCATTCCATAAGACAACCCACAAGGCACACGCCACCTGCTCTTGACTCGTTTGGCCGTGTAGCTGCTCTCACTTTTAACATACCTTGTGGCCCTGTATTCTGATCTGGGGACCAGCTGAAGCGCACCAAAACCTCGATTCCTCGTTCTACCTTCCGCCAACAACGAGGCCCAGGGCCAGACCACCAATGGTGCATTACGAGGGGAGCATTGACCAAGAAGAGGCCACGGGGGCACATCTCCTGTACGTGTTGCTTGAGCAATCACCACTTTTGCAAGCGGAATTGATGACGATCAGGAGTGTCATTGTGGTCACTCTAGTGCGAGTGGGATAACAAGCCAGGTACCCCGCCTGCACACCAAGGTGGCAAGGAGGACCTACAGCCAGGTGGTGCGGCGGTCTCAAATTAGCCAAGCGGCTCTGTGTACATGTAATTACAAGGGGTTACCACGTCCTGTTGGCCAGCAGGCCTAGTCATTAATTGCTATCGTTGAGGGTGATGTGCATTCCGAAGAGCTCGACTTAGTCCTCGTCAAAATACTTGTCCTCGGCATCACGCCCGACCTCTTGCAGCCAGTCATCGTCCAGCGAGGCATCCGTGTCGATCGCGGCATAGTCCACGTGCTCGCTGTCGCCACCTACCAGGAACTTTTCCTGCATCAGCCGCGTGAAGGCGTTCAGTCGCCCCTGGAGCTCCTCCGACGAGAGCTTCCGTAACCCCCCGCCACTGCTTGGCTGCCTTCCTGACGTCGAAGACGGCGGCAGTGGCGCAGGCTCCATCGGCCTCCCGCGCCCAGCATCAGCTGCAGGAATGCCTGCTGTTTGCAGGCTGACGCTGTCACTATCGCCTCCTCCACTTCTAGTCTCAGCATGCTGGGCGTGGTCCTTGGAGCCGCTGCCCCAGTGAGACCTGTCAACAGCCTCCCTGATGCCAGGGGCGGGCGTCAGCCCCCCAGCCACTCTACTCCTCGCAGCCGCTCCGCTGACCGCTGCAACCTCCAAATCGCCTCTTCCAGCGGTTGGGGCAACCTGCACGCGCTTGATGGAGAGCGCTTCAGTTGGCAGCGCCCATGGCACTGTGACATCGCTCACACCCCGAGCCTAGGTGCTGGTCCTCAAGGACCCATTGATTGCACAAGCGCACACAGCTGCTGGTGAGCTTCCCTTGGCTCGCTATCAAAGCACAATCACTGCGAATACAACGCAAAAGAAGTTGCCAACCCACCACATGGCTCATGCAGCAGCATACTCTTGCAGAGGTGAAAATAAGCACAAAGCATACCTCCCTTTATATTATAGCTGAATCATAAGAGTAGTGGGGGATGCAAGAGTAAGCATTACGAATCCACAAGGGCTTTGGGCTTTGCATAGAGTTGTCGAGTGGAGGTTATCATGTACCTCCTCTACCACGTCCTCCTCCTCCTCCTCCTCCTCCTCCTCCTCCTCCTCCTCCTCCTCCTCCGAATCATTGCCAGCCGGGCCCCTGCCAGCATCACCGCCGCACTCCCGCTCCTGCTCGGCGCGGAGGCGGGCCTGGTAATCGGCCTCACGCCACTGCCGAATGAGGCTCTCGGAGTAGCGCTCTTCGGGTCGCGGCAAGCCGCCTTCACTATCCTGGAAGCGGCCAACGTATTGGTGGTGCAGCAGGGGCGCTCGCAGGCGCATCGCGTCCTCCTCGAAGTACTGACCACCCTCCACAAGCCTGAGCAGGTAAAGAAACAGGAGGCTGAGTCAACGGGTCGGAGCTTCTGTCATGAGCAGCTCCAGGGCCCTGCGTGCAGCAGGTGCTGCAAGGTCTTACTGATGCCATCTTGCAGCATCGCCTAGCCAAAGCGTGGCAGCTCGAGTTTCTCAACCACGCCGAGCTCCTCGAAGCCTGGCGGCAATTGAGGTGGGCCCAGCGCAGGCGGAGATGGGGCTGCCGAGCAGGGCCAGCCAAGGCCTGACCTGCCCATGTAGGCGAGCCGCCGGTTCTTGACGACCGCGGCCTGCGCGCGGCGCTGCTGCTCGGTTGGGTGCAGCGCCGCGCGGAGGCGGCCGAGGTGCCAGGCCACCTCGTAGTCGCGCGCCTCCAGCTCCTCGAACGGCGCCAGCTCGCCGTCCTCAAGGTCTTTGCCGTAGCGCTCTGCGGGCACACGGGCGGGCCGCAGCGGCGGCGCCGGTGTCAGAGCGCGAAATCAGCGTCATGGGCCGTCACACGAGTGCCAGGACAGCAGTGGACCGGCAGCCCAGATGGGTCGTGCTCTTGCCAACACCGATGGCGGCATTCACTTAACGGCGACGCTCAGACTGACGGCGTCTGGTCTCTGCAACGGCCGCCGGGCTTTCTGCGGCTATGCAGCCGGCCCTGGCGGCCGTCAGAGGCGGCGGCGGAGCTGCCCAGCCAGCGGCGGCGGGGGTCGCACCTAGGAAGATGGCGGCGTCGCGCCGCAGGAGGGCGACCAGGTGGGCCTCCAAGGCCTCCGCGCCGCCGCCGCCGTCGCCGCCGCCGCCGGCGAGGCGCGGCCTGCGGCGGGCCTGGCGGAGGCTGCGCGGCGGGTGCGGACTGACGAGCCCCAGTACCCTGACGGACGGCCAAGTGCGCTACTAGAAGCTTGGAGGGCCTCTGCCACTCGCCCGCCGCTTTCCAGCACCTGTCGAGGGTTAGGGTTTGGGAGTTTAGGGGTTAAAGGTTTCAGGGGTTCAGGTTTTCCCCTGAGCTCATCTGGCTTCCTAATGCTGACACGGGAGTACCAAGAGCGCCCTGTCTGCTTGGCCTGTGGCTCCGCTAGCATAGTCATGAACTATGCTAGCATGCATGAACACCCTCTGCATGCACCTGGCTGACCTCTGAAGCCGCATTCTAGCGTTTCTTATCGGCAGCCGCATGCTCTCTTTCAGCATAATCTAGACTCACTCCGAGTAAAAGAAAGTGCTCGCCCCTCGGCATGCACTCGGCTGGCTTTTCACAGCCGCCCCTGGATATCAGCAGCCGCGTCCTCTTTCCAGGGCCCCCTTTGGAAGAGCTTGCTTCACAGCCCTTGCCCGCTCTACGTGCTGACTCGGAGGTACTGAGCGGGTCAGCTTAGCAGCAGGCGATGTACATGTGCCGATGTGCTTGCCCTTGTGCTTGTGCTTGACCACTCAGTCCCTTCACGCTTCAATTTGTTTGCAAGAGCTGCTTGTTCTCTTGTTCTCTTGTCTTTCCTCTCTTGAGGAGGTACTGAAGTCTCCCTTCAGCTCGCGTTCGCACTGTTACCTTATGCTCGGTTAGCATAGGTAGTCCCACTCTCTGCACAAGCTTTTGCCTGAACAGTGTGTTGGCTTAGGTTGTCCTCCCTCTCATTTCATGTGCACCGGGCAGCGTCTCTCTTCTCTCAAAGACACTTGCTTTGCTGCGTCTCTTGGGCCCCCCCTGGACCTTGTCCGTGCCTGTTTGGGCTCGCTTTTGTAGCAGTCGCCTCCTTTGCAAGAGCTCATCCTCATATACATCGTACTTACCTACAGCTGCTGAAAGAAGGGTCCTGTCACTAAGAGGCCGGCTACGATGTGAAGGTAGCCGAGCAGACGAAAGTCCGTGAACACAAGGACCATCCTACTGGGCATACCTTCCACCTGCTGGCCATGAATATCCACAGGACTTGCGGGGTTGGTGGTCCTCGTCACTTCCGCTGCTGGCCTTTCAAGCCGACCAGCGGCGCCCCAAGCAAGATGCAGCATTCCCTGCAGGCACCGTGCAAGGAACACTGCAGAGAGATGGCAAGGCGCATTCTGTGCACCTGAGCGAGCGACCTATAGCGTCAGAGCTGGGCTGCTTGCTCTGCTGCCCTAGACGGCAGGTTATAGAATGTGGCGCGAGCTGCTGGAGTGAATCGAGCCAGCGAATCGAGCCAGTTGTGGACGTTGACCGCAAACGCGTCAGAACGGTCATCAGCAGGGTGATCTGCGAAGTTTTGCACCTTGCTTCCTGCCATCTTTCGTTGCTTGTTACAGGATGCTGCTTTCACTAGGTTTGCAGCGCTACTAAGCTTTAGCTGTTCGTCAGAGTGCTGGGCGCGCACTAAGCCAAGCCACTGGCTTTCATGGGGGTCCTCTAGCGCGCCAGGTAGTGGGGACGCTGCAATAATGCATCTGTGAGCATAGCAAGCGCCAGCTGCAAATCCTGCAGCTCGGGGAGGCGGGCCACCGGCTGGAGGTGCTCCAGGAGCCGGTCGCGCAGTTGCCCGCAGACGGAAGACGGCGTGCCGAATGGGACCCCCTGGTGAGGCCAAACACGCTGACCACCCGGCTGCAGATGAGTTCGTACCCCTGGCCGTGGACGTGCACGGGGCTCTCGGGTCCAGCGGCTCGACCTGCTGGCCAGGCTTGCGCGGCGCGCTGTGTCCCGCAGGCGCGGTGAGCCGGCTCACTTCAACGCCGCTGGCTCGTGGGCTCAGGTATATCGTATGCGATTGTCCGTCTCCCTTCAGCGGTCCATGGCCAACGCCTTGCATCTTGCGTGCTGGCCGTGCTCTCGCTGCGGCCTCCGGCTTTCGTCAGGGGGATAGTTTTCCGGCAGGCCTCCCTTTCAATTTCATGCGCACAGCGCGCCTTCTCTCGCAGCTAGTCTGTCGGATTTGAGGCTCCTCACTCGTAACTACTGAGTGGTCCATCCTCCCCCCTTCTGACATAGCATCTTCAGGCCCCTTCGTCGCTGCTTAGCGCCTTTTAGGCCCCTCCATCATTTGGCCCCTTCGAACCTTTGTCAACTCTTTCTCGGGCTGGCTTTTCACAGCCCTTGCCCCTATTGGGAATGCCACTTCTTCTTCTTATTCCAGCCCCTATCCTCGGCGAGCCCTTCTCTCAGTACCCTCCAGCTATCATTCCTATGATATTGATGTTCCGCCTGTGTAACTTCGTTACACAACGTGAGAGGCCAGCCCAAACCTTCAGACCTTGTCCATTCCTTGGGGCTGGGCTCTCCCAGCCACCAGTCAATCTGGCCGCGCTCTCCTTTTTAAGGAATGTACAAGGACTAAAATGAAAGGGCTGAGAGGCGCAAAAAGCATGAAACACCTCTGTATGACTCCTGCGAGTGAGTGCTCAATTAGAAGAAGAAAAGACGCTTCCAGGAGGGGGCAGTGGCTGTGGCTCAATAGAGAGAAGTGGCACTCACAATGGGGGCAAGGGCTGTGAAAAGCCAGCCCGAGAAAGAGTTGACAAAGGTTCGAAGGGGCCAAACGATGGAGGGGCCTAAAAGGCGCTAAGCAGCGACGAAGGGGCCTGAAGATGCTATGTCAGAACAAGGGAGGATGGACCACTCAGTAGTTACGAGGAGCCTCAAATCCGACAAACCAGCTGCCGGAAAATTATCCCCCTGCCGAAAGCCTGAGGCCGCAGCGAAAGCACGGCCAGCACGCAGATGCAAGGCGTGGGCCATGGACCGCTGAAGGGAGACTGACAATCGCATGCAATATACCTGGGCCCACGAGCCAGCGGCGTTGAAGTCAGCTCAATAACCTCTAGTCAAAAACCTCTAGTCAGCAAGTGCAGATCAGAATAACTAGAGGGCGGGAATACGTCGTCCTGTCGGAACCGGGAGGCAGCTGCCAAGTACTTTGTCCATTCTTTTTTTGGGCTGGCCTTTCCCAGCCCATATTTTCAATTCCTTGCCAATTCTATCCGGGCTGGCTTCTCACAGCCCTTGCCCCCTTTGGGAGAGCCACTTCTTTCTTTTCAATGGGCGAGCCCTTCTCTCGCCAAGGCGCGGCCTGCTCGCAAGTGGACGGCGAATGCTGCGGACCGCTGCAGGGAGATGGCAAGTGTCGCATCCTATACACTTGAGCAAGCGAGTCCAATGATTCGGCTCCTTTCGAACCCTTTCAAATCTTTTCTGGCTGGCTTTTCACAGCCCTTGCCCCCATTAGGAGAGCCACTTCTTTCCTTCCGGCGGCATTGAAGCCGGGCTGCTCGATCTGCTGCCCTTGGCGGCTGGACACAGCACGCCGCGCAAGCCGCTGGGGTAGGCCGACCCAGCGGGTCCCGAAGGCCCCGTGGCCGCCCCGTCGTGCAAGCGCGACAAACTCGTCGCCAGCGGCGCGTTCCGCGCGATTCTGTGCTTGTTGTTCTTCGTACTTCCCCTGGCCCCTTCTCGTCCTTTGTTCTTTCTGGGCTGGGTTTTTCCAGCCCCTATCCTCAATGGGCGAGCCCTTCGCTCTGATTCTGCTTTGAAAGTCAGCCCAAACAATTGACAATGTCCGAAGGTGCCCGAAAAGCAAGCGCGGCCAGATTAACTGGTGGCTGGGAGAGGCCAGCCCAAAAGAATGGACAAGGTCAAGCGCGAAAGCGCGAAAAGCGCCCGAACACATGACTAAGCCAGTACCACGTAGGAGACTTACTTGGTGACCTCGCCTGCGGAAGATGCCGCGAGCCCCCTGGGGGTGGGGGGTGGGGGAGCCAGCTGGGCGACGAACGGGACAGTGTGGCCACGGGGACGTCGCCAAGACGACGACGTCGCCGCCCGCGGCGGCGGGCGGAAGCGAAGTTCGCGGCGCAAATTGCGGGGGCGGCGGTCCGTTGCCTGACGGATTCGATTTTCCTCGCCAAAGCTATGGCCGCCGCCTCTAGGTCTCGGTGGAGTGCCTCTTTCCCTGAGAGAGCCACTTCTTCTTCTTTCCCTGCAGCGAGCTACTCAGACCTGATGTTGCTCACTTGTGGGTACTGAGCTTCCCTCCGCATCGTCTATGTGATTTGCAGTGTTTTGTAGTGTTGTTTTGTAGTGTAGTCCTTGTTCCGGCTCCTCTTTCTTTGGCTTCGGACATTGTCCATTCCTTACTTGGGCTGGCCTCTCCCAGCCACCAATTAATCTGGCCGCGCTTTCTTCCATCCTCCCCCGTCCTGCCGGAGCCTCTTCAGGCCCCGCAGTCGCTGCTTAGCTCGTAGTTTGGCCCCTTCGAACCTTGTCAATTCTCTTCGGGCTGGCTTCTCACAGCCCTTGCCCCCATTGGGAGAGCCACTTCTTCTTTCTTCCAGCCGGTTACCTCCGTTCGTGGGCCTCAGGGCCAGCAGGCCGGCTGGGCGTGAACCTGCCCGCCGCCGGCCACGTGGCGACTCCAGGACGGGGCGGGTTTTTTGACGGGGAAAAGACGGCGGAGCCGCGAAAGGGTAACGGGACGGCGACGGGGGGCTGGTGCGGGTGCCTGGAGGGGCGCTGCGGCGGGGATCCGGGGGGGCCCACTGGAGGAGGGGGGGAGGAGAGGGGCGCTGGCAAACTTGCCTGGCCCTCCCTCCTTCCCCCCTCCATCTCCCTCCCGCCCCCGCGGCTGGCCCCGCCAGGAGCCCCGCACGCTCGCCCACCCCCTCCCGCGCCGCGCCTGGCGCCGCGATATACGGCGGCGGCGGCGGGCGCGGCGTGCCTTGCGGCGCAAACGGTGCGCCGCTCTGTGTGCCCCAGCCTTCGGTGGCGGCGACGGCGAAGAGTCCCCCTCCCGCCGCCGTGGGCTCAGCAGGCCCCGCGCTAAGAATTAGCGGGCGCCTGCGGCGAGCCAGGGGCTCGTCGTCGACGCCCTCGAGCCGGACCCGCCGCCACAGCGGCGGGCAGCGCCACACGGCTGCNCACTCCGTAGCTGCCAAGGCGGCCTGCCGAATGCCGCGCGGCGGCGGCGGCGGCGGCGGCGGCGGTGGTTGCGGTGGCAATAGCGGCACTTGGAGGCCGCGGCTGGCGCGGTGCGGAGGCTAGGGGCCTGTGAGCGGCCGTCATGACGGGCCTGCGGCCCGACGGCGGCGGTAAGGCGGCGGCGCCGGCGAGCTGCCCGCCGCCGCGGAGGATTGTGGTGGCGGTGAGCCTGCGCGGCGGCCCGGCTGTGGACCAGGCGAGCCTGGACGCCATCCGCTGGGCGCTGCGTAACCTCGCGCAGGGCCAGGTGAGCGAGTCCCAGCTTGCTCATGGCCACAGGTAGTTACGACTTGAGCAGCTGCGGCTGGGCCTGCTGGGACAGCGCCGGCTTTGCGGCGCTCGTGCGGCGGCCGCCGGCTTTGCCGGCCCTGACGGCTCGGCTCTCTGCGGCGCTGACCCGCGCCAGGGCGGCAAGGAGGCGACCATCATCCTGCTGCACATCCTCACGAAGGTCCCAACAGCTGGTGAGCCTCCCGGGGCCCGGGGCTCGCTCCCTGGCTGCTAGCTACTCCGTGGCGGGTGTGTTGGACCTGGCTCGGCACCGCTGGCGCCAGTGGCTCCGCCCTCTGTTAGCTGTCTGCGCAGGGCTTTTGTGTTGTGCACTTCGTGCATAATCAGCCGGCTGGCTATGCCAGGTCAGGTCACAAGCTGGCTGCAGTCGGGCACAGACTGGACACCAGCAGCAAACCAGCGTACTTCTGGCAATGCTCTATGTTGCCAGAGTCTAGCGCTTTAGTCTGATGGGCAGCCTCCCAGCCTCTGCCATCGGCTCTGAGCTGACGGTGGCGGGTGGGTGCCATCGCCGGCATTGCAGATGGCAAGCTGGTGCCACTGAGTGCAGTGCCCAAAGCTAGCGCGGAAACGTACTCTAAGCAGGCCGTGGACCCGCTCATGACGCAGTACGAGATAGCAACGCGCGCCATGGCGAAGCAACTGGTAAGGCCACTCTACCAGCTACCAACCACGGGCTGCCATGATTCGCCTTTGGCGGAATGGCTGAGAAAGGTATGTGGCGGACTCGTCAGACTTGACCATAGTGGACTCGACGCCTGGCCCGTGTTTACAGAGTCATCCTCTGCCTCTTTCTGATGTTCATGGCCTTGGGCCGCCTCTGATCCTCAGTCTAGATTCAAAGTCGAACTCTGCAGTCCAATGTCCAGAGTCCATGTTCCAAGTCTGTGCCGGTGACAAGGTCTGTGCTGCCGAGCCCGGCGTTGCAGACTGGTATGGACGTCAGTCCAACGCCGTTCGAGAAGGCGGCGCAGGCTCGGACCGCGGCAGTGCATCGGCGCTCTGCACTCACTGTCCACTACCAGGAGGTGATCAGGGCCAAGGCCAGGCCACAGGTGCGTGCGGCTTGCGCAAGTAGAGGCCCTCAGCGGCGACGCTGATCAGGCCTTCGTGCCTCCGGGAAGGAAGCTGCGGTAATAAGGTCTGGGGAGCCTTCATGATGCTCAATGATTAGTGCGTCGTGGTGGACAGTATCCAAAGCTCCATCGTGTACTGGAGAAAGTGGACGCCAGGAGGGTGCAACAGAGCTTGGATCTTGGGCCCTGACATGGCGGATGTTCTGCAACTTGCAGGTCCAAGTTGGGGTGGCGAAGGCCATGTGCGAGGTCGTCGAGAAAGGCATTGCGCTTAAGCTCCAAGAGCTGAGCGCATCGGCGCTCGTCGTGGGCAGCTCCAAGACGCACTTCTTCAGGTCAAGCCTGCGTTGCACTTGCCTGGACCAAAGCACATCATCTCCTTGTGGGTTAGCATCCAGCAAAGTTGTGTGCGGCAGCTGCACAGTTTCAATGCAGTAGAGGAGTTTTACCAACTCAGCGTGCGCAGTTGCACTTGACCCTGTGCCTGTCAAGCTGTGCTTTCGCTCTTGTGGGGGAGGACTTAGTTGACGGGCAGCGTAATCCGATGGTTTTGCGAGCCAGCAGCAACAAGGGGGCGCTCGGGAAGATCCTCGTGCGGAGCGCGCCCAGGGGCTGTGCCGTGTATGTCGTGCGCCGCAATGACGTGCTCATGCAGGGGCAAGGTGTGGGCCCTGTCCAACATGTTCCCTACTCGTAGTCATGTTTCGTATACGTGACCCCATGGTCCCAGACCCAAGCGCTAAGCCCTCGTCTAATACATTGATGCAGTCTTACCAAGTTGGGCTGACAACTTTGGGATGGCAGATGGCGTTGCCGCCATCGCCGACTCGGTGGATTTTGCATCAACGTCTGCGAATGTCCTCACCCTAGTGGATTCAAACAAAGACGGCGATGCTAATTACCTGTCCAGTCCTCAATCACCACAGCAGGGCAACACGCCACGCATGGCTCTGTCACCTGAGGCCCTGCCGCCCAAGTCCGGCAGCTGGCTGGGGCCGTCATTGCAGCACAAGCTGGACAACTCGAATGCAGAGCCCAAGCTGGAGTCACAGAGCGCCGCCAGAGCGGCCGGTCCTGATCTCCAAGTGGACCTCACGAGGCCAGTTGGCAGCGGGCTCACAGCGCAGCTGGCTGGCGAGGAGACCCAAGGTGCCATGGACGTCCGCTGCAGTACAGCGGAAATCTCTTATGACATGCTGCCGCGGCGCCTCCCGGCCCTGGCCATCCGCATCCCTGAGATGCTGGCTGCAGACAAAGGCGGGTCGTCATCATCCTCCATCGGGACGCCGTCCACGTCCTCCATGGAGGGCAGTGGTAGGCTGCCACACACTCCCAACACGGTGCGCCGCCGTGCTGCTCTGGCTGGTGAACTGCCCGCACTGACTTACCCCTCCCAGGACGATGCGGCGACGTCAGCAGCAGCGGGCCTGTCCCCAGTATCAGGGGGCCGCAGGCAGTCACCAGGTCTGTCGCCTTTGAAGAGCCAAGGGATGGCACGCACGCTCTCGCACACGTCGAGCCTGGCGTCCATCACGGAGTTGGAAGAGGTTGAGCCAGTGGCGGCAGCCGAGGGCAGGGTGGCGTCAAGCGTCGTAGCGAGTCCACCTCCTCACATCAAGGAGCTCTACCCCATCAAGGTACAGTACACAGCACCGGCGCCGTTGGAGGAGGAGTGGCGGCCACATGAGCCCATCTCGCCAACAAGCAAGCCCAACGGCAGCGGCGGCGATGGCAGTGGCGCCGGCGGCGCCGCCCTCTGTGCCACTTCGTTTCCACCACCATTGCCAATCCTGCGGACTCGCAGCCTCCCGCCACTAGCAGCCAAGGCACGGATGGCTGATTCGGGCGAAAGTGGCGGCGCCAGCCATGGCCAATCTCTTGCCGGCAATGCCTCTCATTTTGCTGTGCCGCACCATCAGCGCAACCTGCAGCCCACCGCATCATCCCGCATCCACCCTGAGGGCATTCTGTCGGACTCACTACCGACCTCCAGTGCCAGCTCGCCTGCTGGCTCGCCTCCCAAAAGAGGCATGGTGGGCTGGCAACGCCCTCCTGGGAAGGCTGGCCAGGTTGCTCGGCACTCGCCGCCGCCCTCGTCGAATACAAGCGAGAGCGAAACATCGCCGATGGTGCGAAAGACACCAGGGTTCATTCACGGCCGGGGCCTTGGTGCCAACCTCCTGAAGCGGTATGGTGGCTCCGCAAGGAGGGCGGCCAAGTCCTCACCTGATGAGAGCCCTGTGCTAAACGCGTCGTCAGCCATGGCACCAGCTGGCATACGGCGAGCCATGTCACTGGATGCCTGCTTTGACGACCCAGCCATGAGCAGCGACGCTGAGTCGGACCTGCACAGCGAAGGTGGTGGTGTTGCTGGTAGCGGCAGCATGGCTGGGCTCCTCACCAGTTTCCTGCAGTCGGGATGTGCAAACCTGGACAGCTGGGCAGCATTCCTGCCAACATTCGCGAGCCTCTTTGAGGAGAACGGCGACTTGCTCCTTGGTTTCGACGACAAGGCGCTCAGAGAGATCCTCTTTCAGGTCAGCAGGTTTTGTCAAGCACCTGTAGACCAAAGGCTTCATGATGACCAGAAGTTAGAACGATCTCGAGTTGGTGTATATAGCCGACAGACGCTAAGGCCCATCATATTCGTAGTGCCCTGATCAACAAGCTGTTGATAATGTGGAAATTAGTCAAGGTGGTCATCACAGTGCTGACTATGAGAGCCCACATATCACTTGGCTGACACACGTCTGGATGCGTGCAGTTGATGCGCTTGATGGTGGTCCACAGCGTTGCATTGCGTAAGCGAGCCGTGGTTGCCATGCTACTGCTCATACGGGTACAGTTGATTGCTTGCTTACAGCAAGTCTAGCAAGCATGTTATGGCTGGCACTAGCAAGCTGGACGTTTTCACAAATTTGATTGTGTTGCATGCATGTGGGCAAGTGATGCTAGCTGGCGTGGGCAAGTGTAGCAGTCCTTGCCATGCTCAATGCATTGGTCAGACATTGATGGTATCTTTGAAGCACCCTGGCAGTAGTAGTTGATAGGATCTCTACATGCTAGGCGACAGGGCCAGCTTTTTGACAAGTGGTGCTTACGACCTCTGCTCTACTTCCATGTTTCCTCCTCAGAACTCGTTCCTGCACCTGGGCAGCATCAGCCGGCTGAAGGTGATGCTATCACTGACCATGTCAGAAATTTTGTCGAAGATGGGCCTCCTGGACCGTTCGCACTCCGACTTCCTCATGCTGGAACTCACAAGCGGAGTTCGCCGCTTGCGCCACTCCCTCCTCCAGCTCGGATCGTGGGTATGTCCACTTGGGAAATTTATAGTATGCCTGTCAGACGAGGACATGGACGGTTGAGAGTGCTTGATAGTTGTGCGTCAGTCTAGCTGAGCTACCTGTCTGTAGAGCTTACAGAAATTTGCACAAACTGAGGGGACGGCCAGGTTTGTCTTTGACTGTAGCGTGTTGAGGTGTTATGCATGCCTGGAAGCTTGATAGAGCCCCTGGGCTACAGCTTCAAGCATTTCGATCAATACCTTCATGGCAAGCAAGGCATGTCATACACACTGTCATGACAAGGAGGTATTGAGTTGTGCGAATTTGACCATGGGCCAGGATGAGATATCAGCTTCCTTGGTAGAATGCGGCCTTGCCAATACCAGCCTGGAGGCAGTCCGACCTGGCGAAAGCATTAACAGGTCTGCTAGCTTAGACATCACCATGTGCCCTGTGTACCTTGATAATAATCATGAGCAGATTCCTTGGAGAGGATGCAAGGTTTCCAGACCACGTCCTCAGCGCAGCAATATTGCATGTGCGCTGTGTTGAGCACTTTGTCTGTCTAACTGTGGTGGCCGTTGCTCCTATGTCAAACTCTGTAAGGTTGTTAAATGTTTCTTCGTCAGGTGGAATTGGGAGGACGTCCATGATTTGCGGGAGGTGCAGCTGAGGGTGCTGGAGGCATTTGTGGAGCACTCCCGCTTGGTTTGCTCTCTTAACACCTTCAAACATGCTAGAAATTTTTAATGCAGGTCATTTTGTCAACCCTGCTGGTGAGTCATGATCATGACAGTAGCTGATGTTGTTGTGCAGGAGATGATGATGTCGACTGACTCCCACCTGCAGCTGGAGACGCTGGAGGCCCTGGCAATGGCATATGCGCATGTGCCAGAACTCCACATCATGTGGCTGATGCACCTCAGCAACCGGCACATTGAGAACAGCTCCTGGGCGGAGGCTGGCCAATGCACCTTGGCCATTGCCGGCATGATGGTCCTGGTAAGGAGCAGCAGCAGAGCAGTGTCCTCTTTCACCACATTGTGCAGTGGATTCCTTTGTGCATTATTTGACTGTGTTCTTGCCCAGTGCTGACGATGATATGGGTGCACTCGAAACTGGCACGAATGCTCCACGAACACTAACCCTTCTTCTGTGCTGACAATGCCTCCATCTTTGTCTGTAGGCCACTGTTGCCAGGAAGGACTCGCCCTGGGACAAGACCCATGTAGCAATATTGGTATTGCTGTGCCCCAGTTTGCAGCATCTGCAAGTTGCCATGCTTGATTCAGCCACTGCTGCAGGTTGGCTTCGCGCTTGCAGAGCATGCTCATATTCTTATTTGTGGTGCAAATCTGGGCAGTCAGAATTTGCATCTCGAATTCTATTTTGATGCCAATTGGAAGGACATACCAGATGAATTTCAGCTAGCTGGTTGTACAAAAGCATGCAATCATCTCCTAGAGCCCAGAGCTGACAGACTTAAGCTCAGCTGCGCAGCACTACTCCTACTTCACATGATAGAGAGAGGCGGGCAAGTTGTTGAGATTGATGACACGGTGATGGGCGTGCATACTTGTGGGTGACCTGTGTTGCGCCTCAATGGAGGAGCTTGTCATTGTGCAGACATGGAGATCTATGGCTATGGTGCCTCTAAGCTCAATGCAGAGGCTGCACTCAAGTACATGCAGGTGCTTGCTGGTGGCCCTTTGCAAGTGCATTGGCTTGTGATGAAAGCAAACATCTTGCGTCTGAGGTCAAGCAAGCTAATGTGTCTCTATAGCAGTTTGCAGTGTTGCAGAATATACATTTCTGATTATAAGGACCACATCTGACTTTGTCTACTTCTTCTGCAGATGGCTCATGATTTGTTTGTGAAGGCAGAACTCAGGCACTTTGGCGCATACCTGCTTGAGCTCATTCTTCCTGTATACTGTGCTTCACTAGACGAAGTTCAGGTTACTTCTAATGTGCTTCACTGCATGCACTGCTGGGTCATCTGATGCCTTGAGTCAGCTCATCTGGATGACATTCTTTGCCGTTCACTCAGAACTCTGCGGCATGGCCTTATTCATGCCTCTTACAGGATTTCTGAGATTAATTGACGGACTGAATGCAAGTTCGACTGGATGCTTGATTTCATATAATCTATTTGAGTGTTACGTTGATTGATTGATGGTTTGACTGACTGACTGATTGGTTGGGCATCTTGACTGTCGCTGAATCTGCATGTGCCTGCTTCACCTTGTCTGCTGCTGCAGGTTTCACTCATGGAGCTTGAGTTGAGCAAGCACTATGCTTGGCTGGCTGAGCAGGTGACCATGTCTACTGAACTAATCCTCTCTATTTTGCGAAGATTAAATTGCAATAGTGAGTAGAATCCTGTGATGCTGATTGTACCCCTGTGTTGTATCACTTCTGTATGTTTCAGAAACTTCATCTTATCCCTGTCAAAGATGCGGCTTACTACCGCGTAGGCTTTTATGGGGACCAATTCGGAGTGCTTGCTTTCAGGTACTGTTGCCTTAATCATTGAGGGTTTCTAAGTCCCCTATAAGGTTGCTTCGCTGGAAGCCTATTTCTTGTCGAGATGAATTGTTTGGTATTTGAGTAACTAGCATAGCTGAGTGTCCAGGAAAGAATTACACGCGTGGTGACACTGAAGGCTCACGAAGGCAGAGCCTTCGCTTGCCCAGTCGATGAGCTCATTGTATGTATTGTTGCTGGGCAGAGAATTCATTTATAAGGAGGGACCAGAAGTCAGGCTTGGTGACATCATGAAGAAGATGAGAGCTGTGCACGAGCAATCAAGCAGTGGCAGCATCCCTCTGTCCTTTCTTCCTGACTCCCGACAGGTCAGTCTTGGGATTGCTTTCATAATTTAATGCACGTCTACAAACTGCCGGTGCAAATTTCTTAAGTCTCGTGCGAATCATACTGCACAGGCAATGATCAACCATTCCTTGCATTCAGGTCAACCTGGATGAGCTGGACCCGACACATTGCTACGTTCAGATTACATCCGTGGAGCCCCTCCAGGAGGAGTCAGATGTTACATACATGTCCTCTGTTGCAAAAGGCGAGGTTGTATACTGCCAAGCTCCCGTTCGCTGCTTTGTATTTGAGACGCCCTTCACGAAGGATGGCAAGTCACAGGGCGGCCTTGAGAACCAGTGGAAGCGACGGACAGTGCTGCGCACAGAGTCCTCCTTCCCTTGCCTCGTCAACCGCCTGCGAGTTACTTCCTACCAGGTTGATCTAGATCTTGGCCCTTGAGACTGAAAGATATCCTAAGTAGAGATAGTTGCTAGCAGGTTGTGCTCTGATGTACTGCTGGAAGGACTCCGTCTTGGCTGGTGAACATGCCATCTGAGCAGTGGGAGGCCTGCTGCTGATGGTATGGGTAGCTGCTTACGTGCCCCAGCTGCAAGAGTTCACGCCTGTACAAGGAGCGGTGTCCATGATTAGCTCTCGGACGATGGCACTGAGGGCCGAGCTCGACGCCCAGGAGATTGCTCCCTTGCCAGAACGCGTGCAGGTTTGCCAGCAGTTCTCTACTTCTAACAGCATTGCTTCTATGCAATCTTGGACTGAATTCTTGGATCTGTCATTTCAGTGTTGAATTGAATGTCAAACGTGCCACACTGGTGGTATAGCACGACCCACTTGGGATTTTAATAACAGGCAAAGGGATTTGCTCAAGAGTGGAGGCAGGAATGTAGCAAAAAGTAGGGTGGAGAATACTTATGTTGATGTGATTGGTGCCGTGCAGGCCCTCCAAAGGTTGCTGCAGGGCAGCGTGGCCGTTCAGGTAAACAGCGGGGTGATGGGGGTGTGCCGCGCTTTCCTCATCCCAACAGATGGCAGCAACTCGGTTGCACGTTCATCGCGGACAAGCTCTGGAGAGCTGCATGAGCTCGTAGACTCCATCCTGGTCTTCACTGCAACATGCAAGATGGCACTTGCTGTACACGTCAACTTGATGGGCATGGATGACCAGACCTTTCATGACGAGCTTGTCCATGGTTTTGAAGTGAGTATAACAAAGGCATGCTGTTAATTGCACATCTCATCTTGTTTGTTGTCTGTTGTCTATTTATGTCAGACTTGCTTAGAACATAGACTTACTTTTGGTTATTACCAACTCGAGACACTGTGCATCCTTCAGCTGCGTATGCTGCCTTATCAGACCACAACAATGGCACCAAGTACTTGGACTTATCGTTTCAGAAATGCTATTGCTGACAGCTCAACAATGGGCTGTCTTTACAGAGAGCGTTTTCCTTGCTTTGGCTGAAAGACTGTGTGCCTCTGTGCTTTCCACCAGACCTTGACCATTCAGATGTCGCACTTTATTCCGGAGTTGAGGAAGGCCTCCATCTCAAATGGGCAATTTGAGCAGAGCCTGCTTCTGGAGCGTATGTCTGTGCTGCGGTAGTGTCTGCTTCCAATGGCCCACTTAGCGATTTTGCTCTCTTCTTAGTCTACTTCTGCCATCGCGCCTTCAAGCGCCCTTGCCCACGTTATGCTGAGGCGAATTCCTCTAGGGATATGCCATGGCTAGGCAAAGAGGCAGCTCAACTGCGCAGCATCAAGGCAACCGCTTGTACCATCTCTGTGCAATTCTAGGGTCCCCCTGCCAAAAATGATTTGGCAGATATGGCTCAAATAGCAATCAAAGAATTTCTGAGAATTGGGTGTCCAAGCCTCACTGAGAACAAATACAAAGTGTGGACAATGGTATGGCGGTTGCCTATAGATGGCGGCGTGATAGGACACGTGCTGTAGCCACGATTGCCATCATCTCCACATTGTCTAGTCACTCGAGGCCCAAGAGGTGGCACTCTAGCAACCGAATGCCCAACACGTGACACGACGTGCTTGACGATTTTAGATGTGGAGTAGGAGGCCTTGCTTAGCTGCCTCTTCATACATTCTTGCAACAGTTGCTCTCCTCTTCAGTTCCATACCCAGCCCTGCAATTTGAGGATCTTCAGTGGAGCATGATGCAGTACCTAGTCACTCACGAACTCTTGCCGCCACGATTTGCAAGGCTCACGGCCTGTTGAGAACCTCCACTCACAGCTTGATCCAGACGCAGATCTTGTGCAGAAACATTGCAATGATGGTCGGACCAGAAATCTGTTGTTGCTGGGCGAGGACTGTTTTGTTATTAGATGTGGTGATGTGATGATGATCGTTAATGTACGTGCATTTATGCCATTTTGTTGGGAATGCTCGTGGGTCCTTGTGTCTCCCGTAATTTGAATGACTAGGGGACTTGGTGCCCAAAGAGCAGATGCCCGATGATGAAAGGCGGGAAGTAGATGAGAAGCAATACTAGTCAAGCATGGACTCTACAAATGCTGCTATTGAGGTTCAGTCGAGAGGTACAACAGTTGATATTGACATTTTCCCTGAAAGGGGGCGATGGCTGTGAAAGGCCAGCCCAAAAACTGGACAAGGTTCAAAGACGCCGGAAGGGGCTAAACACCTGCGCAAGTGGCTACATTCATAGGGTGCTCAATAAGCCCTAGTCAGCGGCCGCAAGTCAGAGTAGCTTGCAGCCTTGAAAAGGTCAAGGTGGTCATGACCACAATGTTGAGTTGATGCGTCTTTGATGTCATTTGGCACAAATGCGGACAGCTTGGGCGACACGTCTGCTTTCGATTGGTTCGGATCCACCTTACTGCTGTTAGGCAGAGCAGCGCAGAGCAGCGCTGCTGAGACTTCACGAGACTTCACTACATGTAGCCTGTAGTATCCCATAAGTGTGACGTGCTGCCCAACAATTAGGCAGGGTGGTGAAATAACCAAACATCCTCCCAGCTGCCATCCCCTTGTTCAGGACTAATTATTGGCTCGCTGTTGCTGGTATGAAGTAGAGCAGCTGCGAATGCCAGCGAAGTCTGTACAAGGACATGTATAACGATGGTAGGCGGAGAGCTGCAAACATCCCAACAAGTATGTAGTGCACTGTATCGCATGTCTGCACTTCAATAGATAAATGTCAAGAACCTGCTCTTATGTTTGGCCGATGTCACATGTAAGACCTCATTCATCAACTTGACCAACCACTCCGTCTGTCGTCTTTATGATGCTGGACGGTGCCATGTCATCTACCTCACGCAACTTGACTTAAGAGCGTGGTAGAGCTACCAAGCTGCACAACCAGACAAACGCTCGCCCCTATGCCATCATCTTGACTTCGTCACTGTTGCTCATGTCTCACCTTCTCCTAAGGCTGCAGTCCAGGTGGCTGGGCAACTGACTTTTAGTTATGCCAGAGCTTGAGTGTCTACATGTGCCCAGGGTTGGTGTCCAATGGGTTCCCAACCACTGGGCTCTCATGAGCCTTGTGTGACCAAGCGGCCGTTTCGCCTTCTCATGCAAGCTGTGTTCGTGCATGACCAGGTCCATCTCCACTGGTTGCTTCAAATGCAAAGGTGTAACAAAGTCCAAGCTGACCGCGCATTGCACTTTACTAGCCCGTACATGCAGGGCAACTCAGCTTGACGTTCATGAATGGCACAGAGGTATGAGAATTTTCAAATTGACAGCTCACGTGCTGCATATCTTCAACCCTGACATGCAGGGCATATCAGCTTGACGCGCATGAATGACACCGTTTAGGGCACAGATGCGACAGATCAGCTCGCCCCCTCTGCAATCGTGAAGTCAAGAGCAGCAAGCAAGGTGAGCTTGCTGAAGTCGTCAAAGTCATCTTCCTCCTGACTGAAAGCAGAGGTCCATTGAATGCAGCCTGCATGCTATGTGTGATGCACAAGCTGTCGTAGTGCTTGAGCCTATTGCCGAAGGCATACAAACACAATACTACACGCGTAGTCCAGCGGATGTAGGATAAACGGGTGGCCCAAATGTATTGCCATGTCCCTCACTACTGGAGAATTCAAAGTCATGAGTGCAAGCATTTGGGCTGCCCGTCTGACTGATCCACAGGTACAAATGACAGGGCTCCAAATTGCGCCCAGTAGAATGTGTACTTCTTCGTCGAATCCAATCCCAACACTGGTCAAAGCCAGGCAGCAAATTTGCAAGAGATGCACGCATCTACAGCTGCCAACTGGCTACTTCGCCGGTCAAGGTGTGGGCTGCTGGCGAGTCGGACCAGGCAGCTTCCAGATCATGATGTATCACGTGTCCATCATCACAGTGGCGTGCATGCCTAAGTGTTGGTAGCCCGCGTGTAGATCTGCTGTGTGGCGTGCGACGAGACGAGGCGAATAACGCCCTTGTCCATGAGGTCGCGCACGGCCTTGCGTGCCAGCGAGCCCGATATCTGCGTTCCACGAGGTCATGGCAGCCCCACCGTGGAGAAAGAGCAAGCGTCAGTCTCTGTGCCTTTGCCAGCGCCTCACACAACCATGCTCTATGTTACCCTCGTCTTCAGCCATGTAAGCGATGGATGCACAACGTCAATGATGCGCAATGGCGGCTGCAGCGCCAGAAGCGTGAGCAAGAGACAGGCTGCCCATCATTAAGCACAAGGTCGTCAGAGTCGTCAGTAGAGCCTTGTAGCCCCACACGCAAGAGCAGCGCCATGGGGCTGGGGGGGCTGACCCGGAGGCGGTCGGAGAGAACGGAGGGCGTGATGAGCTTGTACTTGGGCGCTTCGGCGAGCAGCTTGTCGTACGTCGCCTGGTCGAACAGCACCATGTTGTTCACCTTCTCCTTCTGCTTCCCCTTGCTCCACTTCTTCTTCTTCTGCTTACCCCCCGCCTTGGCCGCCTTGGCCACCTTCGACGGCTGCTCCTTCTTCGGCGCCTACAGCGGCGGCGGCGGCGCAGTGGAGGTTTCGTCAGCGGGGCGGACGCCGCGAGCCAGAGCGCCGGCGGCGGCGGCGGCGGCACCGACGCGGTAGCCGCGGAGCCACGGCGCCGGCGTCGG
>WELB01000188.1:155690-179337 GCA_009602725.1 Spirogloea muscicola | reverse complement strand
CTCTCCCCCCCCCTCCCCCTTTCCCACCCCACCTCCTCGCTTTCATCCCCGTCTCCTCCTGCCAGAGCCCACCAAATCTCAGACAGAGTCAGCAGACAAGCTGCAATGTCGTTGTGCCACAGAAAGTCTCCATCACCCCACTCGCTTGAGCAACTACCCTGGATCTGATGGCGCTCGATCACCTCATCGCGGCTGTGCAGACGTCGGAGAGCGTGATTCTCATCTTCAGCGTGAACATGAGCGGGCACTTCCAGGGGTACGCCCAGATGGTGTCGGCCATCGGCAGGCGGCGGGCGGCGCTCTGGAGCGAGGGCGGCGGCGGCGGCGAGGGCGGCGGGGGCGGTGGCGGCGCCAGCCCCTGGGGCGGCACGTTTGCCGTCGAGTGGCTGCGCCTGCACAGCCTGCCCTTCCAGCGCACCGTGCACCTCAAGAATCCGCTCAACTTCTTCAAGCCCGTCAAGATCAGCCGCGACGGCCAGGTGCGCGCGCGCTCGCCCGCCCTGCCTGCACATCGCCCAGACCGGCACCCAGCGCTCACGCGGCTGGCGGCTGAAGCCGGCCGCCGTTCTGCGGTGGCGACCTGGGACTCAGGAGTTGACGGCAGACATTGGTGAGGCGCTCTGCGCGCTCATTGACGAGGGCGCCGACAAGGAGGGCCGCCCCAAAAGGTGTGCCTCTGCCATGGCCAGCCCCGGTTACTGAATAGCAGTCTTGCCTCAATGTTGATCATTCCACGTAGATTGATATAGGCGCACCGCGATCCAAGTTTTCTGACAGCGTTTGCTTCTGAAGAAAAGTACATGATTCGTACGAGATTGACATAAATAGAAGGTTTTGCCATGCGTAACCGTGCTAATGCGCTAGGCAGTTTAATCGGAGGCTGTTTAGCTGACAAAGCTAAATTCAACATGTTAGTTGACCACTACATAGGTTGTTCTGAGCCTGAGTTAGGTGCCTGGGCGCAGCTGGCAGGCCCTTGATGCAGATCTTTTCTGGTTGCTTGGGCTGCAGGAAGGTGGGCAGCTCGGCAGCAATGCATGAGGCCGTGCTCCAGCAGTACCGCGGGGAGCTTGCGCTGGCAGGCTACCCAGCCCCTTGCAGCAGCCCGGCGACATCCTTGGGCATGTACACCACCATGCGCGCTGCCACTGCGGCCGGCTACGGCGTGGAGGCGACCCTGGGGGACACCGTGCTTGTGCCTGGCCAGGCCGTAGTCGTCTCCGCAGCCGCCGCCAGCCGGGCAGACGGCCGGGCTGGCGCTGAGCGCCAGATGGCGGGCAGCAGCAGTCTGCGAGCAGCCCCTATGAGGACTCTTCTGGGAGGGCCGAGCGCCGCAACTGAGCGGGACTATGGTGCAGAGCTGCTTGAGCAGCAGCAGCAGCGCTCCTCCTCAGCGGCGGCAGCCATTGCAGAGGCATCCTTGTCCAGCCGCGAGCCTGCAGCGCTCAAGGAGCCCCCGGAGGAGGAACTCCTTACCATGGTCCGTCGACAGACCCTAGCTCGCCAACTTCGCACCACCTGGAGCTGCATCCTCAAGCTGCCGTTGCGCACACGAGTGCTGAGCACCGGCATCGCTTGCTGCCGCCTGTGCCAAGCATGCAGACCTACGAGGAATATTTGGAGTGGATGCAGACGGCAGCACTCTGGTCGCAAGCTGAGGTGCAGGTTCGTCTCTGTCGTGGCGTCCACCGCTGCATGAAGCCTTTGTCAGCACAACTTCATATTGGATTGCAGCTGTGGATTGAGCCCTTAAAGTTGTGGGCTTCTTGGTGTCCTGTCTGCCGGCGTCCGTGCAGGCATCCCGAAGAGCGTATGTCTACTCCCATGGTGGGGCTGGCGCTGCCACGCATGCAGAATATGGCGAGAGGAGCTGGGGCTTGGGGACCGCTGACAGAGCAGAGAACAGCAGCGGTGTAGTCAGTGGCGGCGGCGGCGGTGGCGATGGCACGTCTGCTCAGGAGACAGATGACGGGTGTGGCAGCACTCGCTGCCAGACCTCATTTGGCTTCACGCTGCTGCATGACACAGTGCTTGTAGGATGCAGGCCATGCCCGTGCTCTGGATGCTGGCAGCACTTAATGCTCTGCCGCGTTGAACTCTCCTGCTGGCAGATTACATGCCGAGGCCTACTACACTAGCGACTGGTACTCACCGCAACACGGCAGGGCCGACAAGGGTATGGACAGCAGCGGCTGGGGCTTCTCAGCGGAGGCGGCGACAATGGGCGCAGCATTGCATGAGGTGCCTACGGGCAGAAGCGGGGTTGTTGGCTTATGTGGGGCGGGCTCCGGCTACCATGGTCATGATGGCCATGCCATCAGGCCAGCTAAGGCACCAAGCAGCGCCAGTTGGCCGGCGGCCACCTTGTCCGAGTCAGCAGCACCCTGATCTGCCCCTACTGCCGTGAGGCAGCATGGGCGCTAGCATTTTGCAGGGGCCCCGTGGCTGCAGCAGCCTTCTAACAGCTTAGGATTATAGCACTCATATAGATCGATACAACAGTAGGCAGGAATAGTTGTCTGGGCCAAAAAGCATACAAGCTAGATCTCTGTGATGAGAAACTTATTGGAGCAGTAGCTGCTGGACCCAGGCTCCGAACATCAAATCTGCTACCTTCGTAGCTGAGGCGTGGCGGAACCATGATAGCCTCCCCTGGACAGAGCTTACCTGTGAGAATGGCAAGGGCACTAGCTTGCGACACTCCATTCAGATTCTCAGTGTAGTGAAATAGCAACACTTTACTCTTGAACAATACCATCTGACAGCGTCAACAAACACACCTATGTGCACATGCATTTGTCGTGTGCATGCCAGCTTATGCCAAAGCTTCTGAGGTATGTGGTCGCAAATGCTGGCAAGCCGCACAACAAATCTGCTTTGCACTATCTGCTAGTTCTTATGCAGCTAAAGTAGCTACACGAAGTTGGATGATCTTGATGCATGTTGCTCTTTCATTTCTTAGGCTCGTCTTTCCCAATTCGGGGTTTTCTTCCTCCCATGGCTGGAAGTGCATCCACTTCACTCACTCAGATCTCCTTGAAATGAATGTGAGATAAATTGTACTTGCTTCCACTGAGCGCTGGTCTCAAGAGAAGGTCCCGACGTTCAATTGAGAACAATGTAAGTGGAGAGAAACTGGTGGACTGCAGCTTGCGAACGGCACTTCAGGTGCTTTTCCACTAAGAGCACTGGCCTCCAAACCTGCAGACACGTAGATTTTAGTGACACTGAACTGGCAGACCAAGTAGACATGAATATGTGCGTGCTTGGAGCAGGTGGCGTGCTCCTTCTTGACATATGACCAGTCCATGCATGTCAGGGGCACTGCAGAACAATGTCGCGGCGGTGCTTACGATGCTTGCAAGCCCTCTACTAAGAAAGCATGACTCCGTACGATCTTCATCGTTGTATCCGCACTCGTCACACTGTACTTATATTGTGATCCTGCTATGCCAATATGCCTGACAATTAGCCTGCGTGATATACTTTGATGCCTACAGAAAAGTGCAGCAACACCTTCAAAACCTGGGGACTTAAAAGCGGCACCAGAAAGGGAAGCAGAGAATCGACCAGGACTGTTGAAGACGTAGAAATTGGAGCCTTGCACTGGGCCGCCTTTACTCATTGAGGTCCACAATCTTTCGTATATGTTGATAAAGAACCTGCAAAACCATCATGCGTCATGATGCTGAAGTCATGTACATGTCCTTATGGACAGGCCACTACAGGAACTGCAGGCCAGGCATTCTTTTGATGCATTTGGTTGTCTGTGGCACAGGGTATGGCTGTTAATGTACGAATTCTTGATGTTGAGGTCTTCATTTCCACTGATGGACTTTCCAAACTCCTCCCACACGATTGGTTTGCTCAGCAGAGTCTGACATGTAGGAAGCACATGCACCGTTGCAATATAGTAAGACACTAGAGCTCAGCAGTAAAGCACCAACTGATTTCTTCAAAGAGTATGACTGATTCGACTGGCTAGCCTTCTTCTGCTCTGCACATGCGTGAGCTCTTTACATCTTCATTCAGAGGTGTGGCACCTGCGCATCACTATTATGGATGTCAATCCAGTTCTTGAGGAAGTCGAGCTTCTCCGACCATGGTGTATCAGAAGGCCACCAGTTGTCGGTCCTGCTTATGACGAAGACAATGCAACTGCTCTTGCAGTAATTGCCTGTTCAAGATTCTGAAAGGGAGACAGATATGCAGCTAAAGCTGTTGCTCAACTTTGTATAAGTTGGATGAAGCACCGTACCAGAGATGTGCAACGGCGAAATCAATTGATGGAAGTCTGTGATTGAGTATAAAGTCTTGTCCTGTGTTTGAAGCCCACGAACTCTCAAGATCTGATCTCCGCAGAGTCAACATGCTTAAGTATGAGTGTGAATGATATGTCACAACAGCGTCCAATATCGCCTAGGTCCTGGACGCTAGTCCAGGATCAGCAGATCAGCAGATGTTATACAGAGATTGATCAGGTTTTGCCTTTACACAAACATCAGGGCCTACGATTTGGATTGTAGGTCGTGCGATTTGAGCTCCAGCCGTAGAAGCCTTCGAAGCCGGTTGTAAGTAAGTGCCTAGAGTCCACGCTCTTGAGTTTTTGCAAACAGTGGTCCATCAGCACAGTGAGCATCTTATAGCCCCTAGAAAACATGTCTGTGTGCATAACCTGGCAGTTTTAGTAGCCCAATACTGCTATGGTGCTCTCATGTGGCGCATCTATTTCAGTGATCAGGTCATCCTTGCGGAAAACCCTTGAGATCATGAGGACTACCTTCACAAAGGCACTCATGCTTGCAACCCAATCCTGCACCATGGACGTGCATGTTGAGCTATTCATGCACCTGCCAGCTACCTTACCATGTCAGGATTGTCAACAGCGCAAGACAATGAGGCCGGTGTGCTGATAACCACGGATTGCTGCAGACATGGTTCTTATAATTCTCTCATAATTTGGCTTAGCTGTCTCCAACGTAACCTTGGTTCATTTAGGAGGTTCCATGCCAAGATTGTTGGATCATCACCATAGCGGACACCATTGAAAGTGTTGACGCGACTGATCATGCGCTGCAAGGCCAAGAAGTCAAGATTAGCCCGTAGAACCACCTACAAATGCTTGACTACGTCTTTTGAAGCAAATCAAGGTTAAATCCACCTTGACTTGGAAGGTGACAGGCTTTTTAGTCCGCAGTCAGTGGATAACAGCATGCACCTGTACATGATCTCGATACAAGTCTCTGCAGTTCTCATCTGCAAAGAAGTCATCCTTTGTCTGTGCGGTGCTACTCCACAGCACATACTGCAGAATCATGTCAAAGCACCTCATTCATTTTTGATGACAGGCTATGTGATCAGCCTTCCTTGCTGTCTAGCTGATCTTCAGCAACTGTGAGTATATGCAACGAGGTATTTGTTGCTGGCAAATGCTAGATGCGGAGCCTGAACAACGCATATCAGGTTGTACTACAAGCCGGAAAGATGAGCTTACCGAGCCAACACCGTCGGGGTCATACCAATAGTTGACGAAGGGTAGTATTACTCGAATACCACGTACTTGGCACTGATAAAGCACGTAGTCTAACGCTGGTCCTCCCAGGGATGTGAAAGTGTGATCACTGTTCACGATATTTAGCGTAGCCTAGAAAGTTCCATCTTGTCATGACCTTCGAAGTGGAAGTACATCATGCCCTCTAAGATTCTTAAGTAATTTTTATATACCTTCAAATGTCGTTTCTGAGTAGATGCCAGCCTTTGGCTGGAGAGCATTCTTTGGGCTGTCCAGAGCACATGCAAGTGAAGGCCTTTCATTGTATGAAGCATCCAATACAGAATAGCTCTTGTCACATATACACCAAAACGTGCATTGGAAGTCAAGCTTTCTCTTCTAGGCAACACGTTGCGCTCATCAGGCTTACTTTATCGCAAATGGCCATGTGCGAAGCACACTCAAACCAGAAGCAACCATTTCATTGAGTGTTGCGTTTACTGTCCAAATTTTCGTGGGATCGGTTGCGTTCTGTCAAGGAAAGAGAACAGGCAGTATGCATACGTAAGCTTCAGATATTCACCCTGTACACATGCAGACTAATAAGGCGTCAACTGGAATCACATACCTCCATCAAGTCCCAGGAGTTCGACCCCGCAAAGACAAAGCGTTTGCAGTTGAGCATGAACTGCTGGCCACTCACGGTCACGAAGCCTGCCAAGCAATTGATGGTCAAGAAAGCTTCTGCCTCTGCATTTCACAGCACGTTGTGTGAATTTGAGAGCTAAAGTCTTTCTTCTCCGTGCTCAATCAACTCCGATCACGAGACTACACTCAAGGACCTTGATCTGCAGGCGACATTCCCTGCATGCATCAACAGGGAGCTTCAGTTTGCAGCACGGAATGACGCCAGATTTGTATCGGCGGACATTCTACTTGATGAACGAGGCAGCCATGGCAAAGCCTCCCAAGTCGTCTGGCACGGGCTGACATCAAGCATCTGCCTGACCAATGCGGCTTGCAGCCAACGGCCCTGTCAGATGGACCGGAATCTGAATAGAAGCAATTATTGTCTCACCGTCACTCCGCCTATGGATGATGGTGCGGGCGCAGGTCCGCTCACCGGGCTTGGGATTTGGCACAGAGCTTCCCCGAGCATCGCTGCAGCAGCAACCACAAGCTTCAGCGCCACGAGTGGCGGAGCCGGCGACGCCGACCTTGACGGCCACCGTGCTCGCTGCGCCGCGAGCTGCCTGGCGAGGCCTGCAGCCGCGGGAAGCCGCGTCATGGGGCCGCTCGGGGCGGCGCGCTGCGGCGTCACCGGCGGGGGGAGGAGCGGGGTATGAAGAGCCGGGTTGGGGCTGCAGGCGATCTTGATCCGGGGCCGCATCGGCGGCTGACGCCGCTACTGGGCTTCGTGGCGGTTCGAGTGACCGTCAGCCGTCAGCTCAGGTTTGATTCTAGCGCACGGCACCCGCGTCGGCTATTACGTTTCTAGGCCTCTGCTTGGACCCACTCATTTCCCCGCTCTTTGGCACGCTATTCCTCACACAATCTGGCTGGCCCTTGCAGGTTCTGGAGGGTCTTCACAAGCAAAGCTGAGTAGAAGGGACGCACAAGAGCTTGCTGAAAGATACTTGCAGGGCAACGGGGTTGGACTGTCGGGCAACTTCATGTGACTTTCAAGCTCGTGACAGGCTGCTGCCACTTGAAGGACAGGTTGCTGCTGCATAGATTGCTGGATGTCCCCCAATTCTGACAACCTCACACATTTTACTGTCCATTCTTCTGGCTTTCAGTCGCTTTCTGATGACCCGAGTAAGGAATGTTCAGGCCCTCTAACACTGGCGCCTTATGAACAGGACCAAATTGTCTCATATCTAGTGAGTGTTGATATATACTAACAGCACCCCTCAGCCCACCCTCACCGCCACATATGCTGAGATTCTCACTGTCGTGCCATTCTGCCTTGGTGCTAGCAGCAAGAGAGTGCGAGCAGAGACGTAGAAGCATTGGATTTGCACAGTCGCTTTGCGCTCAAATGGCAAAAGAAGTGGCTTGATCAGGCGTTGTCCCTGCTTAATGCTACCTTCAATTGCTGTGGGCAACTGACATGCAATCATAGTAATATGGACCTCAGCCAGCTGCAGGATCAAAGCGGCTCTGGTGATGCTCTCACATAGAAAGCATGGCTTGGTGCATCAGGAACATTGCATACAGGATCAAAGCCGCCTACATCTGGTCGGCCCCTTCAAGTTTCTATCTACTTTGACCCGTGGCGATTACAGCAGGGGCAAGCTCAACCTTGGTGCCTGGCTATTCCCTCACACATCTTGGCATGACGACCGTTTACTGGACTATTTCTCACCAGTGTCCGCCACAATTCCGACTACATGTCACATTGAATGTAAATTGGAAATGCAAGTTAGAGTACAATAAAGCAGATATTTTATAAGCTTGTCAACCTTAAAGCTGAGGACCTTGTCGCTATGCTGATTGCTATCCAACTTCAGGAAGTTGGTCACTGCACGCAAGATGAAGGATCTAGGAGTGTTCCATCAGAGCCCTTGAGGCCTGCGATCGGCCCAAGTTTGAGGCCACTGAGGGCGTCATTGCAGCCCAAGACTCTATGCAAAGGCGTTTCCCAGGGCCCACCTTGGGAGTGAAATTAGGCCCGACCTGGGGGGGGGGGGGGTGGAGGAGGCGTGCAGTGCGCATGAAATTGAAAGGGAGGCCAATTCTAGCCTTACAAATGTCCTGTTAACTGGGTCATGAGCTGGCTAAGGGGGACACTAATATCCCTGAGTGAGCACATGCATATCTGACATGCTACACTGAGGCGCCAAACCACCACCACGGAAGCCATTAGCCTGGGCTAATGCACGACCAGCACGCTGGCGTATCGCGAGTGCATGGGAGCGCTACCTGAAGGAGAACTAAGCTTACATAATTCATATCCAGAGTGAGATTCTAGCTATACACAAATGCTAGGTCCTTCTGCTTCATGCCAATCCAGCCAGCGGTGGCTTGCCTCTCAGCCCCTCAGCTGAATGCACTTCAACTGTAGTACTGATCAGTTGTCAGTTCTGCAAACGCACCAAAGTCCAACCCTGGCTCCCACCTACTGACTCCCTGCAAACACATGCGACGTGGCAAACACTTGCTAAGGTGAGATGCCAGAGCATTGAGCAGTGACCAGCCTCATGTTGTGACACGCCTGCAGCCAAGTGCTGAGCAATAAAATGTTTCCTCTATCTGGCCATCCAAGCCTGCATATAAAGTGTGTGCGGGAAGTCATCTACTTAATTCATCTTGATCTAAGTATCATGTCCTGTTTGACACTGACAAGCACTAAACGAATGTTGTTGGTGCCGTGCAGAGTTGGGTGCTTAAGATAGACCAACGTGGCTATTTACCACATTTTCAGGAGTGAAATCAGGTGGAAGATCCATTGGCTCATCCCTGCAACATGTTTCATTGTTGACCTGCTTAGAAGTGTCTGCTGAAGATCCATGTACACAAAAGCAAGCAACATTGATGGCCTGTTGAGTAAAGCAGCAATTAAGTTAGCAGGCAATGCTAAGACAAATTGATTGCAAGCTCTTCCTGCACTTACCATTGAGGCTGACAGAATGTATCGGATCCCAATCAACAACACCAAGCATTCTGTCAGATTTCAGAGGCTTTGACAGAGCTACATAGCTGAAAATTGGCAGAGTTGCCTCCGAAGTCATATGATGGCCGCAAGACAACATATCAACGACAATGTACAAACTCAGGACAAAGGTATTGTATTCCAGAGTACCAATTCATGACATCAAGAAGACTTTCAGTGACATCATACCTGCATGAAGACAGCAAATGTGCTACGGGACACGCTCGAGGCCCTAACTCCTTGAGCTGCCTGCCAAGAAGGATCGCACATCAAGCAAGACTTGCATATCCAGGCTACAATGCAGGGAGTGATTGAGCCAGAAGTGCTGGTGGCTTACTTTGACACAGTGCGGTGTGGCCCACAGAAGACCTCCGGAGTGTATCTGCATGCTTTCACCCATCTGAAACGCAATGCTGTTGGCAGGTATTGATACCTGGAAATACGTGTAATCATAGTGCTTGAGTAAGTGATGCACAATGCTGCAAATGCTGCTTACATACACCAATGCATCAGGTGCAATTGCGCATTGAATTGACACTGGCAGACCCTCCACAACACAAGGCACTGTAAATGATCAATGAGAGGCTTCTAGTTGGAATATCCATGGAAGCCTTCATAGAATCACTGAGTCGTAATTCCAAGCTTCTTTGGCCGTGCAGTGGTGTCACGTATTGTGATACAAGTCAAGGTCATGAAGGCCGCAAGACAAAGTGTCTACCTTCACAATCTCTTTCCTCCTATTCTCCACATACAAGCCACAGCATGGATCTGGATTTTGCAGCTCCCTTCCGTCGTCACAATATATTGCAGCTGTTAAACCTGTCAACACCAAGAGCTTGACTTCTCAGGCACCCACATCTGCCAATCCGAGCATGTGCTCACGTCTTTCAGCTTCTAGAGTAGCACAAGGATGTTGTGTTGCGCGCCTGTCTTGGAAAGAGCAGCCTGATAACGAAGCCTCTGCATCAAGTCCTTCTATCAAGCCACAAGGCCATTGTGGAAATGGCAGAAATTTCCAATAGTGACACAGCACTGTCATGCATGTTATGTCAATTTTCTGACCTTGGATGCTTTCCAATGCACTACCTGTAAGAGAGCAATGGTCTTTGTGCCATTCGCACCATCTTGTCTCATGTGCTCCCTTCCTGGCTCATGAATGCAGAGGAATATCAGTGTCAGGTCCTTGCTGTTTGCTCATGTATGTAGGCAGGACACCCTATCACACAGCCCAAGCTTGCAGGCCATTGTGGACAAACCAGAATAATTAAATCAGCTCAAGTGTCAATCAGGAAGCCAATATTGGCCAGTACTCACACATCATGAGGAAAATAGTAAAGGCAACGAGCTTTATGAGTAACTGATCGCCGTAGTAACCCTTCCAGCCTACCCATGGCTACGCTTGGATTCTTGAAATGGACTGAGCAGCGACACCAATGTCATCAGGTACTGCAGACCGTCTAACAGCTAGACTCCTCAAAAGTGCAGGGTCTCTGTATGTTAGCTACTCTGACAACCACCAAATAAGGGTTTGCTCTGTACAAGCTACAACGCCCCCTTATTTGGTGTGAGCGTGTGTGTGTGTGAGATTGCCATATCTGTGGCAATGACGAGCTTTACCATATCTGTCGCAATGACGAGCTAGAAGGCACCCAACATCCACAATGAGCTTCCCAAGCTTCTTGAATGCTGGAACACATGCGAAATGCTCCTCTCAGGTCCACAACTCGAGAACAATGTACGACTTTGTACCAGGCATACACGCAGATGATTAGCAAACGAGGCTTCACAAGAGTCCAACATCATAAAATGCTGGTCTTTATTGACCATCTTATCCATCTGACTTTCGTTCCATGAAGAACAGATTGCCAGAGGAGAACCTGATTCAAAGTCCGGAAGGGATTTGCTTGGCCATATATTTGGTCGGCAGTATGAGGGGAACCTGATCAGAGCTATGAATGGATGTAAGTGGTGCGAATTCTCAATGTTTAGAGTCTTGTGTGAGCTACTTAGCTTCAAATCAAGCATCTTACTCATGAAAGCATGAGCATCTCTCACATGCACGACAAAAGGAGCAGATGTACCTCTGTATAAGATCCGCATCTCTTGTTGGAACATCAACAAGCGGATTAGCATAATACGACCCTTTCAACAAATCTGCAGCCAGTGACCCTGAGGATCAGTACGTGAAGTCAAAAAAACCCTGTGCAAGCCTATCTACCGAGTCCGTGCTGAATCGACTTCACATGCCTAGAGGACAATCTGTCTACACTGCCAGCGCAAAGGGATGCTGTCTGTTCAACTTGAGGATGCAGGCACCGCAGATTTCAGCAAGGATGTTGAGATTTACATACAAGCATTTGTACTGCGGGCTCTAAGCAAAACGGCTCACACGTCAGCACCGCTGCCTCAACATCAACTAGAGCATTTTCTGCAGAAACCATACCTGGACTCGAACCAAGCCTTTCTTTGCCGTGACTCCAACCGAACGAGTATCTATACAAGTGGAGCACGACCTGATAATGAGTGGTCGGAAGAATGTGGCACCCAGGCGTTTGAAAGCAGCTCAGGAGCAGTGAAGAGAACAAGTGTGACAACATTCAGTGACACCTTGCTTGGTTATGATGAGATGAGTACGCAATCGGAGTAGGTGGCTGACTTGCTGCATGGATCCTCCAGGTTTGCTTTCACATCTTCTGGGAGAGCAGCAATCCTGGACAGAAAAAACGTGCACCCCCTGTCAAAATGTAGAGGGCTCCCCTACACGTACAGCTTACTGTCTCTTTCCAATGATCACTTACATGACGATGAGTGATTAAGCTGACTGACCCGCAAGAAATGCAGAAATTCACGCTGGCATGGGTGCTGTGAGGAGAGTACCAGACTAACTGACAGGTTTCAAGTTTTCGCTTTGATATTGTACATTACAGGGAAGGTAGGTCAATGAGTTGCATAATTACTGCTGGGTCAATTGCAGGAGACTCATCCGCAGACTGCTGTAGCTGGGGACCTGCAATGCTCGTGTAGCACAGATTAGCAAGACAGACAGAAGAGTACGATGAGCAACTCAGATGAGCTAAGCTGTACAGGCCACCGCCTGCTAAGCAGCACATGCAACATATACTGAACATATCGACTTCAGAGCCAATGTACCTTGTATGTCACATTTATTGAACTGGCTATGGTCGTCTGTCAGAAGTAGTCTACAAGCTGCAGACCATGCCAAGCGGGCTCACCAAGCGGGCTCGGGCGGGGTGAGCCCGCGAGACGGTCAAGATGCCGAGGCCGTCCGGCCCGTACGCGGCCTCAATGGCCTCCGTCAAGTCGTGAGAGTCGTCCTGCAATGCAGTGCTGACATGAGGATGGTCAGGAGCCAAGGCCACTCTGCAGCTCTGCTCGGAGCTTGGCCAGGAGCGCCAATCACCGCGCCGCCGCGACAAGCTCAAATGATGAGATAACGTGACTGTCGAGGCATAGGAGTCCGACCAGGAGGTCTGCGTATGCCACGTCCACGACAGCGGCCGTCGCCGAGGCCGGCGAGGCCCCCATGCCCGGCAGCTATGGATCAGGCGGCGCTCGCCGCAGTCGAGATGCGGCGCGCCGCTTGCTCCGCCACCTGCGGCAACGCACAAGGGCTGGCCACGACGGCGGTGTAGGCGCTGGCGGCGCGCCAGACGCCGGCCGCTGCGATGGCGCGGGAGTTCGCTGTTTGAAACTTAAGTGTAGTGCGCGACTTGGAGGCGGGTTACGGGGGCGTCACGTACCAGGTAATGCTCGTATATCTTCCTCCCTTTCAACTTCATGCGCCCCGCTGGATGGGCATAATTGTCGTATTTTCCAAATGCCACCTGGTAGCCGGCCTCCAGGAACACACCCTGCATGGCGTCGCGCAGAAGGTCGTGTGAACCGGTCCGCTCGCCCCCCGTGCGCGCAGCGCAGCATGTGGGCAGCTAGCGCCGCAGGGTCATCGTGGCGCGCACCGCACTCGCACAGTTGGACCCCCAACGAGGCAGGGAGGGAGGAGCCGGAAAAAGGACAGTGTCCAAAGCCAAAGAAAGAGGAGCCGGAAAAAGGACTACGATACGAAACACTGCAGAACACAGAGACGATGCAGAGGGAAGCTCAGTACCGACGAGTGAGCAACATCAGGTCTGAGTAGCTCGCTGCAGGGAAAGAGGCACTCCGCCGAGACCCAGAGGCGGCGGCCATAGCACGGGAGGAGGCCCAGAAGCCAGTGGACTGCCGTCCTAAAACGTCGTCTGGCATTGTGAGCGCCGCGTAGAGTGGGAGCGCTGCCAACCACGCCGGCGCCCCGGGCGATAGTTTACCGGCAGCTAGTCTGTCGGATGTGAGGCTCCTCACTCGTAACTACTGAGTGGTCCATCCTCCCCCGTTCTGCCATAGCCTCTTCAGGCCCCGCAGTCGCTGCTTAGCTCGTAGTTTGGCCCCTTCGAACCTTGTCAATTCTTTTCGGGCTGGCTTCTCACAGCCCTTGCCCCCATTGGGAGAGCCACTTCTTCCGGGCGAGGAGGCGGAGAGGATCCGGGCGCGCTCTCGTTGGTCTTGCGGCGGAAGGAGCTCCACCACCTGGTCATAGGCCGCTTTGTCCACCAGCGCAGCGAAGCGGGCCTGGTTTTCAGGTTTCAGGTTTTCAGGTCGGGGGTGTGCGCGAGGTGGCCAAACGGAACGACCTGCTTTGACATATCGGGGTGGGCAATCACATCCATATACCTCTACTGGAAGAGTCTTACTGTCTTTGGGCTGGCCTCACAGCCGTTGCCTTACTTTAAGAGAGCTCTTTGTTCTATCCTGCTCTCGTCCCCTTCGGAAGAGGTTCTTCTCCGTTCCTGCTGCAAATCGCTCCAACTTGTGACTGCTGACTTGGGGGTACTGAGCAGGCATCCTTAGTGAACTCTGCACTACCCGACTCTATTGAACCAGTTTGTGGTCTGAAATCTCACAGCCCTCGCCCCCTTATATAAGAGCTTCTAGTCTCCTAGTCATTAACCACAAATTGAAGCTCTACAGCTCGCTCACTGTAAGGTAGTGGTTCAAGACAAGAAGACCTCCTCACAGACCTTCCAGCACTACTCGTCCTGTCACCTTGCAGCAGCCAACTCCTGCACACGATATGGATTCTGGTGCGCTAGGTATTTGCCCAGATTTTATTTCTTGAAGCGGTCTTGCATCTTTGGCTCTGCGCCTTGATGTCAAGCTTGAGCACCTCCACACCATCGGCAGGACGGAGGCTCCTAACCCTGCCTGGCGCTTTTGCCAGGCAGGACCTTGAAGTTCGCGCAGCACAGTCGGACCTTCGACTTTATTGTGCTTATTGAATTGTTGTCTAGTAAGACTTGAATATTGGGACGAGCAGGACCAACATCCCATTCGTGGACCAAAGTGGACCACCAGAGCAGGTACAGTTCAGGTCAACCACCTAAGCATTGTCGTAACAGGGTTCCTAGGCTGACACGCCGTGCGCCACAAATGCAATGGCCACAGAAAAAGCACTGTGTGCAGCCATGAAGTGCATGTGCTCTGCACAGCTGCGGCACAATACTGGCCTCCCTTATAGGAGCAGCAATTATGCAGCCTGCGATGTCTCTCGTTGATCAGAAGAACTTTGGAGAGGACAGAGCGCCCTGGAAGTGAATACCTCCAATCACGCTAACCGATAATCAGGATCGTCCATCACAAGAACAAAGAGGTTGCTGCGGTTGCCTCTTGAGATTCTGCAAGAGGAGCCACTGTCCAGCTTGATCACATGCAGCCTGAAATTGTACGAATTTTGCCCTTCCACTCAATTGTCATGCAATGAAGGACCATCAATTGCCAGCTACGAGAGTGAAATTTCCTGAGATGATACGGTCAAATGCAAGGCAGGTGGGCTGCAGCTGCAAAAGCTGCGGCTGACATCCTTGATGAGACTGCTTGTACAGTACTAGTAAGAACTAGACCTTGCTGATTGCGGACACTTGATTGTGGTGACATGCTGGACAGGCAGACTCTCCTCACCTCAAGTCTTCGTCAACATACGTAATCTCCAGCTCGCCTCGGGCTCTCTCAGGAGCCTTCACAGGAACCTACGACAGGCGACGAGCAAACAAAATGGTCATAGTGCCAGAGCCTAGGCAACTGCCTAGGCACGAGTATGTGACACAAGTCCAAGTAAACGTTTGGATGAGAGATGAGCTGACAAGTAGGTATATACTCACAAGACCCAGGATCTTGAAGACAGTGAACTGCACATTGACCTTCCGCGAGGATATGGCGGTCAGCTTCGCCTTTACCTGCCAACAAGTCAACACTAAGCTGTCAATTACGCATGCAATCAATCAGGGATGCTTCATAGCTCTCCATAATGAATTCAGTGCTGCAGGGCCAGGATCCTCATTGAGCACCTCGGCGGCAACTAACCTGGTTGAAGAAAGGCCAGGTTTCAAGGTTCTGGGCCTGCATCGTGGCTGTGTCAATGACCTGGTAGATGGGCCCCGCTGGGCGCAGCAGCTTGGGTTTCTGCACCAAAATACCCGTTGACATCAGAGCAGAGTGCATGCTTCCAGCATGACACGAGCAGAGAGTGAACCTCGTGCATTGTTGAAAAGCCTGGTTACCCATGGGCCCCTCGAAAGAGCCCGTTGTGCGGGAGCAAGGGGCTTCGGCGTGGCAACCTTGGTGCCGAGGATGCTGTCAGAGGTCGTGTACACCAGCCGCCAGCGGCCGTTGAGGTCAGGGGACTTGAGGGTGTCCTTCGTGGGGCTCATGCTCTCCAGCCTGGTCGCGAGCTGCACCTCGGCACCCGAGGCAAACGACAAGCGGATCGCGACCCAAGTGAGAAAGGCGTCGTGCTGGCCATGATGGCGAGGCAGGTTGAGCGCCACAGCAGTGTGGGCCAGAGCACGGCGGCAGGGGCCCGCCATGGAGGACGGGGTGTGGGACGGGCCTGGGGACCTCGTCAACGCGGCGCTTGTCCTCGGGCGTGGCGGCGGCGCCGCGGTCCAGCGGCGCGACGGCGGCCAGGAGCTCGTCCTTGAACTGCCGCCGCTGCTCGACGCCGCCGGAGAAGAGCTTGAACACGGCGCGCGCCTCCTGCAGCCCTCGCGCACGGCGACCAGCCTGAGCCTTGAGGAGCTGACCGCAAGCTACCGTTCGGGAAAGCGGCGACGAAGCGGCGCGCGACGGGCTCTCCGGGGAGAAGGCGCCCCACCTGCAGCGAGGCGGCCTGCCGGGGCGTCGCCACCGCGGCGGCGCGGCCCGGGAGCTCAGCGGCGCCGCCCAGNGACGGTGGCGGCGGCGGCGGCGGCCATGGCGTGAGGCTGGACCAGCTGGGCGTCCCGGCGAGAGCCGGAGCCGGTGAAATGCACGGCAGCTGCGGAGTACTATTTCCAGTGCAGGGCGATGGCTGTGACTGCCAAGCCCATGCGGTACACCTGCGCTAGCGACCCTGCTGCATGGGAGTCCACCGGCTCCCCATGGAAGCGGCGGACAATGGCGTGACGTGAGAGCTGGTTGAGCAGCTCGAGCCACCGAGCGCCCAGCGCCCCGTGCGTATCGATGGAGAGCGGGAAGAACTCGTCTTCCCGCGGGTGATCTGCGTATTTTAGCTCCTTGGCCCGAGCGGCGCAGGCTACCGCATACCCAGCCTTGGTGGCACACTGGGTTGGATGTGAGCGGTCATAGGAGTCAGTGGTCACCAAAACTGTGACTGGCCAGCCCTGTGAAGGGGAGGAACACGAGTCCGAAGTAAGCGGGAAATGAAGGGCTCGCCCATTGGGGATAGGGGCTGGAAAAGCCAGCCCAAAAATGAAGTACGAGAAGGGGGCCAGGGGGAGCGCTAAACAAAAAGTGAAGGAGCCGGAGTGCTAAGGACTGAGACAGCAGCAAGCGGACTCTCAGTAACCTCTAGGTGACAGTGATATCATGGTCCATCCTCCCCCGTTCTGCCATAGCCTCTTCAGGCCCCGCAGTCGCTGCTTAGCTCGTAGTCTGGCCCTTCGAACCTTGTCAATTCTTTTCGGGCTGGCTTCTCACAGCCCTTGCCCCCATTGGGAGAGCCACTTCTTTCTCGATATCATGACAGGTGATATCAAACCATCTATCCACTGGTTGTTTCGGTCTCTCATGTACACGGAGCTAGCGGCCATGTGCGTCGCTGTGTGCTGCAGGGCTTTCTCTGACCTGAGGCTGCTTAGCAGGGGTCACTAAGTAGTACGTAGCTGCTTTGTTTTTTGTTGTGCTTCCAGACCTTGTCCATTCCGTTGGGCTGGCCTCTCCCAGCCACCAGTTAATTTGGCCGCGCTTGCTCTCATGATTCTGTCGTCAACGTATGTACATATTGATTCTTCCGTCCTTTCGTCATGTAGAGGAGTTGGAGCTACCGCCGAAGCGCGCCTTTTCTTTCCGCCGGCCACGTCGCGCGCCGTGGCGCCACGCTGGCTCTCCGGGGGCGCCTGCCCTGCCACGTCGGCCTCCACCTCCCCGGCCGGGGCGACGGGGGAAGCTCCTGGGAGCATACCTGGCCAGGCAGCCGCAGCAGAGAGCAACAGGGCTCCAAATGCAACGCCATGGCTGTGAGAAGGAAAGACGCTTCCGGAGAGGGCAGTGGCTGTGAGAGGCCAGCCCAAAGAAAGTCAAGAAAAGAGGTAAGCCCCCCCCAAAGCAGCAGATCTGTCGTGTCTGCGACGTCGTGTGTCAGCCTAGCGAGGTCAAGCTCATGCTTTCATGTTAATTGAGTGATGACCTCAAATGAACGATAGGTGAAGAGAATGGTGGTGAATATGCAAACAGTTTTTGCAACTTGATCACAAGAGCACAGCGGCTGAAAGAAGCTTCTGATGGCAGCCAACTGTCAGATGACTCTTAGGGGCCCAATAAGTCCATTGAGCGTGCTTACAAGCTAGACTTCCTGTGACTCGATTGCGCGTCATTGAGAGCACGCTTGCATGACGGAATATAGAGCTTGTAAATTTAATCAGGCGTGAAGGAAGGCCCACCAACAACTGCCGAAGACCAAGTCATCTGAGGGGCCAGTGACGAGGCACCACCTTGCACAACCACACGAGAATGACAAAACAGCCCTGGCCAGTGGCTGTAATCCAATTGACAATAAGTGTGCTGCTACCTCATGGCCCTATGGCCCAGACCCCACGTTCACGCACTGATTGTTGTGCACCACTTTCATTGGCTTCCTTGATGGGTAGCGATCTCTACAATCAGCGCTTAGTACGAGCTTGGCAAAGCAGGGGCCTAAACTATGCACGGACGCTATCAGGTGTTCAGGTCCAAAGATTGCTGATATTTGGGACCGAAGCTTGCTCAGAAGTTGTACTGAAGATTCTTGGCGAGCAGGTGTGAATATATCTGCAACGGGTTTCGTTGTGCATGGTTAACCCCCAGCGAAGTGGCTCTTCTAATGTAGCCGCGCAAGACCGGAGCAATAATAATTTTGGGTGATGCCGGAAGTGGTACAAAGAACAGACTACCTCAGCAGCTGGTGGCGCTTCAACAGTGTGAAAAACGTAGATATCAAAGCCTGTGGTACACTTGAGCACACAAAGACTACACTGAAAATTAAGAAAACAAAGAAAGGAGGCTATGGCTCCGTGTAGGACTTGCTCCACCAAAAGCCATTGCTGGCATACTCAATCACCAGCAAGTCCCAGACCATGGCAGCCCTTACATCTCTTGGTCACCATCAGCTCTGCTTTGTACTGTATCTCAACTACTCGTAGTTCTGTCCTCTTTAAGGTCCAACTCCACCACAAAGGCCAGGTTGTATGGCGACGTAGATTTGCCAAATTCAGAGCACCAAGCCGGGACTTTCTGCAGGACGTCTGCAACCTCCTCCGTGACGTGGTTGTAGTCAGCTCGCAGCTTGAGGAGGGGCCTCCCTGCAGCCCGCGGCCGGGCTTTCCACTCCAGTCCAATGACCAGCCGAGCAAAGCTGCCCCCTGCCTCGACCTCGCCATTGACAAATTGGATTGTGTGCCAACCATTCACACCGCCAGTCGCAGGGCCCTCCGCAAGAACAGCTGACAAGCAAATCCGTCAACAAATGAATTGTTGCCAGAGCAAGTTTACACTCAGGACTCATCAAGCACCCGCCTCTCAGAACAGGCTGACCTCAAGTGACACGGAGTGCAAACAAGGGCCACAACCTGGATGCATTCCAGCACCAGGATGCACACATGCAACACAACAACTTCAGGACTGACCCGCATGGTCATTCACGTCGTCCCGGCGGAGAGAGAAGGTGCTGATTCTGCTGGCGTCCACAGCCAGCTGCCAACGGTGAGAGGCTGCCGTGCGGATGCCAATCAGGCTCGTCCACAGCATCCCATCTTGGTTCTTGCCTTCCCCGCTCTGATGGCCCATGTAGACCAGCTCGGGTTCAAGGCTCGCGAGATGCTTGCTGTTGGACGGCGTGGCCAGTGCCTTGGTGCAGCCATATTCAACAGCGTAAGTGACAAAGTCCGGATTCCCGTCTCGGCCGCACGCAAAGGAGCTGTCATTGAGGAGCGATGCCTCCCTCGTCAGCAGGCCAGGGGTGCCTGAGGCCAGCGACAGCTGCCAGCGCCCGGCAGCGGTCATGCCTGGCCCCACCCTTGCCGTGTGAACCTGGACGACCTGCAATGGTGAGCAGAACATCAGAGTTGCAGTCCTCATGGGCAGTGTTAAAGCCCGCATTAAGGGCCGAGAACAGCATCATATTATGGCATCTCAAGCCTCACTACTCGACAGATATCTGCTAATGCACAAATCTGCCAAAAATAGCATGAGCCCTGTATGTACGACATTCCTGCACATCACAAGCAGCTGGCAATACTCAGTTGCTGACGTTGTGTAGGTCTAGTGGAGCAGGGGATTGGGCCATGGAGCCTACATTGACAGTGCGTCCAAGTTCAGACGTGTAAGGAGGAAAGATGCCTGTCAATGTCACGAGCAGGCCAAATGCCAGGGCCAGCCCACAGAATGTCACCAACGTGACTGAAGCACCTGATAAGGAGAAAATTGCACAGATTGCTTTCGCAGCTCATTGACACTGAGCATAGGACAAACAATGCTGCACAGACTTGGGTGGCCAAGTAAGATGGCTGGGGAGCGAATGTATAGATGTGAATTCTAGAAGCAACACAGCAATCTGGACTTGAAATTGAATCTTCTACAGACTGCAGACTGCAGCATTGTCTTGATCAGTCTATGAACCCGTGCTCACCATGGCGGTGGGCATATGGGAGCAGGAAGATGAGAGTAAGGCAGGTGTAGGTTGCCAGCAAAACAGCAATGGTGACATTGCCCAACCACAGCGGACTTTTACCTGGCACACTGTCATGGGCACACAGTCACAGAATAAGGAACCAGAGTGTACGATTGATAGAAGGACTGCTCGAATTATCAAGTGTGTTAGGTTGTCAACGTCTGATATGAGAACGCTAAAGTTCAATCTTGATCCCAAAGCACTCCGAATAGCAATGGACCCTCATGAAGGTTTTAGTGAAGCAAGCTGCAAAGGCCACAACAACATCATGCACGTTAAAACGTGCATGACGTTGCTGTTGAAGTCAATCCTGGAGCCTAAGGCCACATTGTGCAACCTGCCAAACAGATTGAAATGTCAATGGGACTCAGAACTTAATGACCAGGTTCGAACCTATCCGAGCGCACGAGGGTGCCAATGAGCACGGCAGGTAAGCGGATGATGACCTCCGATGACAGCACAATTGGTAGAATAACCCCGACCATGGCAGTCAGCCAGAGGAGCGATTGCCGCCTGCGGCCTTCAATGAGCACAACTGCATGATTGCCACGGTGGAATTTCAATTTGCATATTCGTTCTGCAACGCAGGGGTATGTGACGGCACAGGACACAAGCTCGCCACAACGGGATGGCACAGATGGAGGACATAGTACTCTTGAGGGAATGCTGAGTGAGCCGGGAAGGCGTCATGCAGCACTGCATCAATTTCATTCAACATTGGATCCTGAAGATCACAGCTGTTAAATGCTACGGTGTTCCTAGCCTTGCTAATTCAAACTTTGCGGTCCTTGAGGTAGTTCCTCACAAGAAAGAGTCGGGCAGACCAGCCAAGGAACTGCAAGATATGTGGTCCCCACTTTGGCAAACGTCCCTGCCATCAGGACTGCCAGCCACAGCCAGAGGCCCGAAAGGTACTCTGTGCGCTCAGCATCGACCACCGCCTTCTCCTGGGTGTAGGCGTCCTCGCTGGGTCCTCGTGGCGTCCGTGCTCGCCCATGCAGATGCAGGTTGATCTTGTGTGCGGCACGATGGCCCAGCAGGGCGCCAGCCAGGGCAGGCGCGACGAACAACGGCAGGACCAACCATGGGTGGGCGATGTAAGGAGCTGGCGACTCTGGAATGAGCAGTGGGAGGAGCACGGCGACAACGCTCGCAGACGCCAGCGACAGAAGGCCGGTGCAAGCGATCGTGACAATGGATTGAAGCCATGGGACGAGCGTCAGGAGGAGAGCAAGCGCAGACGTCCGCAGGAGCGAGTAGATGGTCGCTGCGGTCGCTGTCGGCAAGGTCACAATGTGCTGGCCCTGAACGTGGCGACGTGTCAAAGCCAGCCACTGTCAGGATCTTGGTACCGTAGAAGTCAAAGTCCTTGATTGAGTCAAAAGTACATCAAACGTAAAGCCAACATGGGGAAGGATTCAGATTGCACATAGGACGTGCAAACAACGCTCTGCATGCAATGATGCCTGGTATCAAGGCTTAGGGTTTAGAAAGAGAGAATTCATACAAGCAGATCAAAATAAATTGCCTCATTTGACGCCTGGGCTGTGCCAGCTGTCCTCGTCTGGTTGCCCAGGTCGCTGGACGCCACAACGACAGCAATCAGGGCGTGCATGTTCTCGCCCAGGTGTTGTAAAGACCCAGGCGCCAGGTTCTCCATGCGATCATTCTGGAGTTGGCACAAGCAGCAAGAGCTCCCTCAACATGTGCAATGATGACAGTCAGTCTTCTGAGGAATCACATACTGCAGTAACACACTTCATCTGTTGAAAGTTGGTCCTTGTTGAGGCTGCAGAATGTTGTTGTGCTACCATACAAATGTGCTGCACAGTGTAACAAGCAACTCCCACTTTGAGCTTCTGAGCTACACTGAAGGTAGACTTTCACAGTTCCGGGCCAGACTTTGGTATGATACATGCCGCCGTGGTCCATGTATGCAAAGTCGAGGCCTGAGAGGCCGGCGACATCACGGTAGACCTGGAAGTCTGTCGCAGACTTAATGACGCCGCTGGTGAAGATATCCTGCACACAGTCAATGCCATGGGTCGTCCTGATACAGCTCCTAAGTCCGAGCAGTCTCGACTAGAGCCAATGTATGGCCTTGTGTCCTCCTCTACAAGGTCCAGAGGATTGGTGATTGTGGGAATAATAGTGACAGAGCAGATGTCAGTCTAGAAGTTGTCCGCCGGCGGACTACCGGCCTGGAGGCAGATGCGTCTGCACCCGACCTGAGCCGGCAGCAAGGCCGTTGGGTGCGGCGCCACCTCCTGAAAGTTCTTGAGAAGCCAGCTGCTCGGCCCCGCCTGCAAGTCGAAACCAGGCACGTCTCAGGTTCTGCTGTTGGGCTTGTTCAGAATTCAAAGAACGTCCAGCATACGACAAGTGGCATTTATGTTTGGTCTCTTGGTAACCGAAGACTTGTAACTGAAGTTCGAAGGCAGCTGGAGCAAAGAGCGAGAGGGCAGGCCCGGGGGCCAGCTTACAGTTGGCTGCTAAAGCACTAGACTTGGGCTTTGGAAGTGATAGCGGGTGCAGCAGGGTCAGACTGTGTGTCCACCTGGAAGATGGCCGACCGGCCACCCACGCCCATGGCCTCGAGGTCAATCGCCGCCTTGATAACGTGCCTCCACGGGTGCTGCGCCATGGCAAGGCCGCATCCGCGCGAGCAGCGAGGGACGGGAAAGGGCTGAGTACTTGTGCTGGAGCTGGCGGTGGAGCTCAAGTAGAAGACCTCTGCTTGTCGTCAACAGACGCGGGTTTCAGTTTCTCCCTCTGATACAGCATGAGGCAGGAGCTGGGACTAAGGAGCGGCAACAGGGTCTAATCAATCGGCCTCTGGGGCGCCTGAGAGCTGAACCATAGCCTTGAAGTTACTCCGAGCTCGCACCTGCGTGACAAATGCATGAGAACCAAGGAGGCCTTCCTCCTCGCCAGTGTTGAAAAGAAAGATGACAGCATTGTGGCAGCCACTGTCATTGCCATCGGTGGCCCGCCAGAACCAGTCCGGCTGATGGCTGGCAGCTCGCAGAAGCTCCAGCATCACAGCGACATTGGAGCTGCAGTCCCCAGCTCCTGGCCTGCACCCGAGCAGCCCAGTCAGGGCGTAAGTCATAGACATCGGTCAAGGCTAAAGCGTTGGTACTTCACGGAGCGTGCCGGCAAACACAAGCATGCAAGCAACCCCCGTGCAGATATTAAGAGGGAAGAGAGCAAGAGGAAGGGCGGGGGGGGGGGAGGGGGAGAGAGG
>WELB01000188.1:119655-154758 GCA_009602725.1 Spirogloea muscicola | reverse complement strand
GGCGGCGGCGGCGGCGGTGGAGGCCGCCCGAGGGCGGCGCCGCGCGGCGGGGCCGGCTACGGCGGCCATGGCGGGTGGTGCGTGGTGCATGGCAGTGGAAATGGCGTGTTTAGTGATGATGCAGGAGCCTGAGTGGCCAAGTACGAAGGCCTGCACATCGACAGATGCACACATCACCTGCCGCTAAGCTGGCCCGCGCAGAGACCACGAGTCAGCACGTAGAGGTCGCTAACTGATGCCCGAATAGGGAGAGCAGGCGCGCGGTGCGCATGCAATCAAAGAGTGTGGCTCTCCCAAAATGGAAACACGAAGGCTCTTCCAAATTCGGACTTTATTCCAGAAACGCTATCTCAGAATCAGGGTAGGGATGAACCACTCAACAACTACGCTGGAAAAGGCCAGCCCATAAAGGATGGACAAGGTCCAAAAAGCCGTGAGGCGCCTAGAACACACAGCGATGCACGAGACTACAGCGGAGGTGAGCTTGATAACCCCGAGTTAGCAGCAGCAAGTCGGAGTAACTCGCAGCTGGAACAGAGCCGGGCAAGGGCTGTGAACAGCCAGCCCGGGAGAGATTGACAAGGTCCGAAGTGACCAAAAGTGTTGTCTCGAGCTTGGCCGGTAGGGTGAAGCACTTAAGTAAGCACGAGTGAGGAGCCGCAAAATATCAGAAAGACTAGCAGGGTCGCTAGCGCAGGTGTACCGCAGGCGCTTGGCCGTCTCGCTGCAGAGGTCTATGACCCGCGCGCTGCACCTGCGTGCAGGCAGAGCCCTCGCTGCTGCCTCTGGCTCAGGCCAGGGGACCCGCTTCCAGGAACCCAGTCTCTCTGACCTGAGGCTGCTTAGAAGGGGTTACTGAGTGCTTCGTAGCTGCTTCGTTTCTTTTCTGTGCTTTTCTTAGCGCTTCCCCTGGCCCCCTTCTCGTACTTTGTTCCTTCTTTTTGGGCTGGCTTTCCCAGCCCCTATCCTCAATGGGGCGAGCCTTTCTCATTGACCGGCGGCCGGGTCTGCCAGGGGCGATGCCACGCCGTTGGTTCGCTCGCCCAAGTCTTCTTCTCGGGAATGTATGCGCCCGGCGGTATCGTTTCAACGTTCCCTTGCCTACGCCGTCCACACGCGAGCAGGCCGTGCTATGACCGCCGCCTCTGGGTCTCGGCGGAGAGCCTCTTCACCTGCAGCGAGCTACTCGACCTGATGTTGCTCACTCGCGGGTACTGAGCTTCCCTCTGCACCGTCTTGTGTTGTGTAGTGTTTTGTGGGGTAGTCCTTTTTCGGCACCTCTTTCTTTGGCTCTGGACATCGTCCATTTATTTTGGGCTGGCTTTGCCAACCCCTCTTCTTTATGGGCGAGCACTTTCTTCTTTCTTCTTTGGGCTGGCCTCTCACAGCCACCAGTCAATCTGGCCGCGCTTTCTTCTCCTTGGCGAAAGCCAGAGGCTGCAACTAGAGCTATCAGAGGGAGGCCAAAGCAAGCCAGTAATGTGTAAAATGAACGAGGAAATCCCTAAGAGGGGCCACGGTAAAGAGGAAATAGTTCTTCCAATTCAAGGCAGTGGCTGTGTAAAGCAGCTCTTCAAAGGGACAATGACCGAGCCAGGCGCGGCTTTGCAAGCCAGCGTTTTGCGGACGGAAACAAACAGCTCTGCCATGTAAGTGCCTACGGAAAAGAAGTGGTTCTCCCAACGGAGAAGAGCACGAAGTAGCTCTTCCAGAGTAATGGAGTGAGTATTAAGTGCTGGAGCGCCTGAATGGCCAAGTATGAATACAAGCACATTGACAGTACAAGGTGTAGCTCTTCCGAAGGTGCGAGGGCCGAGTGCCTGCGGACCTCGATATCGAAGGAATTTATCTACTCAGTGGAACCTTCGCTATCAATGAATCCGTTGTCAGCGGAAGGCAAACGAGGTCCGGGGAGGGACGAAGCCGCTGTAACCCCGCAGAATCCAGCCTGGATGGGGGGGAGGGTGGGGCGCGCATCTAGAAGCGCACGTGCTTGCAGCGCGTGCGCGCTTGCTGATCGCACGTGCCGGCGGTTGACGACACCGCCGGATCAGGTCCGAACACGTGGCGCTGCTGCCGACGTCATCGCCTTCGCCTTACCCCGATCTGAGCGATGGGCAGAGAGAAAGGGGCGCAGTGCGCATGAAGTGATAAGGCAACAAGCGCGGCCAGAGTAACTGGTGGCTGGGAGAGGCCAGCCCAAAGGAATGGACAAGGTCTGAAAAGGGAGGTCAATCCGAGCCTTCCAAAGTCCTGGTAACGGGGCAATAAGAGATATAAGTGAAGCAGCTCCCAAAAGGGGGCGAGGTGCTGCGAAAGCGAGCGCGACGAGAACCCGAAGAGGCCGCTGAACGACATAAGCTGTCAAAGTGGGTCTCTTGTACCCACGATTGGCCCTCCTCCGAGCTCTTTCCGCCAGCCCTCGTTGCCTCCGGCGGCCGCTTTCCAACTTCCTCATTCCCCTTATCATGTTCTTCAGACCTTGTTCGTAGCTTTGGGCTGGCCTCTCTCAGCCATTGCCTTTCAGTGAAAGAGCTGTTTCTTCCCTCTCTTCCTTCCGTCCTCTCCTTCTGCGCCTTCCAGCTGTTTCAGGCCTTGTTCATTCCTTCTGGGCTGGCCTCTCACATCCATTGCCTTTATTGGAACAGCGGTTCCTTTCCGGCCCCTTCGAGCCTTGTCATTCCTTATTGTGGTCACGGAGAATAGTTTTATGCTTTTGCGCCTTCCTGCCCTTTCAGACATTGTTCTCTCTTGGTGGGCTGGCCTCCCACAGCCGCTGCCGTACTTCTTAATTGGCTGTTTCTCCTTTTCTTGGGCTGGCTGGCCTTTCGGGACCATCCGCAGATTGTCTCTCTTCTTGTGGACTTAGTCGCTTGTTTTGTGGGCTGGCCCTTTGCCAGCCTCGTCCTCGAAAAAGAAGCTACTTCCTCTTGGCAGCCTCCCTTGGAAGAATTTCGATTTCACAGCCATTGCCCCCTTGTGGAGGATCTCCTTTCCTAGACGGCCCCCCAAGCCTGGAGGGCAGCAGGGCGAGCAGCCCTGCTTCCATGCTGCCATGTCGCTAGCTGAGGTGCACAGCATGCACGCCTCTCCTGACATGTCGTCAATGGTCCCCTTCCAGTGGCTTCTCCAACGCCGCCCTGGACAAGGCTGGCGCAGAGGCACACCGTTCCTCCAGCAACACATGCAGTTCCCCTCTGCAAGCAGCCAAGCGTCCATCATCATGAATTATCAACGAAGAGTATCATCACGACACAAAACAACAAGCTTGGAGCAGCGGCCTCTCCAACAGCACGCGAGTTGCCTCGTACATGGCATGTGCAGCAGCCGTTGCTACTATTCTCACCCCTGCTTCTGTGCAACTCATCGGGCCACTGGACTCCAGATGACATCGTCGCGGACCTCCCGCCCCACCACTATGACATTCAACGTCACAGACTGCCAAATCGTCCGACCCGCCTCCACACCAATAGCAGCAGCCATAAATCTCTTTCTATTGAAAACTCATTCCTTCCAACCTCCCCACCNCCCCGGCCCGTTACCAGCACGTCCCAATTCTGGATTTTATCTTCACATCTTTGGCAACACGGTGAGGTTTCAGGCGCCATGCGCAACCACGAACCTTGACCAGCAGCAAATTCTTGACAGACTGGAGTCGGTCATGACAACGTGCTGAAGAACGTCATTCTTGCTTCAGCAATCTGCTTAAGCACTTGACGCCCATGAATACAAGTATCAAAGTAGCAGCGTCCCATGCTTTGCTGATAGCAGCGAGCCTTGACTTTCAATTCAATATATAGCAAGTCGGGATGAACATGTGTCCAGGCAGACTGCTTGTGGTGCCAATCTGCCCAGTGGATGCACACGAGCTATCACTGTCATGGCAACCTTCAGGCTTGCAGCTGTTTAAATGCCTGTGGTAATATGTGAGCAATAAGTGGCGTTCAATGGGCTTGCGTCCAGCTGTGGCGGGCACAATGCAAAGGCCAGGTGTATCAGTTATCTTCAGCAGTGAAAAGAGACGGTATTGATCCTCTTTGACACTAGGCGTCAAGCGGGACGAGCCAAGCAATTGGCGGGGATGGCGCCTAGCTGGGATTTGTATCTCCCAGCTAGCAAATGCAAGTAGGCGGCGGCATGATAGACTGAAGCTCAAGCAGACGCTATGACAAGAGCGTTGTGCAACCACGGGGGCAACAGTGGCAATATCGCGCCTGCCAGGCAACTCGCTTGCCGCTGTGTCTCCAGGCAGCGAATGGGCTTACCATGCGAGACAGAACGAGCGAGCTTGAGATTGCCGCTGGCAGGCATGTCTATTGCTGGTCGTTTGCTGCCGCCTCTCCAGCCCGAGCCTGCCTGCCCGGCGGCGCACCAGCATCAGAGCTCTCAGCTGCTACTGCAACTACTGCAACGTCGTCAGAGGTGGCCCCCGCCAAATCAAGCCCGGGTGGCACCGTCTCAGCAGTTGTGGGCTCCGGCGTTGTGACGGAATCGCTGGTCTCTGGCAGCGCAGCGCGCAGCTCAGCAGTAGAGAATGTAGAGGCAGCCTCCGGCGCCACATCACTCTTGCTGTCCTCCTGGCCGCCACTGCCAACAGCGCCACCAGCTGGAGCAGCAGCATCCCTGTCAGCCTCAACGGAGGGATTCGGCAGCGACAACGTTGAAGGTGGCGGCGACGGCTGCGGCGGCTGCAACGTCTGCTCCAGGCGCCGTGGCTGCAGACGGCCACCACCACCAGCCTGCTGCTGCTGCTGTTGCTGCTCAGCCGCTGCGGCAGCCAGCGCCGAGCGCTTCTCCTGCATCGCAGCCTGGCGTGAGTCGTAAAAAGAGAAGTCCTCGAGGATGGACGCTCGCGCTGCGTAGTTCTTGAAGATTGTCAGCATCTCCAATCCCAGGGCCAGCCGCACCTGTGTATGCAAGCAAGCTGATGTCATATGGCGCCGCTGCATCCCTTGAGGACAAAGCTGCGGTTGGCAGTGGCCACCCAACAGCAAACCCTCTGCACAACAGCAAAGCTCAACATGCTTGTGTAGCCTCCCCAGCTGTGTGCGACGGCGGAGTACCACCAGGCAGCACTTGGCGAGCTCGCAGAGCGGGGGAAGGCAGGGCGGAGGCTTGCAAAGGACTTGCCTCCTGCGTGTCGCGGCTGTTGGTCACAGGCTTGCCCTCGTTGTTCTCAAGCGTAATGTGGCGCAGAGCGTGGTTTGGGACGTCCTTGACAAGGTGCCACGTGACGGGGAAGCGGCCGCTCCACTTGTCCTGCTGCCAGTAGTCAACTGAGCGCCCGAAGTCGACGGGCCCCGTCATCTCGGCCACTCCACAAAACTGCCCGCTGGCATTCACCTGCGGGAGTGCAGCCGGGCATCATTAACTCCTGTCATCTGTTAACCACCAGAACGGTTCCTAGCCGCTTCCATGGCGACCGCTACGTGGCCGGCACTGCTGCGGCTCTGCAGCAGTACTGCAGCTGTGAGAGTCATTTGCATAGTTCCAGGTTCTGGTGGACATAGTATTTTGCAGCAAGCTTACCGAAAAGAAGAGGAAGACCGGGCAGCCGCCAGAGGTGGCTTGCGCCTCCCGGTACGCATCATCGAGCCGGCAGTTGCCATTGGGCGTGGACGCCCACACGCCGTACTTGATGCTCTTGTGCACGTCGTCCTCGCTGTACGACTTGATGACAAAGAAGCGAGCCGCATCGTACGCGACCGGGAAACCGGGCTGGTTGTATTGCACCTCGCGCTCGGCGGCTGCCACCGCGTCGCCGCCGCCGGCCCTGTCGCCGCTGGCGCTGTTGTCATCATTGGCGGCAGGGCCAGCGGCGGCAGCAGCGCCAGTGCTGGCGCTGCCAGAGGCTCGTGCAGCCCGAGCTCGCAGCGTGCGGGGCCCCCGGTTCTGCTCGCTCGCCAGGTCCATGGACCCAATGCCGAAGCTGCTGCCAGGGCCGCTGCGGCCGCCCCGGCCCTTGCCTCGGTCCATGGGGCTGCCACCGCCCCAGGAGCTGCCGCCGCGGCTAAACCCCCGGGCGTCAACAAAGCTGCCGCCACCGCCGCCACCTCCACGGCCGCTGCTCACGTAGCCTGGCAGGAGCATGCGCTGTGGCGCGCCACCAGGGGAAGCAGCGGCGGAGGTGGAGCGGCTGTACGGCCCCGGCGACGAGATGAGCGCGACGGGGAACATCTGCCGGCCGCTGCGGTCGGCCATCCAGCCGCCGCCGCCGCCGCCGCCGCCGAGCTCAGCAGCCTCGCCGCCGGCAATCGAGACGTCGCCCAGGCCCGGCGAGTCCTGGCCACCGCCGCCGCCACCGGCCATGCCCGGTATGTACTGCTGTGCCGCGAAGATCTGGCCGGCGTACGGGTAGCCCTGCGTCGCGCCGGCGAACATCGGCGCCCCCTCGAATAACTGGCTCTGATCGTAGTGCAGCGCCGGCGGCGCCGGCCCGGGGGCGCCGTACGGCGGCGGCGCGAACGCGCCATGGTGGTGGTGAGGCGAGTAGCCGTAGGCGGCGGCGGCGGCGGCGGCAGCGGCGGCTGCCGCCGCGGGCGACTGGTGGATGTAGAGCTGCCCGCGGTTGCCGCCGGCGTCGCCGTCGCCACCGCCGCCGCCGCCGCCGCCGCTGCCATACATCGCCTGAGGCCATGCCGATGTGTAATAACACAAGTTTCTCATCAGCCCTGGTCACGTAATGGCCACCTAGTAGAGGCTGTCGCAGCTGGTGCCACCGTGTTGCTGCCAATTGTCGTCAGTCAGGCCACGGCAGGCGAGATGGATGCCGAGTTGCCCGCAGGCAGCTGCCTCCAATGGCCGGCACCGGTGCAGGGGACGTTGATCAGCTGCCGGACAACCGACGGCTAGAGCGGGTGCGGCACTGGCCGGGCATCACCTGCTGCGGCAGCGCGTCGGCGGTGTCGCGCTGGCCCATGCTGTGCGCGTACTCCTCCCACTGCTCCTGTGACATTAGCTCGCGGCGCGGGCGGGCCGCCGCAATCGCCGACGTGGGCCGCCGCTCAGCTCCGTCGCGAGCTCGGCGCTCGAGCTCGAGCTCAAATCGAGCTCAGAAGCCCTCGCTGCCAGCAGGAGCTTGCTGAGCCCGCCGCGGCGCCCGGAGCGGCCGTCCGCTTGGCCGAGCTGTGTCAGCGAGCGCCGCGGGGCTCTGCGGCGCAGGCCTCGGCAGCGGCGGCTGCGGAGGGGGGCGGCTATGGCGCGGGGCGCGGCGGCGGCCGTGGCGGCGAGGCGGCCATGCAAGGCGGCGGCGGCGCGTGGATGGTGAATGGCGGGCTCGCGGGGATCCGGAGGCGGCGACGGGAGGAGGGAGGGAGGAGGGAGGGAGCGGGGCCGCGCCCGAGCGCGACAGCGCGGCAGGAGGAAGGGGGCGGATTCCCTTGGCCCGGGAGGAGGGAGGCGGGGGGGCCACGGGGCGAGAGGCCCAGAGTTGAGCCAGGGACGGCCGCCGGAGAGGGGGGTGGGGAAAGGGGGAGGGGGGTGCGCCCCGCAACGAGGCCCCCCCCGCCCGGCTTGGCGGGGGCCGCGGGTTGCTCCCCCGCGTCCCCGCGGCACTTAAGCTCTCGGGAGCCGGCTCTCGGGCGCGCTCGCTAAGTCGGGCTGCGCTGCGGGCGACAGCTGGCGGGCCGGGGCCGCGGGGTTGACCCCGGCGCGGTGGGCCGCTTGTCGCGGCGCGGGGCCGCCGAGCGGGGGGCCCAGCGCGTCCTCTGCGGGGCGCTGCCGCGGCCGCCTCGGGGGCCACGGCTGGAGGAGACGGCCGCTCGACGCGCTTCTGGCCACTCAGCCCGTCGGGCGCGACGTGGGGGCAAATGAAGGGACGGCATCGCGATCTTCCGATCCCTGCAGAGGAGCCGCGCCACCTCGGCGCGGCGCCTGCAACGTGGCAGGCGCCGGGGCGTCGCCACGTGTCCGGGTCCATGCCGCGCCGCCCGCCCTTTCGCGGTGCCGGTTGTCCGCCTCCGCCGTCGGGGGCGCGCCGCTTTCCCCGAGGCGGCGTCGTGAACCCCCGAGCCCACGTCTCGCGCTGCGATCGGCCCACCGTACCCAGCCGTGGGCGAACGAGAACGACAAGAACGTCTCAACCCAATAATCCGCCGTGCTCTCGCCGCGGCCTCAGGCTTTCGGCAGGGGGATGGATAGTTTTCCGGCAGCTGGTTTGTCGGATTTGAGGCTCCTCACTCCTTACTCCTTACTGTGTCCATTCTTTTGGGCTGGCCTCTCCCAGCCACCAGTTAATCTGGCCGAGCTTGCTCTTACACTGAGTGGTCCATCCTTCCCGGTTCTAACAGCATCTTCAGGCCCCTTCGTAGCTGCTTAGAGCTTTTTAGGCCCCTCCGTCATCTGGCCCCTTCGAACGTTCGTCAATTCTTTTCGGGCTGGCTTTTCACAGCCCTTGCCCCCATTGGGAGTGCCACTTCTCTCAATATTCCAGCCTTGTGGCTGTCTATGAGAGCATTCGTGTTGTTTCCGCGCCATCGCCCTCGTCTGCGTGCTCAGGCTAATGCTTTGCACCAGAAAGCTGGGCGAGCTCTAGTTGGTGGCAGAAGGGCTTCATATCGGACATCTATCTAGTATTCAGGCATCGATTAGCGACCTTTATGTTTTTTGACCCGTGGTTATTGAGCGGGTCAATCTGCTGTTGGTTATGTAGGTCTCTAGATGTGCTTGCGTGTGTACTTGGCCATTTGGCCTTCGTTTTTTCAATCAAATACACGAAACTCTTTTCTTTACTTCTGGAAGAGTCTTCTTCTGTCCGAGAAAGGCGCGATAGCTGTGCCTATCACAGCAGCCATCGCCTCTCTACTGGAAGAAATTTTCTTCTCCTGTGGGAAGAAAGAAAGCGTCTCCCAAAGGGGGCCAGGGCTGTGAACAGCTTTCCGAAAATATTGACAGCCGAAGAAGCCGAAAAGCGCTTTCCCAAAGCCTTCCCGGTAGGATGCATCACTCAATAATGACGAGTGAGGAGCCGCAGATCCGAAAGACTACCAGTCCTACCCCAGTTCCGAGACAGCGCTTTTGGCCCCTTCGAACCTTGTCGGGCTGGCTTTTCACAGCCCTCGCCCCCTTTGGAAGAGCCACTTCTTCCCCCTTTGGACCTTGTTTCACTCTTTTGTGGGCTAGCTTTTCACGGCACTCGCCTCGTCCTCCTTCCACCTTTTGGGCTGCTCGTTACTTCGACTTGCGACTGCTGGATAGTACTTACTGAGCGGCCATCCTCACTGAAAGTAGTCTCTCTCTCGTAGTGGGGGGCACTGGCTTCTTGGGGCCGTCGTGCCGGTGTTCCGCGGTGCGGGTTGTATCGGCCCACCCTCGGACACGCGTCGCGACGCCGGAGGAACCGCCTGACGTGACGGCAACCTCCCTCGCTTTAACGGCAGCACCATCCGACGAGAGCGGCGCCGCGGGGGCTGGGCTCGCCAAGTCAGCGTGCAGGAAAGCATCGCTGGCGGGCCGAAAGCATTCCCACTGCAGCAGCCTATCTGTGACGTGTAGCGGGAGGTGGGGGTGCGGCTCTTGGCGAGCTTTCGATGTGACATCGCACGGTGAGACGTGATCGAACTTGTGTTAGGTCAGCCATTAATGGGTACGATGTGAANCCGCCGCCGCCGCCGCCGCCGCGGCCAGGGCACTGGAGGCCACTGGCGTGCGCGGGCGCCCGGCATGGCGCTCCTGGCGCGGCGGTCCGGCCTCGGGCGCTCGCTCGCTAGCTGCGCCATGCGAGCTCTGGGCCAGCTGAGCGCCTCACCTGGGCGGCCTGCGCGGTCGCCACCGCACGGCCCGTTGCCCGTCATCGCCGCTTCGTGGCGGCATCTGACGACCAGCCACGGTAACCTAACTATCGCACTCACAAGCCAGCGGCCGCACTGCAGAATTTCTACTCGGCCTGCCAAGGCTGCAGTTTTCAAATTGGCGCGCTGAGTGCGATGTTGCCTTTCGAATGCAGAGAGACTTGTCCTGCCCAGCGTGCAGCAGGCACCAGAGGAGAGTTGACAGTGCGCTAACATGATCAGCAAGTGTGTGGGTGTTGCAGGTGACCCTGACTTCCTCCAGTCAGTGGACCTGTATTATGACCGTGCTGCTGCCATAGCGGATGTTGCGCCGGACATCCTGGAGCAGATCAAGGTATCATTAGCATTGACTGTAGCTCACAACCTCGTGGCTGCCGCCCAGAGAGGACGACGCCGCTGGCACTGCTGGACTAGTCACACTGCCTGCCTTTGTAGTCAGGATTCAAGTGCTCTGAGACGAGAAATTATACCCAATATGTGATACTTTCTGTTGATCGAAATGCCCTAGCTGTTTGCTGGAGAGCCAGAGAGGAAGGCTGTCTATGACTCCCAGGCTTGTGTGCTGCAGGCTTGCAACAACGTCCTTAAGCTGCAGTTCCCGCTGAAGCTGGTGAACGGGAGTGTAGAGCTTATTGAGGCCTACAGAGCTCAGCATTCTCATCATCGAGTTCCAAGTGAGTATCATCAGCACTTTCTTGCACGCGCGACTTCGATGTTGTAGCATTCCTCAGATGCCCGAGTTGACGGTTGCTCTGGTTGCTATAGTGACTTCAGCTTTTTTGAGCAAAGTGAGGATAGAAGCATTTGCAGGCTCGAAGACATTGCTTTGTGCTTATCACTTCTACATTTCTTGTGCTAGAGGAGTCCGTTCCTGCCGCTGCAATTAGGCAGTAGGGCTGACAGGCTCTCTATTACTGAGAAGTTACCAAGCATGTGCACATGCTAAGATTGCATAGCATCATTTGCTTCTTGTCCTGAAGCCAAAGGAGGCGTGCGAATGGCGCCCAACGTGGATGCAGACGAGACGATGGCCCTGGCTGCACTCATGACCTTCAAGTGCGCTGTAGTTGATGTTCCCTTTGGCGGGGCCAAGGGAGGCATCAAGATTGGTGACTGCTGCTCCTATCTTGCACTTCCATTCCCGCTCAAACATGGACTGTGTCTGTACTCTTCACTATACTGTTACTGACTCCTTCAATGCCTCATGTCGTCACTCCGAAATACTCAAGACTCGTCTTTGAACATGGCTTGTCTAAGGTTGACTAACGCCCTTGTTTCCGTACTGCATTTTCAATTTCTGACTCAGTAGCTTGGACAAAGCCTGTAGCACCTCTCTTGTTCCAAATCATGTGCTCCTGCAGATCCAAAGAAGTACTCTGCTTATGAAAAGGAAGCAATCATCAGACGCTACACCAGCGAGCTTGTGAAGAAGAACTTCATCGGCCCTGCAGTTGTGAGGCCTTTTCCTCATATCCATATTGAGTAGGGTACTTGGATCAGCTTAGCTCAGCTAGAGGGAAATTGGTAATTGTCTCCAGATTCTGACGGCCTCTTGCATTTCTGTGTGACCTCGTTTAGGATGTGCCTGCACCAGATTATGGCACAGGTGCTCAGGAAATGGCCTGGATAAAGGTATAGTAGACAGGCTGGACGGCCTTGTGCAGCCTTGGCCTTCATTGTTCAAGGTCATCAGGAACCATAGATGTGACTGAATCTTTGAGTAAATGAGCTACTTTGCAAGGATGTACTTTCACCCTTATCCTCTCCCTGAGAGCTTTATTGATTGCATAAACGCCTTAGCCGATCATTATTTGGCAGCTTGCGGACCTTCCACAATTTCTCAGACCATGAAATTCATTTAGAGATGTCCAGGATGTTTGTCCAGGATACATACATTGGCTTAAGACCTGAGGATATCAACGCTGTAGCATGCACCACTGGCAAGCCTATCGAGGAGGTACGGCTCCAATTATTTGTTTGTGTCGTTAAGGCTGCTTGCTCACTTGCTCAAAGCAGTATATACAAGAATAGGAGTCCTAAGTAGAGGTCCTTGTCATTAGTCTAGACTGAGATGAGTAACACTGGCTTCAGGTTCCAGGGTCCAGGATGTAGGTCCAGGGCACGGGCCTCCCATTCTACTTGGCCCTCAAAGTAGAAGTTTGCCTTACACTAGCCATTGGCCTCAATCTCCACTATGATCATTTTTGCTGTGGCAGGGTGGTATCAGGGGGAGGCCACAAGCTACAGGCCTTGGCGTCTTCTTCTGCCTGAGAGAGTTCCTTAATGACACTGTAAGCTGAAGTGGCAGCAGCTAAAACTTTTTGGAACACTTTATCTTTTGGGTGTTTTGTAATTGTGGCTACTATGACTTTGATGTCTCTGTGAAGAGGCATGCCTCGAAGAAGCTAAATTCTCTTGATGAAGTATCTCATATACCAGGCCTGTGATTTTGCAGGATTGGGCCAAGAAGCTAGGCTGGGAAGCTGGTGTGGAAGGGAAGACATTTGTGGTGCAGGGGTTTGGTAATGTCGGTCGGCACACTATTGAGGTAGCTAAGTTACAGCTCGATGTGAACATAGAAAAGTTTGCCACTTTCGCATGAGATTTATATCTACTGCATACATGGTCTGTCGTCTCAATTCGTCTGGCCTGAGTTCCTTGTTGACCTCCTTGTCCAGGCAGGCAGGCCAAAGCACCTGAAACTGTAAACCACTGTGCACCTTGACCTTCATAAGAGAATCCATAATATAAGCCATCACATTTGCTGACCATGGGCTGTACACGTGCTTTGTCATGTGCCTTATCCCTGCGCAGTTTGTCAATGCAGCAGGCGGAAAGATAGTGGGCTTAGCGGAGTTTGATGGAGGCTTGATCGATGAGTCGGGTAACGGGTTGGATATTGCAGCTTTGAAGCAGCACCATCAGCAACAGGGCACAATCACAGGCTTCCCGGGTGCAAAGACGGTGTGTGGTGATCAGATTCGTTCAGATTGTTTTGATCAATTGTAATGATCAACTTCCGGTGGTTTACTTTGTAAATTGGTCGCAGCCCATTAGACACTAAGTTCTCAAGCCTTTTTGTTGACCCTACTTATCAACAGTCAATCCTTTAGAGTGACTGGAGTATAGCATCCCTCTTTTCTGGACATGGTGCTCCTGTGCTCTATGCAGTCTTTCATAGTGCGTATATTGAGGATGCAGCTTAGTAGCATCTGTGCTGCTTGACAGGTGAAGGATGCCAAATTCATCCTGGATCTTCCATGTGATGTGCTTATACCTGCCGCCTTGGAGGGCCAGATACATTCTGGAAATGCTGGAAATATCAGAGCAAGGGTTGTTGCTGAAGCAGCCAATGGGCCAGTCACTCCTCCGGCAGAGAAAATCATGGAGGACAAGGGCATTGTGATCCTACCTGACCTTCTCCTCAATGCTGTATGTCCCTTCGACTTGTGCAACTTCATCCTGCAATGAGCAGTATGTTGCAGCTTGTACGAGGCTGGCTTGCATATAGTCCTATGAGTACTTCTTTGGATTTCATGATCAAGAGTATGGAGGGTGTGATCTGTATGGCTCTGTTGCAGCTTGTACGAAGGCTGAGAGCATGGGAACACGTATATACATTCTGTGGTTAGGGTTCAAGGTTTTGGTCTTGGATACAATTGGACAAGACATCTGTAAATACTGATCTACGTACTTCTTTTCATGTGACTTGGCAGGGAGGAGTGACCGTGTCGTACTTTGAGTGGCTTAAGAACCTGAACCACATCCGATTTGGCCGCATGAGCCGCCGAATGGAGGAGCGTGGCAAGCTTGTAAGCTCAGAACACCTGTGCAATCCAGGAGGGTTTGGGACCTGAGATGGTTCACATATTAAAAACTTCGTGTTAACATACTATAGTGGACAGAGTGATTGCGTGCCTCTGTTTGCTGAACTTTTGTTGTCGCCTGGTTCAGCAACTTGTGGATGCTTTGGAGAAGGAGATCTCCAATGGGATGAGATTCTCTGATGCCACCCGATCTTTGATCGTTAAAGGGTAAGCAATCGCCTCTGCAATATACTGGTCATGCTTGAGGCAGCCTCTGTCAGTTCCAAGTGGCTGATGACAGCAGTCTTAAACACCTTATGTCAGTGATGAAGATGCAAGCTTGTGTCAGCTTGATTGATAGACTTAATGACCAACTTTTAAGCTGCCCTCCTGGTTGCAGCTAGTTATGACTATTTTGCCGCTTCTGCATTTGATTTTCTGATGCATAGCATGGTGCCCAGCCACTGAAGTGTACCTCTCCTGCCCATTCAGGAACACTGAGGAAGACTTTGTCGTCTCGGGGTTGGAGGAGACCATGGTGACCAGTTGGGAAGCAGTCCGGAAAATGGCTACTGAGAAGGTGCGTGCTCTTCTGATCTGTCAAATATGGAGATGTGGGCTGTTTGTCCTTGACTTGAGGACCATGGCCTGGCCTGCTGACGACGCCGGATTTTGGTTGCTCATGCTTTCAGTGAGCTGTTCATGCATGAAAACTGATAATTTGAAAAATTATCCAGATGGTGGATTTTGCTGTACAAGTATGCTAAGCAGGTCGCTGTAACTTCGAAGCACCAGGTTCTGATGACATATTGCATGCTGCAACAGGGGTGTAACTTCCGGACAGCAGCTTATTTGATTGCAATTCAGAAGATTGCCACTTGCTACCGCGTCAGCGGCATTTTCCCATAAGCCGCGCTACTATAGCTTCACCTTGGTAGCTCTAATGCCTATTACAGCTTCATCAGCTGCACTGGTCTGGGCTGCCAAGCCCAGGCGTGGATATATATCTTTTTCCAGACGTAGTTGCTGCTGGCAGCTTGTGGCTGCAGAGTCACCAAGGTGCCTCACGTCCAGAGCTTAGTTGCACCAGCTGATTAACACGCTGGGCCATTTATGCGGGAAGTAGGAGGCAGCAGACCCTGCCCGCTGCCTCGTCCATCACAGCAGTCTTGCTTAGCTGGCTGCTCGAGTTCACATTTAAAGCAACCATTTGAGAACCCAATTTTGGTTTGAATATGCTTTGGATAATCTCCAAGCTATGCTGTATACGACGGATGTCACAATGCTTGACGAGGGCCCAATTTCGATTTGCTTTGGAAATCTCCCAAGCTTTATACGATGGATGTCACAATGCTTGACGAGAGCCCAATTTTGCTTTGCATATGCCTTGGAAAAGTGCCAAGCTATGCTGTGTACGACGGAGTCACAGTGCTTGCTTCTGTCTTGTGCTATCATTTCAAGTCGACTGGTGGTAACACTGGAGCATACGAGTTCCATATGTCACCAAGCTAAGGGCCGCTGTGAGAAGCTCCGGATGCATTACGCTGTTATGTCGCTTACTGCAAGTTAGAGTTGTGAAGTTTTGCCGTGCAACTTCAGTGCCCCTTGTGAGCAAGTGACTACAACGTTCTTGAACTTCTTGACAGTACTGCTTGCATTTTGCTTGACTCCTCGAGCTGGGAGTTCAAGCAAAGTGCAGGGGTACTGCTGCCACAAAGAGCTCATCCTGCATCAACCAGCAGCCACAGGCAGCCTGTGGACTGCCGGCTTGCTGCCACCTTTGCATGACAACCAAGCACCAACCGAGAAATCTGGAGGAATATGATTACAAGCGTTGCCCTCTCACTTGAGGGAGGTGGTTAGAGTTGCACACCATCGCTGGTAGCGAAGGCAGCAGGGTTAAGAATCTGTACTGCTGATCAGCAGAGCGGCCTTGTGTGGCCATGCTCCACAGAGATTCAGACGAATCAGCTGCAGAGGCAGCGTCAGTCGGCCTTTGTGGTCGTGCCACCGTGCCGCTCCTTATCCCGGGGCGGTGTTCGTAGCGTGCCAAACAGCCAGTCAAAGAGCACGGTGTAGTGGCCGTAATTGTGGCGGTAAGTTGTGTGGTGGATTGTGTGATAGCCTGCTCCCATTACCGGGAACACGTTGCCATCGATGCTGTCGTGGATGTTGGTCGTCCAGATGCCCTCCAGGAACAACAGCACCTGCTCGCTCATCATGACCCAGTCTTCATCAGAAGTTGCATGCCACTGTCTAGATCGTTTTTAATATTGACATAAGTCAATACTAGGGGATGAAGCTGCTAAACCTGAGGCCCTGGGTTCATCAAAACCCAAAGCCTGTAATTATCCTAGGCCCTAAGCCTTTTCAAAATGTGTGTACGCTCCCTGGCTCACTGAAGCAAAAAGTTATCTACTTTTGATCACGTAGATCAGCTGTAGATACCTGCAAATTCAAGATAGAGTGTCCTAGTCGCAATTGAAACCACAGAGATGCTGACTAGTGTGAAGATCAACAAGATGCTAGACACTAATGCGAGTATGAATCACTGGCTGAGTACATGCTAGCAATAACTTGGCCTGACCTCATGCGTGAAGAGGTGCATGGGGAAGATGAAGAGCGCGACGACATGGGGCGATGCCTGAAGGATACCATCCAGAGGGTGGAACGCCAGCCCTGCTCATCATGATCAAAGCAGACAATTAATGTGGAACGCCCCCCACATGACAATCGTTTGCGGAGCCTCCAGCCAGGCTGCTTAAGCTCCGACAGAAACTGCAATTGCAAGCGCAGCGGCATTGCTCTACATGTCATGAGTTGACCTGATGAGCAACCTGAATGAGATGGCTCAAGGCCTGGAGGCCTCAAGCTTAAGCCACTAGAAGGAAGATCGGAAGATGACAAGAGGGCGTAAGTACTCGAACCTCACACCTGCAAAGGGCGAGAGCGTGTTCTGCTTGTTGTATATGTGGTGCGTGGCATGGAGCCAGTGGTAGAGGGGCCGCACATCATGCAGGCTGCGGTGCATCCAATAGATGCCGAACTCAACGAAGAGCAGGTACGCTGCGAGCAGGGCGAGGTAGGCTGGTACACCCATCTCGCCGATGCCCGAGTAGCACCTTGTCCAGCCGGACTCGATCAGGAACTCGGACAGCGTGGGCAGCGACACATACAGCGGCATGGACCACATTGACACGCCAATCTGCTTGGAGATGGCCTCATCGTTGGGCATGCTGCCGGCGGCAAAAAAGTGGGGGCCACGCAGGCGGTATATGTACAGACACCACAGCCCGCCTGTGGAGCAGCGGCGCACGCCAGCTTTGAAGGACTTTGAAGGCACTGCTTCTAGCAACTCAGCTGCTCTAGTCGGGCACGGTGAGAGCTGAGCAGAAGCCTCGACGCAATTGCAAGACTTCATCGGACCATACACCATGTAGAGATAATGAGCTCTGATCTTCGTCGAGGACCCAGGTCACCAGTCGTCCCAAAGGAGAAGTCAAAGTTGCAGAGCTTGGGGGCCGTCACCAGTGAGGAAGTAGACGAGCAGGCCAGCAAGGTAGTTGCGCAGCCAGGTCTGTGCCATGTGGGGCAGCGCCGCACGCGCGCCAGCAGGCAATAATCTCGCGAGCACGAGATTGTTGTACCACTGCCAAGGGCCGTGCAAGTCGCTGGGGCGTCAGCCAGCCGCTGGCTGGCCAGCCGGGGCAACTGACAGAAGCCAGAGGAGATGGAATGATACCCACTCAACATGGGTCAAATGGGTCCTAGCTTTGAATTATCGACTATCCTCAGTGCGTCTGGATCGCGGGGCAGCCGACGGTGACAGCAGAGGCCATGGTCGGAGGAGGGGCGAGCTAAGCACAGCACTGTAAGCATTGCAGCGCTGAACCCCACGGCTTGAACCCAGAACCCCTGAACACAAAAGCCTAATGCCACAGCTGACCTCCTACGGCAACAACATCCAAACCTCCTAAACCCTAAAACCTGAACCCTAATAACGTATACCCTAAAACCTATACCCTATAGCCTGTACCCTAGACCCTAATCCCTGTGACAGTGAAACATGCCCCACTTTTCTTACATGGGGCGTCCATGTGGGATGGCGGGAGATGGGCCGCGCACCTGCGTCTCGCGCACGAAGAGCTGCAGGTACTCTGCGCTGCCTTTGGAGGGCGCCGCCGCCAGGAGTCCCCCGGCAGCCGTGGCCGCGGCGGCGGCGGCGAGGGCGGCGGGCGCACCTCCATGGTGATACGGCCGGCGGGCCGGCCGCCGATGGTCATGTCGAAGAAGACGCGCGGGTTGGCCATGGCGGCGGCGGCTGCGGCGGCGGCGTGGGGGCAGGTGGCGTGCGGAGGTAGGTTCGGGGATGGCTGCCCGACGGCGCGGGGTAGGCGACACTTGTTCTGCCGTTCAACGATNGCGCTCGCGCCACCGCCGCTGCCGCCGCCGGCGGCGGCGGCTGCGATCGTGGCGGCAATCGCGGCGGCGCTCGCGACGGCGCCATGGAGCTCGGCTGCGAAGGATCGGTCGGGTCAGGAGACCCCTACGTAGTGGCCTTCCGCATGCGACTATCCACGTGTCCTTCCCAACGGCCCCAGGCTCACGCCGTGCGCTGGCGGGCAGGCCGCGCTTTGGCTGCTACCTCTGGGTCTCAGCGGCGTGCCTTCTTCTTGGTGCCTTCTTCTCCGTGGGTACTGAGCTTTCCCTCTGCATCGTCTGTGTGTTCTGCAGTGTTTTGTGGTGAAGTCCTTTTGCCGGCTCCTCTTTCTTTGGCTTTGGACATTGTCCATTCTTGTTTGGGCTGGCTTTGCCAGTCCCTCTTCTCTATGGGCGAGCTCTTTCTTCTTTTCCACCCCCGGGGCGACATCTCGCGGGTCCCTGCCCTGCAGGACCGCACCTTCTCATGTTGACCACGTCCCGCAGTGTCAAGAGTACTGGCGAAGCCTCCTCCTCCGTCCCATAGTCTAACACTGTCACAGTGTATGGAAGCCACTAGCGAAGAGTATGCTTTGTGACCATCGAGCCAGCTCTTCACAAGGCAGATGCCCTCCAGCCCTCCTTCCGTCCTTCCTGCCTGTCCTCACTCTCTTGCTTCCTGCCGCCCTTCCCAACATCCTCTTTCATCCACCCACACGCACTTCTTCTCTGTGATAGCAAAATCTAATTATGCGCAGCGGGCTGTCCTGGCGGGCTTTCTTGTGAAAGCCCGCCAGGAAAAACAACCAGAGCTGGGCGTCAGAATGCCAAGCAGGTTGGGAAACCTGCTCATACAAGGCAAGACCTAACGAGCTCACGAAAGTACAAGCCTGTAGTCCAGCCCAGCCCCATTGGTCAGACTGCTGGCTTCAGAATAGCTAGTCTTGTCTGCCATTCACAGTCTACCACTAGGCTGCATAATCTGGGCATACACTCCGGGAAGGCTGACAACCAGGACCTCTCTACATCGATCTCGCCGATCTCGCGACGTCTCTCTGCATAGACAGTCAATCATCATCAGCAGCAATCCGAACAGCTCCAGCAACTGCCCCCTTTAGTTGCCCGAGCCTCCATCTCGCGCATTGTTGGCATTTCGTAGACGGGAAACACGTCGCTTGACATTACGCAGAAGATGTGCAAGTTGGTCCAGCAGCCCTTGCTGAAGGGATGCACACCATCAGGCACAGTCCTGCGACAGCAATTGCTGGAGCATTACAATTGTAATACTGCAAGCTGCTCCGCTTGAGCAAGATGCAACTCGGAACACGGCAATGCGACTCATACTGCTTGCAAAACCAAAAGTCATACATCTCGTCAATTAGCCTTTCCAGGCTCTATTGGCTTGTGCACAGTGGTAAGGTTACTGAGTACATGAACTTCACAGTGATCCTTAGGGAGGGTGAGCAGACCTTAGATAGGCTATCCTCTTCTTTCTTGTCCTCTCATAGGTGGTCTGATTTGTAATAGCTAAATATCTGCGACAAAATATACCTACCCTTCAATTCAGGTATATTTACACCACTGTACCAGGCCAGGAAGAAAATCAGCAAGCTCAAGTGGCTAAGCAAGCATGGTGTAGCTTTGCTAGAGAATGGGCAGAACTCGGGTAGCTCACGAATGGAAGAAGAGGAGAATAATGAGGAAGCTTCCGATAGCAAATAACAGAACAAGATTGACCAAGGCCAATATGTTGCGGATGGTCCTGGCAATCAAAAAAGCCGTACATTGCATTGACATGAGCCACAAGTACACAATCTACACAAGTGTTAAATAGAAAACGCTGCACAGCAAGCCATTGATGACATGTAGAAGACATGCGTCAATCTCATGACCTCTGATTTGAAGACGGAAGCAGGGCAGATATTGTATAGCTGCAACGTGTAACTACGAAAGAAAGAACACTGTTTGCTGCCCATCAGCCTCCCCAGGAGCCTGGAAAGCAGGGTCATCATACCACCAGTTGAAGCTGTGCTTCCAATGAAGCGCTGATAATTGTATGACAAAAGTCCACGTCACCAGCATTGTCTCAAAAAAGAGGTACCACCTGAGGCCACAAAAGCCCTTCATACAGTTGTTACGTGTGAAGTAAGGAGCACCTGACAGCCTTGTTGAAAGCGGTGGCACTAATCAGCAGTATGTTCTTGTTGATTGCGTTTCTTTTGGGCATATGTCGCGCACTTTAGCCATGCTCAAGATTTGCAGCTGTGCTATTGCAAACTACTGTGATGAGAAGAAGGGCAAAGGAAGGACTTTCATCCAGTACAGGCTCACCAGAATCGGCAGTGGTTGCGCTGCCCAACACACGTCCCAACCCAGAAGCAGTGGTGGTCAAACTTCAACACGCACTTGTCACAATCGTGACAATGCTTTGTCCTGAAAGGCTGCAGAAGGCCAGCAACAGGATTCTCAGTAGGCAGCAATCAGATAGCAGATAGCAGATATTGCTTGTAAGCATAAAACTTGATATAGGCCAAATACATGCCAATCACCACTGTCTAATTTTCAGATGCACCTTGCTTACCTGCCATACCTCGCAGTAAGGGCATCTCCGGTTGCTGGAGAAGAAAGATAAACAACAAAAGTCGAGGCAGACATTTCAGAAAGCAGGCGCAGGACTGCATGAGAAAAGCCGAGTCATCCAGAGTACTTCTGAAATGCAAGATGATGGCGGCCGATACAGATGTTTGTGACAAACTTCCTCATCTGTATGCCAGTATGACAGAAATTTAATAGGAGCAATAACCTGTCTATACGCCTAAGACTCCCGTTCATGTGGGATTGCAGGTGTTTGTTGACGGGCTGGTCCTTGTTCTTTCCTTCAGATGATGCCAGGAGGGGGGTCCTTTCTGATGGTCCACTCTCTGTTGGTTGCTGACTATCCTCCTCGTTTGCGGGGCTTGAAGTGTTCAGACTCCCGCCACTGCTTAACTCATCTGTGCTGCTCAATGGTGGGGCGCTGAGGCGATCTTCGTCAGCACGGAGAAGGTAACCATCTGGCTTGGATACAACCAGCGACGTTTGCCTGAAGCCATGCTCGCCACATGTCGGCCCTGTCAGATTGCAGTCCTTTGTTGCAGTACTCAGTGGCATAGACTTACACAACCCAAGATGCTAGAAGTCTGCTTTACTATCAGCTCAACAGATGCAACCTGCCAGAGCTAGTTTTATCAGCCATCTCCCTCGATGTTCCTTTATCGTGCAGTACACATGACCTACTGTGATAGACGAAATAAACCTGTTGCTATGTACCTGCCCAACGGACTTAATGTAGGATTGGGTCTGGCAGTCTCTGCTTGCAGTGCTTCCTGTATCTCCTGTACATATCTGCAAAGACCACTCATCAATCGCATTTGAATAAGGGCTGTTCCATAGAGGGCTAGTGGTAATCAATATGGCCAGCAACCACAGAAGTCTGAGCTACTTCTGAGTTGCAAAGAAAGTCGCCATCACAAGGCCGAGAGCAGAAGGTATGGCAAGCTTTCTGGGGGCCGCCGTAGAGGGCGGCGAGCAGGCAGACGCGGCGGCGGCGCTGCGGCGGGCCAAAGGCGCGTATTTGATGCCCAAGTATGAACCTTACCCTGGCGATGATCCTGCTGTGATGACATAAGCTGCAATAGTGATGAAAACTACAATTGCATATGGTAGGAGCAGCCTGAATGAAAATGACAAAGGTGCACTATGAGAAGTATATGCAGTCAAACAACTCTGAGGTTTGTTGGGGCTAGTTGAAAGATAAATGCAGCTGTCTTACTGTCGGCATCCTAGTCTTGTCCTACATGTTCAACTTTAAGCATGCGGCTGAACTGTAAAAGCTAGAAATTGCAAGACATCAGATTCTCAGTGCTGTGTCGTGCCATGTACCATAAGTCACCACAAAGTATAGCATGGGAGAGCCATGTGTCTGAGTATCCAGCTATGAGGATGATGAGGAGATGAGGCGCAAGCCAGCTGAAGCGCGACTGCCACGTGATCTGTGAGACTGCGGTGCCATGCACACAGCTTGTAGCTGAGCTATGGATTGCCTTTACCGGGTGTCTTGGCCCTGTGAGCCTTGGCATACACTAGCAGATCAAGCCAACAACGTATGAGGTAAAACCTACCAAGACCCCAGTCTCAGGAAAAGATATACCCTAAGAAAGAGACCAGATCTCATGGCTACTCTGTAGGTACGATTTCTACTCCATCTCAGGCTAAGCAGCAGGACCAGACCTGATACTTGCAATGATGACTCAACAATGCTGTTCATCAGCACGTACCTGCATCACTGTTGCCTCGAGTAGGCAAGCCTGAAGATGAGCTTACACGTCCAGCTCCGGGAATGGCAGAGAGTATTTGTGAGCACGCTGTGCAGTCCGTGAGCAATGGGGGGAGCCCTTGCATCTCCCTCCTGGCTTGTTCCTCAGTCGCCCATGGTCAGAAGGAGCTTGATGGCCGAAGGCCAGTGGCGACGCTGGCTGCGGTCATCATGGTCGTTGAGGCGCTAGCTCTGATCCAAAGAAGCGCCGGGCGGCGCACTGTGAACGCCACAAGCGCCGCCGCGTTGCTCCAGAACGACAGACTCCATCAAGGGACGCAGTCGCTGGCAATAACGTGGAGGCCAGGTCGAGAGCGGGAGCCGTGTGGCGATTGCGCGGCAAGTGCGACGCCGGCGGCCGTCCCTGCCCTGCCTTCCGGCGCCGGCGCCGCCGAGCGCGACGCGTTTCGATAGCGGCGGCGGCGACGGCGGCGGCGGCGGCGGTGGCGGCGGAGGCCGGGGAGTGGAGCTTGGACGCTGGAAAGTGGGGCTGCCGCGTGGGCCAGCCGACGCTTCGGAAGGGCCAAACCCCGTTCTCTTTTGACGTTCGGCGGTGTTGCATCGATCACCGGCCTGCAGCTGGCTGGCGAGCACGGCCGCAACGTGGTGCGTCCGGCTGGACCGTCACGACTCGTCAACTAGTGCTCTTCCTCAACTATACTAGCCGAGCCGACGGACGAGCATGTCCCGGAGAGCTCGTCGGCGGTGCGACTTGCCCCCGTTGGGAGTGCCGCTTCTTTTCGTGGGGCGCCGCGGGGTGGGAGCGGCAGTCCGACGTGCTTTGTTCCTTCCCCTTTGGACTGGCTTTTCCAGCCCCTATCCTCAATGGGCGAGCCCTTTCTTCTGACGTCCAGGCCCCACTAGTGAAGATACAGCCGGGTGGAGCCAGCGAGCCAGCAGAAGCCCCTCCAAACCCCCCCCCCGCCTCCCCCGGGCCGACGCCGGAGCCGCCATAGAGGAGCCTGCCCCGCGCCCTTCCTGGNGGCGGCGGCGGCGGCGGCTCGCGGAGCTGACCCCCCCAACCCTGCATGACGGGCCCCGCGGGACGCTCTCCCCCATTCACGGCTGGCCCGCCGCCGTCGCCCCGCGCGCTCCGGCTGCGCCGCGTCTCGGGGCCCCAGCCGGGCGTAGATGGATGACTTCGAGAAGGCGATTCTGTTCAGCTTCGACCAGAGCGGCGCCGTCGGCGCGGACCTCCGCGCGCAGGCGCAGGCCTACTGCGAGCAGGCCAAGCAGTCGCGCGACATCTGGCGGCTCTGCCTGGAGCGCCTCGCCATCTCCCGCTTCTCCGAGGTCCGATTCTGGTGCCTCCAGGTGCTGGACGCGGTCGTGCGCGACCACCATGCCAGCTTCGAGGCCGGCGAGCGCAATCTCCTGTGCAATGGCCTCCTCTCCGTCGTCTGCTCCATGGAGCCCGTAGCTGACGATGGCGGCCTGGAGCCAAACGGGGTTCCAGAAGCCGAGCAGCAGCGGGCTCGGCCATCGTTCCTGCGCAACAAGCTCGCGCAGGTCATCGTGCGGCTCATCCGTTCCTACTATCCAGCCGAATGGCCGTCGGCCTTCTTGGACCTGCTGGGCCTGCTGGAGCGAGGGCCCGCAGTGGTGGACATGTTCTCCCGCATCATGGCGACTCTGGATGAGGAGCTGATCAGCCTGGACTACGCCAGGTCCGCCGAGGACAACGCAGTGGCGACGAGGGTGAAGGACTCCATGAGGCAGCAATGTGTGCCGCAAATTGTCGACTCCTGGTACTCTCTGGTACTCGCTTACAAGGTTGGTGGACATGTGCACAAACCCTCAATGATACCTTGACTTTGGTGCTGGTCACAAGGCTGTCGCCTTGACAAGTATTACGGTGGGCGGCAGCCCTTGCTGCTCAGGTCTAACGCTTGCCTGCTCTCAGCAATGCTTCATCAAGGAGCCTCGTTGGTGCCACTCGCTAGCCCTGGCCAAGTAGGAGACCGCCTGGTGGCCATCTGCACAGGCCAGGCATGCATGGAGTGTGACAGTTTAGCGCCCCTTTCTCTGTCGCTGTGCTGGCAGGATGTCAACCCTCAACTTGCTGCAGCAGTACTTGAGAGCATGCAGCCCTACGTTGCCTGGATAGACATAGGCCTCGTCGCGAATGAGCGCTGGATGCCTCTGCTCTTCTCGATCCTGGCCGTGAGAGGCAGTCTTCCATGCATTTCCGCCGCAGCTTCAGATTGCTTGCTGGCTGTTGTATCCAAACGTATGGACGCCACCGCCAAATTGGGCCTGCTGCAGCGGCTGCAGATCAACCAACTCTGCCAGCAGCTCACAAAGATTGAGGATACAGAGCTTGTGGGAAAGGTGTCCTCTCTATGCAGAGGTTTGGCTACTGAGATCATCGAGAGTAAGCGGCAACTCGAATCAGGCACTAGTGCACAACCTGCTGAGATGGAGGCTGCTGACAACACCTTGACCAACATGCTCAATGCTGTTCTACCTTGCATATTCTACTTTGTGGAAAATGGAGGTGAGCTCCTGCCTGGTGGGCTTCATAGGAGTCGACTGTGTTGTTGTCACGACGAATTGTGGTAAGCTCAGTTGTCTTGACATTGATGGTCCATAATATATCGTGATTGCTTCCTGGCAGATGAAGACATATCGGCTGCAACTTTCCAGTTCCTCTTGACATATGTTGGCAGTCTGAGGAAACCGAAGCAGCTGTCCTACAAGCAGCAGGAGCACCTTAGCCAGATTCTCTCTGTCGTGCGAGCAAAGATGCGATATGATAGCGGCAACTCTGAGGAGCTCGATGAGCCAGACCGGACAGGCGTGGAGTTGGAAGCCAACATGGCAGAGTACCGGAAGGACCTGTTCAATCTGCTCCGCAGTATTTGCAGACTAGCCCCAGACACCACAAAGGCGTTTGTCAAGAGCACATTCGTGGCTGCCACAGCCTCACCAGACACGCCTTTTGAGGACGTGGAGGCTGCGCTCATGCTTGTCTACCAGCTCGGAGAGGGCGTCACAGAGGAAGCTCTCAAGCCAGGCAGTGGTGCCATGGCCAATTTTGCTGCAGCCTTGCTAGATGCAAGCATCCCGTGCCACACCCACAGGCTAGTCGCCCTGGGGTACTTAGAAACTATAGTAAGGTATGTACGCTACGTGCAACAGGAACCCACCTACATCCCGCTTATCTTGTCGGCCTTTCTTGGAGACAAGGGCATCCACCATCCCAATGTGAATGTGAGCAGTCGCGCGAGCTATCTCTTCATGCGGACTGTCAAGGCCCTCCGTGTGCAGCTGATTCCATATATTGAAACCATCCTTCAGGTATGCCACATCACTACTGCCGTTTCATTGAAATTTCAGGACTTGGCTCTTCTTGTAGCTATGCTTGACCCTCAGGCACTACGCGCACTTTGACAATCCGAGTGCCTGATGGTCATGGTCCGGATACTGATGTCTCCTCTTTTGTGGTCCTGCAGAGCCTCCAAGATGTGCTTGCTACAATAATGACCACTCAGGCAAAGCAGGTCTCTCCTTCCACAAAGGCAGATAGCATCATGGACGAGCGGTTGTACACATACGAGGTTAGTCTGCTTGCTACTTCTCCAATCTGGATCTCCCAATCTCGCTGTTGTGCAAGAGCGGTCACATATTTAGCATTCGTGCTATTTTCGTACCTTGATCCAGCTTCAGTTGACAGGGAGGCTGCATGGCCTTCTAAGGTGCTGCTGCCTATGGCAATCTCAGGCTGTTGGCCTTCTCATGGGGTTGGAGGAGCTTTCATCTGAGAAGCAGGCAACCTATCTGTCTGCAATTCTTGTACCGCTCTGCCGGCAGGTACGTCATAGCAAGCATGATTAGAGAGTCTCACTGAGGAGAGCTAAATTTGCAGTAGTGCTCTGAATGGCTGCGCATGTGTGAAGGACATCAAGACAATCTAAGAATTTTGGCTATTAACATGTGGGCTATCCACATGTTTGCAGAATGTGCATAGACTGAACATGCTTCTCTATTCGGTGCCCTTGATTGAGCGTACTAAATGGTGCCTTGCTTCTTAGCACTGTATCTTTGTTATCATATCCATTTTAGCCATGTTGTTGTCTTGATATGCCATTTCCGTTCTCAATGTCAAAGGTCGACATAACATTAGCTACAGTTACTGTGGAGGATTTAGTCGGGCCCCCTGATGTCGTGTGGGCTCTGCAGCAAGTGATTTCGGCCATAAGCCATCTTAGCAAGGTGTGGGCTGCTGTTGCCCACATTCCACCTTCTTAAATCCACATGAAATGAGGAAAGGCCCCAGCCATTGAACGTTCTTGGACAGTTGTTTACATAAACGACCAGGAGTACTCTAGATGACCTGCACATTGAGATCAAACCTATGAGCAGAGAATGATACATGTGCCATGTGTTTTTGTTCATGTAGGGCTTTGGCGAACGCCTTACGACAGACAGTAGGCCCGAGCTTGGAGCTTTGTTCAAGCAGGTTAGACATCTCAGAGTTGGTGCACAAAACAGCAGATACCTGCAGCATGCACGCACTTTGCTGCATCTGGAGGTTCCTAAAGCTGACATGCTCACTATGTGTCTCATGCTGATGCGAGAATGTCAGTGCTGAAACAAACTGAACTGTCTGCAGTCATTAGATATGGTGCTTCGAGTCCTTCAAACCTTTCCCAAGAGCAAAATTCTTCGGAGCAAGGTACGCTTAAGGTCCTTGCACTTGATTGTTTAAGGTCACTTACATGTGCTCTTCTCACAGGTGTCTGTGTCCCCTTCCTTCTTAGTCATGATGAAGCTGGGCAACTGTCACATCCATTGGTGACACCGTGATATGGTTGCTTCAGCACTTCACATTGTTGTGCATGTACACACATTTTTTAGTTCTTCAACTATTTTGTTGGTATAATGGCAGGTCATTTCCTTCTTGCACCGCATGGTGGAAACATTAGGCAGCAGTATACTCCCGCTTCTTCCGTCAGCCATTGAACAGCTTCTTCTTGAATGCGAGGTCAGTAGAGCTCGTAGCCTGATTGGTTCTCATCTTATAGCCTGGTTGGTTCTCATCTTACTCATTGGCCTTGTGAATGAAGAGTTAGCATGCCACATTGCTCGATTGTGGGGCTAGTTGTCGTGCTTTATTGACCTGATGGCATACCTCTCACCTTCTGTGCTTGCCTTGTGTTGGGCAACTATGTTGAGCAAGGATGTGGCATGATCTGGTGTCTTCAGGCCAAGGACATGGTGGAATTCATTCAGTTTGTTAACCAGCTGATGAATCGTTTCAAAGTTGGAGTCACTGGCATATTGGACGCGATTTTGCGGCCAACCATTGCCAGAGTGTTTCTCCTCCTGCCTCCTGCTGGCTTGCAGGAGGGCCCTGGCAGCATCACTGAGGTCTTTCTTTGGTCTTCCCTGGTTCCCTTTTACTGACTTGCGTGCTCATCAATACTTGGGGTGCATGCCTTGCAGTAAATAGCAATCTGGATGTTCTTGTCCTCAGCTTAGGTTGACAAAGTCATGCACTAGACATTGAATGAAATGTTCATCATGAAGAGCTTAGCCAGGATGGACCTCTCATACCCTGTCTGGTTGAGCTCTTCAGGAGCAGCGCGAGCTAAAAGAGCTCCAGAGGATATACTTCACATTCTTGAACACCATCACTATGAATAGTCTCTCCTCTGTCTTTGTGAGCCTTCAGAACGGTCAGGTCCTGAATCAGGTCATCAACACATTAGTTGAGGCCTCATCAAGCCATCACGACGTTCTGGTCCGCAAGGTGAACAAGGCCTTTCAAACAAGCACAACCAGGGCACCTGCCCCAACGTAATAGTACATCTATGGTTGCTAGGAAGCAAGGATGGCCAGCAAGATACTTTGCAGTCATGCGAATTGGTATTGGACACGTGCACATTGCACCTGTCTGCTAATGGGAGCGAATGTACGAGTCAGCTGATTCTGTGCATTATGTTCCCGACAGGTCTGCATCCAGACCCTTGCTAAGCTTATTTCAGAGTGGTGTGGAGATGTCAGCGAACCAGAGAAGGTACTGCACATAGCTGTGAAAATTGCGCTTCTCATGCAAGAGCTAGAGTATCTTGCCTGTTCGGGACAATGATCATCCCAAGCACATTCACTTGTGTTGTGCTCGGATGATGGGGTTCCTCTTTCATAATGTTGAAGCTGACACCACTTGAGCACTTCACTTATCTGCAAGGTACCGGGCTTCAGGAGGTTTGTGATTGAGAGAATTGCTGGCCAGTGCTGCATCTACCCACTACTGCAGGGCAATTTTGACCTGAAGGATGCCAACACGGTGAGCTTCGTACATTTTGCAATCGTACTACTTCATGTCCTTTCAATGCATGTGAGATTCAAAATGACATAATGTGAGCTCAAGACCATAGACATTAGGAGCTGCATCTAAACATTGGTACCACTTTTGCATCAGGTATCGCTCTTTGGGGAGATGGCCTTGGCTCAGAAGGCTCTCTATGAGAAATGTGGGCAGGAGTTCCTGCTTCACATGGCCACAGTGGTGCTGCCAGCTGTCCACTGCCCACCTGATATGGCAGAGCAGTACTGCTTGCACTTGCAGGTTGCTCACGAGTATGACATTCCTGAAGATTAAGTGCTGTGAGATGTGTTGAATAAGAAGAAGTTTGTGAGAAGTGCGAGGCTTGAGCAATGAAGTTTACAATCAGCATGGTGCTATATGCCTTTTTCTTACTATCTGCGCATGAACGTCTCAGCTGAGCGAAGCTAACCCATATCACAATCTACTGACAAAGCTCACAAAGTTGCAGAGATCCGATGTCAAGGACTTGAAGGTCTTCCTGAAGCAGGTCTTGGAGCAGCTCAGGCCACTTCAGAATGGCAGTGTATCATACAGATAGCAGTAGGCCACAGAACCTTTTCCAGAGGAGTGACTATGGCGTGTATGAGCCCTTGCTCTGATGCTCATCAGATTTCAGCTTTCAGCTTCAAGCGTCGCTGATGCACGATCTCAGCGTGCATCAGGCCTATTTAATTGCAGGAAGTCCAGCGATACATTGTGAAAATGACCACTTATGACAATCTGTCACTTCAACCTGAGCCTACAGTTGACTTGGTCTTGTGGTTGTGGTGCTTCAGGGCACTGAGGCACTTTTGCCTGATTTAGGCAGCCATCGGTGGACGTCCTTGATGACGGGGCAGAGCTAAGTGCTTGTTGAGCAGGTGGGTTGAGCATTGGCGTGAGATGGTTCTGCAGGCAGTGGATGAGCATGCCATGCAAGGTCCTGTATGAATTTGCAAGTCAAATTCTGTGCAACTGGCAAGCAGATGATGTCAAGAATGCATAGGGACATCGTACCCTCCTGGGGATGCCGATTATGCCAAATGGGAATCTCTCTGATGCTTGCTTTCACTCAGTACATCTCATGTATCCTGCACACTGAGCAGTGTTAGATTGATTAGCTGATGAGTCCCCACGTGAGTCCTTAATGTAGACAATTTCCTATCTTGTACTGCCGTTACTGAGCTATTCTTGATCGTTGCCAAACACATTCAGTTGTGCTTAAGGCCCAAGTTGCCAGCTGCTCCCAGGCTTTCCTTGATGACCAAGTTGGCTAGTTGCTGATGACCAGCTCTCTTGCTTTTCGGTGGCTGCAGGTCGATGGCTAAAGCCCAGCGTCTGCTAGACAGTGAGGAGCTCCCTGACACCCGACAAATAGCATATTATGTATCCGGCAACTTTGACATGGACAGCGGTGGGTCGCGACGCACTATTGTTGCAGGACATAATTAATCTTCCGGCTCACGAGTGAGCAAGGCCAATGTAAGCTGCATGTGCACCACTTTGTAGAATGTGGATCACATAGTTGGCCACTCAAACGAGTGGGAAATCCAGTCTTCTGTGCAACTATGCTGCACAATCGCATTACAGCTACCCGTGAATGCGCTGCATACGCAAGCTGGCCACCCAAATCTTAGGAGAGAGGTCCCCAGTCCACCTCAGAAATTTAGCCCATCGGATGTAGTCTGGGACTCAGCACTCCTCTACCTCCGTGATAACACATGTGAAGGTACTTAGAAGGAGTAGACCATGACACGCCCGTCTTCGGAGCCTGTGCAGAGCACCGGTTGTGTTGAATCCAGCTGCAGGGCGCTGATTGAAGCCCCTGTCCATAACAGCCAGCACAACCCTGCTCTCTGTTTAGTACACATGCGATCCATCCTGGCCTCTCAATGGCTGCCATCAGTCTGACGTGAAACAGAGTCCTTCCCTTACGTCGTGTTCACTATCAGAATTGCAAGACATGTATGCTTGTCACAAGATACTGAGAACACTCTATACATGCAAGCGTAAGCTGCCGTGTCCAGGCTAATAATAGCTGAAGCTTAGGCGCTCCACCATCAGCTTGGTGCACACTGTACAAATCGAGGCTCTCACATACATAAGAATGACCAGCTTCGACTATGATGCCACTGCGCAGCAGATCAGCCAGTGCACATGCAATCAAGCAAACTCATACACGCAATGTATGAGTAATTCACGCTGTGCATTGGGATATAGGATCACTTGCCAATGTTCAGGTGGGCTTTGGGTCTGGCGTTGCTCCTCACCTGAAAGGTCCATCACGGGAGTCGGGCTGACACCATGGGAGCAAGTGTCCCACACATGCAGGGTTCCATCAATGCAGCCCGCCACAGCCACTGAGTGGCCACACACCAACACTGCTGTCCTGCTCATCCTCACATGCGATTCGCAGCAAACCAAGTGTTCAGCAAGCAAGTACAAGGCTGCAGCATATCTATAGAGAAACCTTGAGAAGTCTGAACATCTCCCAGTAATGTGCACAAAGTCTGTCTGCAGACTGGGCTCGGGCAGAATTCTCACTGTTGCCCAAGGAAGTGCATTACTTGCAGCTGGCCACCCACGAGCCTGCAAACTGAACCGGCGGCTGGGCTTTCAGCCACTGTTTGCAACTTGTCAAGCTTGCTGGCCGACTCAAATTTGGGCATGTGCCGCACAGTGGTCGATGTGCTGAGGAAGAGAAGCTCCAAGCAGTCGTCAGGACGTCCCCACACTGCCTCCCCTACAGCGGCTGGTGCCACTTTGGCCCGAATGGCGCTCCTCTGCCGCCGCCGGAGCCGTGCCTTGTCAACCGGCCATGGCAGCTCCACCTCGTCGCTCCACGACGAGGAGGAGTCAGGCTGGGAGGACGCTGGCAAGGGAGTGGCCGCTGTGCTCTCCACTCCACTTGGCAAGCGCCACGACAGCAAGCAGACGCACACCGCTCCAATCGGGAGGGCCCCACGGTACGCAGACACCAGTGTGCCCTCCTCGTGATTCCTGTCAACATATCAACACAAGAAATTTTTCGTGTCAGAGGGCTCAGTCTGAATTGCAAAGTGTACAATCAAGCAAGAGCACAGCCTCCATGCCACATTCATTTGGGCAGCGTATGGTGTTGACCAGACGGCGATGTTGCCGGCGCTGTCGAGCGCGAGCACGAGGCATGCGCGGCCGGGCACCATCGCCAGCTGCACCACTGCCACGGCTGCGCCGCTGCTGTCCGACTTGGGCAGGCGGTGCACCATGGTTGGGCCCCTGCCAGCGGATGGCAATGCCAAACGACTCAATGAAGTACTGATTAAGCCCATGCGAGGTGGAAGAAGTGGCAGGACCAGGCCTGCTACGACATAGGCAGCGAAGACGACGGCAAGCCTCACCGTGAAGACCCATCCATGGCCCAGCAGGCCAGGCCCCCGTCTTCGGCACCGGCAACGACCTTGTCTGTGGCAACAGCGAGCAGGCAGAGAGCTCGTGGCCGGCCAAGATGCTCCTGCACGCTGTCATCGGTCTGTAGAGCAGTCGTCCGCTCGCCAGCAAGACAAGCCAATGTGACGCGAGTGATGCCTCCGAGTTGCTCAGCCGCAACCCTGCGGCAGCACTGACGATGTTGAAGGTCAGCGAGCAGCGACTGCAGATGTGCATGGTCAGGATGCAGACAACTTGTAGCAAGGCCTAGCTGAAATGAAGCGAACACGTACCCAGGCTCGACGCGAAGGGCGTCCAAGATGGCGAGCGCGCTGCCGCCCTGCACGAAGCAGAGGCCCTGCTGCTCTAGCTGCATGAATGGCCACCAAGAGCTTCAGTGCCGGCTGCCACTGATGAGCACCTTGAGAGGAACTCTGGGTATGGGACTTCAGGAGTCAGGGCCTAGCTCTGGCTTTAGCAGTAAGACTCACGAGGGCTTAGGATGACTGTAATCAGGGTCATCAGTTTAATCAGGCATAATCGTTTATCAACTATGGATATTGAACGTAATCAGGTTCCTCTGCTGAGGTGCTCTTACACTGGAGTGTGGATGGAACATTCTTTTACCTTTTCTTGAGGACATAGTATTCAGATATACTGAGGTCCATTGAAACCCACTGCCAATGAGGAAGGCCTCACCTGGCGCGTGCCAGCATCGCAGTCGACGTGGAGCACGAATGCTGCAAGCAGCCGGCAGGCCTCCTCGCCACCAGGCTCAAGGGGGAGCTCGTACACAAAGACGCGGCGCTCGCTCGTGCCGCTCGTGCCAGGGTGCCCGCAGCACGCCGCCACACGGAGCCAGCCATCGTTGGCGTGGACGGCCAGTGCGAGCACCGGCAGAGGGTGCACCAGGCACAGCCGTGGGACGACCGCCGGCTCCTGCTCCACTGTCGCCGGTGCCTTGTCAAGACCGGCCATGGAGCCGTGGTGTTCTGCCTCTCCCAGGCACTTGCCAACGGGCTGTCCTGAAGCTGTTGCTACAGGCAACGGCGCTGGGCCAGTCGGGCTGCCATGGCTGTAAGCCAGCTCGTCGGGGCTGGCCGGTGCAAGACTCTCAGCTCTGCCTGCAGCAGCCGCTGCCTTGGCCGCCATGAGCCCGAGCTCGTTGAGGTCAGGGATGTCGCCACCGCAGCTGCCGCTGCCATCGTCGCCAGGGGGGTCGTCGTCGTCGTCTTCCAACTGGGCTAGGCTCTGTGGGGGTTTCGCCACAGGCGAAGCTGCTGCTGCATGCTGCGGCACGCTCGTCGCAGCTTCTGGCTGCCAACACGCCGCAGCATCACCAGCCGCCTCCTCGCTCGTTCCTCGCTCCTTGAACGGTGCAGTGGCCCCCGTGTCGCCACCTCCGGCACCTGTCGCTGCTGCTCGCACTTCCGGTTGCACAGCCTCCACAAGCAAGGCCTTGAGCCGGCTCAGTCCGCCGCCGCCACCGCGACCCGGTCGAACGTGCGGTAGCGGCAATTCGTCCCCGCTTCCATTGCCGCCATCTCCTCTGCTGCTGCTGCTCGGCAAGGCTGCTGGATCTGGCTGCACCAGATCCAGCGGCCCGTAGCCGTTGGGGCCTGGCGGCAGCGCGGCCGCCCTCGCTGCCGTTGCCGTTGTCGGCCGCAACGGGCCGGCCCTCCATGGCAACTCGACAGCGTCCTCGTCACAAGTGGAAGGCAGCGCAGGTGCCTGGCCGGAGCAGCTCGCACTCGCCGGCGCTGTTCCGCCACCCGCGATTGCGTCGGTGTCGACTGGCTCCTGCAGCAACACTGCGGCCGCCTCCAGAGGCAGCGACCGCTGGACGTCCCCCTCGCTCTGCCTCATCCTCCGAGCACGACTGCTGACGACACGTCGCACTCTGCCGGTCGATAATGAGCGCATGCGCTCGGCAGCGGCGGCAGCGGCGAACCCTTCTGTTGAGAGCTGCTGCTCCACGCGCTGCAGTCGTAGGACAGCGCGCTCGGCGGCAGGTCCCGGCTGCGTGGCAGCCCTCGAGAGGCCGCACAGGCTGACAGACTGCCGGTTGTCCGCTCTAGGGGTTGCAATCGAGGGCGACTGAAGGCTTGGCTCGGGGCTCAGCAGGAGCTGCTGCTTCACTCCTAACGCGGATCCTGCTGCGGCAGCCGTGCGGCGGGGAGCAATCCACTGGCCGCTGCTGCCCTCCTCATGCACCACTGACGCCCCAGCCGAAGCTGCGTCCTGCTCCTTGGACGGGGCAAGGCCAGTCACAGCTGCAGTCATGTCGCGATGTTCGGGACCTTCAGTCACTGCAGTACCTCGAGCCACCAGCGCTTGGCTGAGCCGTTGCTTCTTCTCGCAGAGGTCGCGCTGCAGTGCTGCGACCTGGCGCTTGAGCACCTGCAGCAGGAAGCCGGCAGCTCAGTCGGCGACTCTGAGATAGTGCCGGTTCCAGCGACAGTGCAGGCATGGCCAGAAAGAGCTCAGTGGCAACCTCCTGCGCAGTGCTGTCATCATCGACTTCAACAATGAGCGCCAAGCTCTTGGCAGAGTCTGAGTCTCGTGCTTGTGTCGCAGCGACGGCGTTGGGGTCCTCGTTCTCCTTGTTGAGACTCTCCGAGTCACGCGGCAATGGCGATTGCAATGCTGGCGACTGCGGCGGCAACGGCGGCTCGGCAGGCCGCTCCGCGCCCTCGAGCTCGCGGAGGATGCGCTGGACGATCGGCGCCGTGAAGCCAAAGGCCTGCGCAATGAGAGGCTGCCGTCACGCGTGTGATGGCCAGATTGGTAGCGGATGGCGAGAAGTGGCCAGCCCCGGCGACGGCGCGCACTGCGGCTCACCTCGGCGCCGTCGCCGTGGCACGCGAGCGCCGGCGCGTCGCGGTGCTTGCGGCGGCTTATGCGCTCCCAGGCCGCCTGCGGCGAGCTGCCGACGCAGCAGATGCCGTCGGAGCAGGACACCTGGCCTCGCGGCGGGAAGCGCGGCGCCTCAGCGCGGCGGCCGTCGCGCGCGGC